>LUCM01005527.1:10452-187388 GCA_008360955.1 Fasciolopsis buskii
AGGCTTCGCGTTGCTATCAAAAAGTCCTATCAGAAATACTGATGACGTGATTGTTTCAACGCTATCCGAAATCGGCCACAATTGTTGCACTGAGTCCTTAAACGGGGAGACGATCAACGTGAATTTGTAATTCGACGTTAACGATCGGGCGACAACGTGTTCTCCAAAACTCTGCAGGCATTCTTCCAAACCGAAGTGAATGCACATTCCGTTGAAAATAATAATGCCAGGAGTCACGTGCAGTATCACCAAAAGGGTCCTTCTGTCAACAGGAACATCCAACTTCAGATTGCACAAGCCACGTAACACTGTGGCAAATGTCCTCATGGGCATGTTTCCTTGAATGGCTACCTCTCGTGCCGGAAATCTTGCCGAATGCATTCCCTCTAACAAAGAACCCACTTATTTTTTTAAACAGCTGAAACTGAAATGTTGCGCGGGAACATAGCCCACGTTCATTCGCTGAACCGCAATCGTCGTCTATTTTATTGGAGTCGTTGTCATCTTCAAGACTCCCTGACTCATTTATACTGACAAATGAGGAATAAGAGACTTCACTTCCGGGAAATATGACAGGATAACCACGATGAACGCTTTTAGTAGCAGCTTCCAACAATACCTGCTTCCTCTGATGGTGTGTCCTCGGATGTTGCAAGCATTTTGTCTACAATTATCTGTCTCTCCATTGCTTTCACGCGCCTCTATTTCGTGGCACACGAATATGCACGCAGATGAGCTTTGGTAAATCCAGCGAGTCTAAATGCTGGAAAAACAAGGGGAAATTGATTTGGGTGAGATAAATTAGTCAGCACTGATTTTAATTACCCCCATTATGCTGTACAGCCGACGATTTAAAAATTGACGCGTCACTAACAAATTCCGAGCCTACAGATCCAGCGCCGTAGGAACCTTGATTAACCTAAACAAATTTGAGGAGAGTAACATCCCAGTAGAATTTGAATATTGATTATCAGGGTTTCCTTTTGAAAATTCTAGGCATCATCGGCAACGAAAACCTAAAAAGGAGTTCTTATTTGATTTGTGACACCGTATTATAGTGGTTCATGTTCTTGGGAAAAATCTCACTTTTTGGTTAACTGTGAATCTCATATGCTCAAGAAAATAATTATTTGGACATTTCCCGTTTCGGGTGGTATTTTAGGCCCAGTGTATCAATCAGATGCATCAATAAAGAAAACTGAATGTCCCATTTTAGGAGGAAAAGAGAATACCCTAGTGCCTCACGGTGCTCCCTGGGTGCAGCTGGCAACGTCCGCTAGGTGGAGGGACTAGAGAAAGCTCAAGGCAACGATCACAAACGAGAAATTTTCTAAATATATCGCAGCACCGAAACAGCACCGGGAAGATTATACACGGAAAACCAAACAACGGCAGGCAATGCCAAGGAATGCGAATGATTTGAGAGCGGAGGCTATCAAAAGTAGGGCAGAAAAGGAAAGGAGGAAATGCGTGATGTGTTTACGCGCATGCCGCGAGGTGCATTCCAGTTCAACCTCACAGTGATCTGCATAGACAAACCAGCACTGAGAACTGCAACGACAAGCGGTCGTGATATCCAAACACTTCATGAAAGTGACTGGGCGACATGGATTCCACCAATCGGCATATTTCCAGCCTTGTATATAAACCTGTAAATACAACCCGAACTTGTTTCTCTTCTGCTGAGGCCTTCTTATTGACCTCATTCGAGTAGCTCCTGTCGAAGCCAATTCAAAACTTACTGGAAAATCATGTATGCTGAGTAACGAAACTGACCGAATTCCGTGTACTAATCACAAGTTCAATTATTAGAGAATCACATGTGCAATAAAACAAACGTAACCCAACGGATGCCACAAAATCAGTGTTCAACGTCGCAATAAACAGAGCAATAGTAGTAGATAAATAGTACCCGATGCTATGGCAAATGCATGTCGAAAGTCGTGCCTACAGAATAATTCAAATCCACAAAACTGATGGGGATAGTCTTAGGTTCACTCTGGACACGGTTTGCAAAAGTGACACCTGATTTCTTATTAGTTAAAAATATACTGTTAACATTTATTCAGATTGTTCTGTCTTTAAACGGTCCCTTTAACCTGTTGAGATTGATTGCGCTGTCTACAAGGATACTCCATTCAATGTATTTGGGCTCAGTCAACTCTGATATTTGTGGCTGGAAACAGTTTAGCTAGCACTTATTCTACAGCAATGACTCCGAAGATTTGACTGATGGTTCCAGGTATGTAGCTGGCTCCATTGGAAACACTAAAGCAGTCAGCTCACTGGAAACACGTTTGCTTTGAAGTGAGCGCGGGTGTCGACGTGTAGTGCCTAAAATTGAAGGTCCCTTTTCAAAATGCTTCTATTATACTAGGAATATTTTATCCTGAAGAACCTGAACTGGTGACCTCAATGTTCAGTTTATTCATTGGAGACCGCCGTATGCATCGTGAACTATCATCCAGCTCCGATGGCTCACAAAGCAGCTGCGAGTTTCATTTGGTCGTTAGGAGACATCAGTTGCAGCTACTTGAGCGATAATTACTGCCAGCATGATCCAACCGTCTAAAACTGTCATAGCATTAGAGGAAGGTATCTCTGAGTGTTCTTCCGTCTCACTGCAACCATCAAAATTTACTCGTTGGAACAAGACTTTATCATACCAAGACGTCGACGTAAGCTTATTTTTGCATTTTGCATGTGATCGGTGGATGCCCCCACTCACCAACTTCCCAGTACGTGGTACAGTGGCGATAGGCTCAAATGCGCAACCGTCATCTTTTACCCATAAATCATTCACAGCTGCAACGGAATTCTCTCATGCAAACTGGATTAAGTGGATCATTTACAAGAAAGTTGCTGTGAATAAAAACTAATTTGTTATGAATGCCAACTGTGACCATGAGGTAAAACAGTAGCATGTGGCGATGAACCATCGGCAAATCTGTAAGTCGTATATCGTATATCAAACACTTTTCGATGGTGTCGGATACATGGTGATATAGATATAATTTTGAAGATGACAACGTTATCAGTTTAATGAACAAATCTTCCGTGCTTTTGTAACTGCGACAGTTAATTGTCTTACAGATAACGTTAAGTGATTGTAGACGCATTCTGTAAAAGTATCATTTTATTAGTTGTATAAGTGATGGGCATCATGTTCCCCAGCTGATATGCCTTAATTCCAGCCCCCTGTCGATAAACATGACCGGAGAAATCATCGCCTATTAAATCTGGGTTTAGTGATATTTCTGCCGTGTTAGCAAACGGAAGGAACCATCAAGCTTTTCTCCTGAAACTAACTAGGAAAACTACGTACCCGAAACACAACTGTCAAAAATAGTGTATAATTTACAAATGTTACACAATGTGATGCTTTATCTGCTTGGATCAAAATAAGTCAGAGTAGTTGCTAAGATCCACGGAACAGAAAAGGATTACCTACATGAAGCTAATTGCCTAGTTCTTCTGTAGGTTCATCGACATAAAGCTTCGGAAATTCAGCAAATAAAAAGTGATTTATTTTGACCTGTTCATTAAGTCATTCCAGATCTGCGTGGTTTGGCTTCAGAAAATACACGCAAAATATGCACTCACGGTCGCCGTTTGATGTTACTGATAAAGATTAATGTCAATACCGTCAACAATAATGGTAGTGCCATAATAAAACTAATGGGAATCAGTGTGGGCAAAGGTAAAAGAAACAATATTCATCTCCAATGGCCACGTACGTCACACGGAAGAATTTCACCTGGTCACTTGACCAAATAACCTTCAGAATTAGACCTCGCCAAAGCCTGGAATAACGGTGATCTGGAAGAATACTGACAGAGCATCCGTTTTGTGAGATCTTCTAAACCGTTGCGCATTTCGTTCCCTTAATTTTCTTTTATCGTTTAACTTCCTTTATTAACGAAATAACAATGCACATCATTTTTCTGCACAATGACCGCGGCCACTAGAGGGCTGCCAAGTGGGGAAGTTGACCCCGGGAGGCAGGATTCGAACCCGCGACTTTCACGCACAAAAGCCACGACCTTATCCGTTTGCTCGTCCCGTTCAACTGAACAGTCGTACTGCACCCAGAGTGCAGTGATTTCATGTAATAAAAAGGTCAAATGAAGTACCTTTTGTCTTCTATTTTATCCTTTAGGGGTACTGTGAAGATAAATTTTCTATGCAGGCCATAATTTTTGTGACAGCTTAACTAAAAAGAAAGCTTTACGTGATGACTGTTTTGGGGCTTTTCACCGCAACCGGTGCTGCCTGGGTCATCTATTCACCAAATTTTCTGCTGTGCTTCACCGGTTCCCGCAAACTAAGAGGGAAGATGGGAGGTTTTGTAAAAATTGAAGACTATGGAACCTCCAGAGTGACCAGTGCGATCAGCAGTTAATTTCCGAACTTGGTGAGAGGGATGACAACAGATTTCAAGAAGTTAATAACAATGAAAGAAAACGGACATTCAGTGACAAGAAAATGGTACTGCTGAACAAAATAAGCACTTCTTTAAAAGCGAAAGTTTGTGTACAGTGATATACTTCACAAAAATACCATCATTCCTAATACAAACATAGGACACAAAAGACTAGCTTAGCGAGTTAGAATTGATGGAATCGACAGTGCTAGTGACAGTGATAAACGAACGGTATGCGGAATTGTTGATAAGAAAAGTGCTTGTCGTGTGTCCTAACAGAGTAAAAGTTGTGACAGTTGGTAAAAAAACGGAATTCAGAAAAAGGAACTGAACTGAAATTGGAGGTGTTCGCAATCTAGGCTCGTGAACTCTGACAGTCGGACCGGATGTGCTCAGGCCTATCAAAATTAAGGCATATTGAAGTGAGGAAACCACAAGTGGCATTGGAATTTTTAGCTCTTCAGGTATTACAGGTAATCCTTGTTTGTATTCTACTATTCTGTTGGAGCTTTGACTAACGGTTCAAATCGTGTCTCGCTGTACTCGTAATTTGATGCAACGCAGTGATAACGACATCAGAGGATCAGAGGCGTTAAACAACACCTTTGATTCCTCATGAACAGTAGTACTGACATCATGAAATCATTAACGCACAACTTTCGCCGACTGAAATTGGAGAAACTGCTTCAGATATCCTAGGTGATTTATTCCTGCAGTCAATCGACCCCCATAATTGTCTTTGCAACCGATTATCTAAATTACGGCAAGTCCCCTGAGTCTGCAGTTGTAGAATGAATTAATGAATTGACTGGTATTCGTAGTACACCATAGTGAAATGCTGAACGTTCGGCAGATTCGAAATTGACAGGTTTGAAGTGCTGGAGAAGCAATTCTTCCAAGCAATTTTATGTCATTTCAATAAGCCTACTGGGGGGAAACCATTTCCTGCAAAGAAGAAGCATCTATTCCGATAAATGCAAAAAATAAGCTTATCAAGGCTATTGCTTGTAAGACACCAAGCCTCAAGAAGCTTCATTAAACCTCTGATCTCAAGCGGACTTCGATGAACATCAAGGGTCTTCGATGCGCATCGTTCCATCGGTAGTGCTAACCGCAACGCAAGTTATGGTAAACTCGGACAACGTTAGGTCAGGAAGTGGTAACAGAATAGACGGAGACGCTGACAACCAAGGTTACAGAAACTGCATCCCCCCGATCCTAGGCGCAACCGTAAAGTAAGGAAATATGCAGCATGTAGTCATTTGCACACGACACAAAATCTTGGGGAAAAAATTATATTACAAAACTTTTGCCGGTCCACTGGTGACCACCCTGCTAACAAAAAGTGGGTTCGAATGACGTCAGAACTGATCCAATGGTACAAATGATCTCATTGGTGGATAGAAAAATATGATCTGTTATCCGTGGCTGAAATAGCCAGTGGGATTTCCTTTCCCAGCCTAAGTATGGTCTCGCTGCACAACATTCCCCCAGTTTGCGTGTTCTGGTTAACAGCCCTCAACACCCAGTTAGTATCATTCTCAACGGTCATACGCGAGACCGATGTACGCATGGAATGGAATTTACCCGAAATACACAGTGTTGTCTAAGTATGAAACAAGTGGGCGCCTGAAGGAGTGGAATCAATCAAGCCCCTTTCTCAGCTTCATTAAATTGACATCAGAGAAGTGGGCTACCTGCGAGCAACACAGATGGTGTTAGAAAAGGGAATCTTAAAGAACACGGACGAAACGATGAATATTCGTATAACGAAGCCTCCGGTGGGTACGAAATGACCGACTGTGTAGTTTTGTACGCTCGAATGCATATATGTACGCGTACATATGAGTATCTCTTCCGAAATATATGGATGTGTGTGAATATATGCATATGTATTTAGTTGACATATACACAGGAATACTTGAAAATATTGCACTATGAAGACTTTCGCCTACAAAACTGTTGCATTTCAGTCAAAATATGTGGGGTAAAATAAGAGAAAGTTAAATTCACCACCTTGAAAAAATGAAGTATAAATTCATCGAGGGATCATCTGAGCACATTTTGATATGATGCTCAAGAAGTCGGCTGAAACACGGTTGCGAGTTGTCAAGATGCCTGTTAAATATGGGACAGCTTAGGTCCTATATATACTGATTCTCGAAGACATGGGACGAAAAGTGGATCGTGTTAAAATATGGGAGCGGCAATTTGAAAGATCGCTGTGCAGAGGATGCGTGGGATCTGAAAGAATTTCGGGAGCAAATGACTCACATACCGATAACTACTGATCACATTGATAAATTACATCACAAAAATTTATTTAGCGGAAAATATAAAGTGGTTTCAACATATTTCACCTTTCTTCACTTCAGCCTTGGAGAGTGCTTAGTTGACTTTCTTCCGAGGGAAACTAACGCGAAATACTGCTTTACTGTGTCGGCGCAAGAATGCACATTGATACTGAAAATCCTAGTGCACAAAACCAGATCCCTTATTCCCTGTAGTCTGTGTTATTTTCTGACTTGACGAGAAGTCATTCCAAGAGTACGGGTATGCAGAAAATCACGAGGACGAGTAATAGAAGGTCGAGAACTTCCTCAACTAATGCAGTGATGTACCATTTGTGTAATAAGTCTACACTACGCAGTGTGTGGTTTTCACGATGTCTGTCGATTTATTTGTTACGAAGTGGTCAATGACTTTTAGTCATTCGCATGACAACGAACAACAAGCGAATGCATTTTCCAAGAATATCAGGCAAAAAATGGCAAACAAAATCACCATATTACCCTTGAATTTGGTGTTTTATTGGTGATTTCTTCTAAATACTCAAGGTGGACTAATGCAATTCTTGCTGTTTCAGCGTAGAAAAGGTCTCAAGGGAGAATTCCCGAAGAAAACACAGCCAACATAGATGTTCTTGCTGTCATTTTTAAAACGACCAGTGTAAATTTGAGCAACACATGCATTTTTTAAACAATATTTTACTTATAACCAACTACGTTACCGGTGCGCGTGTGACAAACGTAAAACTGGGGTGCTGACTTTGAGTGCACCTAACTAAGTGTTATAGACATCAGGATAACACTGACCGGTTTCATCTGGTGACTGGTGTGCGTTGACTTACTTTGGGTGCCAGTTTTTCACAAGATAACTAAAAAATGATTTTCGGATATATATGCGTGATTTAAATCATTACACAGCCATAGAAATGAAGAAGGGTATGTCAAGATTCGTCCCCGTGAAGGTAATATTCTGTTTTTACTCACTTCATAAGCAACAGTAGATGTGACCCTGTTCAATGGTCCGTCTGTTACGGGAGGCCGTAAAAAAGCCCGTGTGCATCCTGAATTCATATAACAGCTACCGACATGCTGGTGCGAACCGCTGTTTATGATGTAATGCAATATTCTGGAGACGTTTTGCGGAATATTCAAGGTAGTTCAGGTTGGTTTAAGTGAGTCTTGTTATTACTGCGTACCGACAGTCCACCAGGAAGCTCATAGCTTTCAGCGTGACGGTCCTATAAATATTACTCTTTACGTTTAAGTTTCTCTATTACACATATTAGAAAACCTACAGGATATCTCGTACTCGACCACTTGAGGAACTCTGAAGCCGAATCACTCACTTTTAAGGATTTTCGTACTAGGCTTTACATACTGGAATTTATGACGAGCGTCATCGCAATTGCTAAAGTTCCGATGAAGTGTCTGCATTCCGTTGCTATCTAAATATTCTCTATTCTCTAATGGGAACATTATAATTTAACGGTATTATATTTTACAGCGTTTCATCCAGATGCTACTTTCTAACACCGAAGGTAAATAATTTTGGAAAAATCCGCCCCCCCAAATAATTATGTGAGTGAGATTCCGTTTGGCTGCGATTTTATGATCACACGATGTGATATAATTATTCATCTGTAAATGTCTAATGCATCAGGATGCACCATTTGGAGTGAACGCTTTACCTTTGCTTGCCAACATCGCAACCTCATCCAAATACCTCTCAGGTTCATTCACTGACCCCATTTTCAAAGGACTCTCACTTAAAACATTGACTGATAAAAGTGGTTAAGGATGGCAAATTTTCAAGCCCATTTCTGATCACAAGTAGACTATAGAAAATTCCAAATACCATAAAGCACTGGAATCCAAGTGTCTATCTAACAGCACGAGAGAATCGATTGAAGACTTGCGGGGAGGGAACAGGAACAAACTTCTTCCTCTATTTTCTGTTATGCAAAACAAAACTAGAGGCTAAAAGCTTTTCGAATAATGTGATCTAAAAGTCTCACATGAACGGTGATTCCGTCAGGCAGTCCGAATCTTACATCTGTCCTTGCAATGTGTGAGGAGGCCCTGGGGAAACACGGTGCAACAGACATGCACGTGCACAGAAAATGGAGCAAGCTGCGGTGTTATAAATATTTCAGACAGTGACCGCGTAAAGGAGTCCCCTTTAATGGAAGCAAATAGGCCTTCCTCAGCTGCATTCTGGTGGTTGTTTGGAAAAACTATTTGGTTTCAGCATGTGAAGTTACCCGAGTAGACGACCTACCGAAATCTGAAAGGAATGAGAACATTCTGACTACCGATGTGATAGGAAGGGCATCATGTCGATGCATCTATAGTTACTTGTGTTAGCGGAACTCAAAACGTTTTGGTTTTGCAATAGATGATTTAGGCACACCGAAGAAGAAATTGTGACTTGTGAATCACAAATCTTACAAACAATGCACTCGAAATGTTGTTCCGTTCACAGGATTCTTGCTGTTCTTTAAACGTCAAAGTGATGTATCTGAAATCATCTTTGTGAAAACAATAAAACAGTGACGCCCTTATATATAAGTTGATTCATTCTAACTTCCCTTCAGAATAAAAAGAAAGCAAACAATTGCCAATGATCGTGTTCAAATTTAAATTGGCTATAAAAATAAAACATCAAAAAATCTCTTACACAACAACCCCGAACTAACGCTAAAAAGCTCTTTTCGCAACGGTTAAACAGGACATCTATAAACTCAACAAGTCAGAACAGTCCAAGCTGATACGGTATCCCCAGACCATATGGCTGGCCATTAAAATAAAATTTGCATCGAAATTATGATACAGGTAAATGTCTGCACATGTAGACTGAGGAAAATCGTTAATTTTCATGTCGAAGTATTAGCTTTTGTTTTTAAAGTTCGTCGGTTATCAGTAAACTAACGTTTGCCTCAAATATTACCAGGGCAAGATAAGTGACATGTAGCGTAACAATAAGCAGAATACGCCAGGCAGAACACAACTGACTTTCGAACCTGAGGTATTGAAACAAGGGACGCATATTATCATAAAGAATTTGACAGATGGACCATGACACAAGCAAAGTCAAGTTAGCAAATCGCAGACAGGAAGTGTGTCATCAGAGTGGCCTGTGCATGTAAAGTTCAACTTTGAAGACGATTTCTTAAAGTGGTTAATACAATGGAACAAAAAAGGGACGATTGTCTATTGCAAATGTGACGCAATTCTGCATGTGGGTTTTACAACTTCCTTTATGACATTTTAACATCCGCTCTTTCAACAGTCCGATAGCATCAAGCTAGCCGCTATCAAATCTATGCAATATTCACTAGAATATTAGCTTTTTGCCACTGCGGAAGTTTGGATGTTGAAGAAGGGGAATATGATCGAGAACCTAAAATGTCCTGTTGGAGAGCCCATTGCCTTGGGGTTAAACGTTTCAGCCAGCGGTTCCAATTGGTTTGGTCTACAAAGAACTATCGTTTACCCAACCCCTAGCAGACTTTCTGTGAAGAATCCCATTGTCCTAACTAAGAAGACCCTAAGTAATACTCAAAATCAGTGAATGACAAAAAGCATTGTTGCTGTTTATAATCAAATGCCGATCAGTTTATTTGTTTGTATGCGCACTAAATATATTTGATAGATGACGTGGTGAAAAAAATATCTAGTTATCAGCAGCATTCGCATTTGACCTACAGTTTCGTTACAAAGCGACGATAGCGGAATCACGTCGAAGGTCAACAAATGCCATGGACCAATCAGAATGCAGCTAGCAATATCGGTGAAAAACATGTCTGCCATGGTGTCTCATACATACCCTCGTTATTCCGATAAGTGGGATGGATTTTCCCCCAAAACACCAACTGCAGGGGTTCTAGTGAGTGCTGATTGGCAACAAAAGCAAACAGCTGGTCCATCTTTCTTAAATGGTATTTCGTCTCAGTTGAATGTTCAGTGTTAACCAAATCCAGTAATTTTCTGCGCAAAACCTTTGCATAATATGAAGGTTTTTACTGTTCTCCACGGTGAGCAGAACTTTGATGACACCGTTTTCCTATTGTGAAAGCAAGTAGCCGCTGAGTACCTCTTTCTGGGCCAATGTTGCATTATTAATCTAGAATATCAGGATATTCATTTTTCCGGTCTTTCGGCTTCATTCGTTGGACAATTCTTCTATTATCCTTATTTGTCAAATATCTGGAACAAGTAATAGCAGAACTCCAAACCAATTGCAATGAACTAATAACGTGCACTGCAACGAATAGCTAGCGTAGTATTTGAATACCGCACTAAAACAAAGCATCTGTTCATTCTAGCAGTACGGAGGAACTGATGTCATTTGTTCTTGCGCACCACATTCATCACTCTCTGCACTGGGCTGAGGGTATTCGTGGTCCTGTTTCGACATTGCATATATTTCCACGGTTCTTTCGATAGTAAGGCCCTGATAACTCATAAATGGGTTTTGCGAGGAAAATGCGCATGCATAGAGATCAGTGAATAAAGCAATAGCAGAATTTTCATTGGGCTGAACTCTATACCTCGTCTTATTGTCGTCTAGGATGACGGAGGTCGTTTAAATCCAGAAACATGATTATAGGATCTCCACTGTTTGATATAATATGTTCTAGGTAGCCACTCAAAAATCATTGTCAGTTGCCGATATTTGAACATCTTGGCTTACTTTTGTCGGTGATAGAACGTGTGATATTGCATTTTTGCAATATGAAGTTATCAATCAAGGATGCATTTCAGTCAAGGAAAGATGAATGCAAGATTAGGTAACCCTAGTAAAAGTATGAGTAAGATTATCAATCAGTCTGCTGAATTAATGATGACTAGTAACTGCCGAACAGTAACGATAGCCTAAACTTTTCATTTGACCTGTGCTTTTGTTTGAAATTGTACCTAATGATGCCGGTGAACTCAGTGTTGATGGTGATGATGATGACAGACTTTTGACAATTGACAGAAGTCATCCATGGTAATAAGTGAGTGACACTCACCTTAAAAGGGAACATGACATTCTGTTTCCGTTGCCACACTTTGTATTTAATTGGCCGCGGAATATTTCCGAAGGCGGCAATGTGAGCTAAATTTGAGTGAGCATCTCTCGTGGTTCTTATCTGTCCCTGTTTTGTACGCATTTATCTTACACCACCATATTATGAGTCCAGCAATAGATTTCGCTTTGTCAATACCTAAATTATCTGTATATATGTCTGTCAGTCTGGTTTATCTCAGCGTCGAATGCACCACAGTGCGTTCATTATAACGAACCCTCCATCACACGTAATTGACAGACATTCAGGATAACTAATAAGAGCTGGAAATCGTCCGTTCCTGTCGGACTCACAAATATGAAAGCAAAAAACTTTTGGGTATCGCGCACAAGACCATCTCGTCTTAAGGACAGCGACTGCAATAGCAAACGATATTTTTGATAGGATGTGCTGTATGCTTTGGAGGTTCCCGAAGGTTTGTTGGTTTTTTTGTTTTTAATTTTTTCCCCTATGGTGGTTCACATTATAATTTTATGAAATGAGAGTGAGGCTCTAAGGCTGCACCGTCGCAGGAGATAAATTGCTCAAAAACCGCCTTAGGGGGTAAATATATTTTAAAGCACATGGTCGGTTACAGTTGCAAAGGGGATTTCATACGAGCAGTTATGGAGACGTTTGGCAATCAAGTATACCACCAGAGTCTCTTTTTGAATCTGAAAATAAACCCCCTTTACTTTCATAAGTCTCCTTCAAGTATCACGCTGTTCCAAAACTGCATCTAATCCAGTGACGGAAGCGTCAGTGATAAGTGTAAAACGATCATATAACAAAGATGGTTCCAAAACGATAGCCAACTAGACCTTAAGTAATAAATAAAAGCATTTTTCATAAAAGTTTTATCATAGAAACAAGTTTGGAGAGAGAACGTTAAATCAGCAGTCAATACTTATAGCATAATTTGAAAAAAGTCGACAGCAGTGCTGCAATTCACCAAGGACTGACCGAATTCTATGGCAATGTTTGGGTAATAGAATCTCAATAACTGGAGGAATGTTCTTGGGGTCGGACGAGGAGCCTTCGGAGACTGCAATGGATCTCAGACACGAAAATCGCTTGAGCTCAAAGTAACACGTTTTTGGTTGATGACTGTAATACCTGAAGAAAATATCTCAACAAGTAGTTAAGAAGGAAATCATGACCAGATATACCAGGTCCATGGAATTGGGTATCACTTTCGTGCGACTCAGTGATAAGCATACAGTGTTTAGTGTGATTCGGAGGCTTCCGATAAGTCGCAGCAAAAATATCGAAACAAGAGTATGAAATGACATACCGAAATGACCGAGGTGGAGTGTTAATGGTTATCACTGGGATACGAGCTTTGCCAAGTGTGTGCAGAAATGCGAATATTGGAAAACAGTGAATGGATCCTGAAATACGATGAAGAACTTCCTCACTCAGTTATCCAAGTATGCTGAGATAAGCATCTGTCTACCGTCTGCCTGTGTTCATCTGATTTCATCTGCATCGGTGTATGATTGGTTCACTTTGAGGATTTAACAGTTTTCATGACAGGTAATGTAGTGTCAAACGAACTACGTGGTAAAATCCAAGTGAAACGGTTCCATGCCTCAACAGATTGGGAACGAAAAATAACTCTTAGTTTGTTCAGGACACTTTTATCCCACCAGGAGCTCTTCGGAGAAAAAGTTCACTAAAAGACACATGAAATATCTTTACACAGCTTGCCGAGAGTAAGCAAATCAAGAATAGGAAGTCCGGAATGATATACAAAAACTAACAGCTCAAAGCTACACAGTCAAAACTGGGCAATCTTACCGGGATGATATATGATTCCAAAGAAGCCATGTTTGTCCGGTTACACTTAACATCACCAGAGTCAAATGCAGCATCTACGGAGGAGAAAAACACCCCCAGCCGGTGTGTGAAATAATGGTCTATGCACTA
This sequence comes from Fasciolopsis buskii, assembly GCA_008360955.1. Lineage (NCBI taxonomy): Eukaryota > Metazoa > Platyhelminthes > Trematoda > Plagiorchiida > Fasciolidae > Fasciolopsis > Fasciolopsis buskii. The sequence goes on from LUCM01005527.1 coordinate 24,144, forward strand.
TGAATATCTACAATGTCTGTTTCGCTCTGATATAAAAACGCAAAGAGCACTCGAAGAATTATCAGACAAAGTGATAATAAAATTGCTTCAGAATATTCCTCGGCTGGCGGAGTATTTTAAGCGAACTCCAAACAGTAAATCTGCGGCGTCTACAAACAGTCTGCATCTGACTAATCAGACCACAAACAAAGCACTGCTTACTTGCGAGAAAACAAAAATTATACATGCAAGACTACCGCATTTTCGGCAACTGACCCCATCAGACTTCTGGGAGCGGGTGATCACAGAAATACTCTGTAGAACTAGATTCATGTCAACAATCACCTCAGTCTTGTTTATTGAACAAAACAATCTCAAAATTATTGTTACTCGTTTAATATCCTGAATTTGTCGACATCGTTGCAGAGAAACTTACACGTAACACTAAAACTGAAAGCTGATAGTAAAAACAGCAAAGGGGCTAAGAGTCGATCAACGATATGCTGATATTCTCAGTACATATTCATTCCGCAGTGAACCGTGATTGGTCAATTGGCGACTAATCGAGACAGTATCGATTTATATCGACCATTTGCCAAACGGCTATTATAATACGAGGATAACAAACCAGTCAACAATAAAGTAACATTTGTTAAATAACTGTATAGTTGTCTTTCAAAAAAGGGATCGTACATAAGTTCCCACCTCGTGGTTGGACATTCAGCCTATGAACTGGCACACGTGGCCGCCCCCTAATATCTGCGCTTTAAAGGTGACTCGATCTCCATTTCAGAGTTTGCGTTAGACATGGTAACTGGAGACCAGACACTCATCCGCATGTCTACCGGTGTTAATTCCGATAACTCATCCCACCTCAGCTGATACAACTGACAGATTAAATGACCCTATCACTATGTTGCTGAATAGCAGAAGGAAGCTGGTTTGTGTGTCGCCACTGAACTCCAGCAAATATATCGGCTCACCTGATTTGAAAGACCGTTTCTTCTCCTCATACATCATTTTAAGGGATAAACCTTGTTTCGAGCAAATAAACCTGTGTGACACTTCGTTACCCTGTAGCCTGATGGTTAGATAGATAGGTTTGGACCAGTCAGCAGTACTAAGAAATGTGCTCTTTTCTACACCAACCACCAAATCGTAGTGGTGAGGGAAGCAAATGTTGCTGCTGTCATCTTTGGTGATTTCTTAGCTGGCTTAAATGAAGTTAACGCGACACATCAATACTGATTTCCGTTCCCAGAAGACCATTTTCCCAAACTCGACAGGGAAAAATATTCCTCGAATTAAGCATTTCAGATGTCTACCTCCAAGTAAACATTTTGTGGAGGATCATTGAAAATCAACATCCAAAGAAGTCGAAATCAAGTACTCTTGGATGTGTTGCATTAGGTGGAATTGTACAGATCTTGTTTCCCATAAAACAAACGCATCTAAGTAAATATTAAAGAATGAAACTCCACCACTGAACCAGATTGCAGAGAAAATAGTGTCAAAAATCATCGATTTCCTCCGAAATACTGAGGCGATTAGCGATTCTTCAACCGATTAAAAGGCAGCATGACGGGAATAGTCGGAAATGCCAGATCGTTCAAAGGGGTTCGAACATCCAGTCCAATAAGGAGTTGAAAGATTTTTTTCTTTTTGCCTTTTAGTTAACTTCTGGTGGAACACCAAATTTCGAAATGACCTAGATTTCATGTTAATAAGTCTTATTTCAAACAATATCATTAAATTTGTTTTCAAGAGACCAACCTTGGAACCAGTGTGTGCTTGTGTGTGTGTGTGTGTGTGTGTGTGATTCAGCGTAAACAGAATCATTCATTAGGAGAAATGAACTGAAAACTTGCAAATCAGGGTATAAGTAGTGCAACATTTGGGCAGCATAACTATGCAAAGCGTAAATTCATTTTCGTTATTCGTTATGCCACAGGTTAATTAGTATTGCATTGTTGGTTTGCATTTTTGCAGAACTTCGCAATGAAGTAAGATCAACAAACCTTGGAAATTTACTTCATTTCGTTTACGTTGTGATTGCTTTGCGAAGCACGAGACATGCAAATTGATTGTCAAGCAATCTTTTGAGTGAAAAAAGACACCTTCTGCAGACGAATTGCGCTTGAATGAGCTTATAGGGAGCTTCTGAAACATATCAGAAATTTCACAATACTTGTGTGTTTGCCTAAGAAAATCTGGATTAAACAAAAATTCCCTTGATGAAATGTAGCTTTCTGAACATAGTTTCTGAGTCAATGCACAGGGGTCGAATTTGGTAGTCATACATTTTTATTTATTGGAAAACTGCCTGTGGAAAACTAACTTATGATTCCTTAGTTTGAGATGTACATTGGAAATTGAGTCCTGCTTGTGACATTCTCATTTGGCTATTTTCAAATGATAAGTGTGTAATTAGAAAACTTAAATTGATTGAGACTGTAAAGTGCATATCTTTTTAACGAACTTTGATCAACAGGGGCAATGGAGTTCTTTGACATATTCCATAACTGTCTGACTATTTTATGTGTGTGCTACATTAATGCCAACTAAAGCAAAATCGCTAACAGAACAATCATTTGGGTCGTCAGTCACTTCCAGGGTGGTAGTCGTTTCCAAACTTCTTCTATTTTCAACTATAACAGAGAGGAAAAAACAAAGATAAAATGATTTTTTACGCCATTCGATCTCACTAGAATACAAAATTCACAAAAAAAAATGCGGATAGATTGTGATAGTTTCACGATGCTGTTTGTGGTCATTAACTAAAAGGAAAATTGTCCAAATGCTCTATGTTTAAAGCATTCGAGACCGTTATTCTTGTGCTGTCGCTATTGCAATTTTACTTTTCCTGTTTGGGGAAGTGGTGGACTAAACATTTTTCATCACCCAAACCGGTGCACTCAGTCAAAGGGCTAGCAACTAGTCAGTGAATAACATGATGTGTAGGTCTGTTTCTGAGTGTCCACTGAGTTCACTAAAAGTTACCAAGAAAGCACGGATTATCATGAGACAAATTCTAACTGCAGTTAAACCATCCATCACTGACAGCAGCCAACCAAAAGCGTTCTCCGCCTGAGTAACTGGGCCGCTAAACTATTTTGATGATTGACCTCTGAACAGGACTTACATATTGTTACACTTCACTAAGATGCTTTTGCGTAGCTATGAGTTTCTGTTGTTCGTTTCTAGACTGTTTGAGTTATACAGTGAAGAACAAACTTGTTTGGGAAATAAAACCGATTTAGACAAAATCAACGCAGCAAATCGCATGTTCAACCCATGTGGTCCTCTAGTCGACGAACCGTACTCCGCAAATTCCGCATCACTTCCTGAGGCCGTGGAATGGATGATTCATGAATCATTAGATTTTGAACAACAGGATCGAATATGGGCAGTGCTATGATGGAAGTAGAGTGGTGTGACTGACCGTGTTGATACTCGGAGGGATCGCAGTAAGACCCTGGGTATATGCAATCAATTTGCATGTCCCACAACCAGTCCACCGTACACGACGGTTCCACGGATTCCATGAGGCCACGCCTACCGCATCACAATAATCAAAGTGCAATTCACGCCCGCATGATATTTGTCTCCGTATGACGCGGACTTGGAATGGACCGTTAGCCAGTCCGTCGTATCCAGTCTGCTCATCAGTGGGCTGGAAAATTGTATGGGACTTTTGAAGGTGAGAAAACAGCAGACTACTCGTTTTTAAGTTACAATTAGGGTTAAAAGCATAGTTCAAAATGTTGTGATAAGAACAATCACATTTAACCTGAAGGTTCCAAACAAAATTTTTAAACCGTTTTTAGGCAGAACAAATAACTTGCAAGTTGAAGGCCACTCCTAGACAAAAATATCGATCACACAAAAAAGCGGGTCGTTCGTGTGATCCCTAACCGAATTTCGGGTTGCTAGTGTGCAGACCATTGAATATTTACTGATATTCTCCGTGCAATTTTTTTAGAATGAATAATCTGCCTACTAAAGAACTAGGTGTATCATCAGTACGAGTTGATACGAATCAGGCAGCATCGAGAGTATAGTGTATGGACGGCTTTTAGACAGCATACACTGGTTTTAGATAGCCCCCTAATGACGCTACGGATCAGTTACCAGGAGTAATCGTACCAAATAAGTAATGTGAAGATGTGATGAGTTCATACCTGACCATCAAATGTACTCCAAAGCTGTTCATTTATTTTGTTGTTGTGGCACAAACTGTGGATTGTAGCAGATTTTTCGGGTTTAAAAGTCATATTAAACTGTCACAGTAAGAGACCACGGCAGTGAATAACTTGGGAATACATTTTTGTTTAACTGGTAGTCCTGTCTTTTTCTGTAATTTTCTGTAATTTTTTCTACTGCACAGCCAGAAAGTCTGGTATCAGTTGAACACAACTATGAAAATAATGACAATAGTGAAATAAATCTAGTGGCATTAGTAATATTGGTAGGAGTAATAAGAGTAGTATTAATAAAAAAGCTTCATCCGCCTTTTTACATACAAGAAATTTAAACAGATTCTGTGGATTTTTCCGTCTTTTAACAACTTTAAATATTTTCAACCGTGATAGTGACTTCATCATCACCTCAATATCTTGCTGAGGTCCCAATATCATATCTCCGCACTTAACAGATTTCTGACTAGAATGAGGAGTAATGGGACATGTTTGGTTGTCACCCTTCTATCTTTCTTCCTACTGCACAAGACCACTTAATATTCCTGTACACTCAGGATTCCTCTTTTTTTAGGGTAGTTGAGTTGACCGTCCACATGTGCTTCGCCGAAGATCGATTATACCACGGGTGCTTAAGAAAGTTAATACAGTAGCTATAAAGCACATTACTTGCTGCTAGGTTATCATCGCAAACGCTAGTTACTCCGGGCCTAAATGCCATCCTGGTTCAGCAGCACAACACACTAGTCTATCATTTCCAAAGAGTGTTCATCTGGTAATGGTGGTTGGCTAGTGGATCTGACGAAAGTTGAACGAAGGTCGGTATGCTGTACACGATGCGTGGGCTTCGTTGAAGCACTGTAGTTCACCGTCAACCCGATGTTTGAAATTGTTCCTCTGCACAATCCATTTCTACCTCGGTTCTGGGCCAACTTGACCTACATATTCTGTGTATCGCATGGCCGTTAATTTCGTTGTGCGTTGTCTGGTTTGAGTAGATGCGCTTTTTTGCTGGCGTGCAGGCAAACTCAACACATGTAATCATTTTCTAGGTCTATTCATCTCCACTTTTTTCTATCGCATTCTGTCGACTGCCCATACCTAGGCCACCAGTCAGTATATGCGCGAAAGCGAAACAAAACTCATCAAAAACGGGTTCCACTTTCGCAAAATTCACACATTACAGGTTCAAAAGCACTGGGGATTTTCTGACTTGTAGCCACGGAAGCTACGGATTCAACGTAATAGATGCCAATTTTAAGCGAAATGACAAGTAACGCTCAATTCATTCGAGGGCATCTGAATGACTTGTGAGCTTCTTTTGATTCACTGCTTCAAGGTTTATTTTGTTTGACCAGCTGCTAATTGGTACAAGCTGGTAACTGGGCAAAGTGATTTATTTTTCAAACAAGATTGAAATAGAAATTAAAGTACCATGAAAACTTCAAAGACAAAAATCAACTTTATTTTGGTCTGTGAAAGCAGTGAAGCGGCTGTACTGGTCTCGGTGACTTCGCCTGTATTATTCAGATGAAATGAGTCTTTTCTGAAGTCACTTTTGTTAAGGTGCATCTACCTGTTCTTTTACTGTGCTATCCTAATGTTGCACCATGGGAAAACCACAATACGACAACAGGGTTGTATTTAGGATAGTTCTATTTAAAGGACTCAAATCGATTGAAGTAATTGCTATTTGAATTAGCTTTACCTTCCCATATCAATGCACAAGCGAAGCTGAGACCGATCTTCAACAACTATATTACCTCTGATCCCTCATACGCTAGCTGAGCGCTCGAATATTTCTTGACACGAATGAATATCATGGATAAAATCCCTTTACTTTCAAGTCCAATTTCCTTAAGTCAAGTCTATTGTTCGTTTTTGTGCATGTGACTGAATGAATTTTCAGCAGATTACATTAAACAAAGACAAATTACGGGGGATTTGGAAACAGAAAATTCAGGCCAGAAAACGTTCAAGCTCTTTGTTGGTTGAAACGGTATTTGACACTCAGGAAGGATATGTAAGGTAGCGCATGGGTGTGCTAAGTGGGAGAAAATAAGGTCCTACAAAGAGTGCGACTAAAGAGTGGAAACAAAACTTCTGACTGGTAGTTGTTTAACAGGTAATGGGATCGCAGAATCCTTCAAAATGAACTTGGCTGATTACGTATAGACTTGTTTCTCAGTGTCTAAAGTTATGCTTCTGAATTAAGAACTCCACTTTATGGATCACTAAAATGGACAGATGGTTGGTTTCGTGATCTCTTTAGGACTGCGTATGAATGAAATAAATAAACATATATATATATATATATAAATTACCAAAGTGGTTCGTCGACAGCTTTTTGCTGATTTCAATAGTGTCTGAATGTTAAGTTAGACCAAGTTAGATCAAATTAATGGGCTGCAGTATCAGCGGATCATCATCACGGAGCTTCAGGTCACTTATTCGAATTCTCCAATTACCGATCAACTTTCTCACTTGACAGCGTTCTGCTGGCCGCAACACCATTCCAGAGAAAAAATGATGGACAATGTTTCTTCATTAATAACGGCAGTATAATATAATAGAAAAAAGATACGGGATTATATGCCTCATGCTGTCTTGTGGTGTGCTGGTCCTAGCCCCAGTTTTGATAGGGTCCTGAATGATAAAGTGGAATGTAAAAGGTCTAGGATTTATATTTTATGGCAACAAACCAGTTATTAATTAAACAACTCTGCATAGATAGTAATTCGCCAAAAATTAAATAAGCTAATTCGATTTACCTAAGGATTTTGTTTCATAGGTCACTGAGACATTTAGCAGTGAGATCATCCAAGCTTATTGGACCAGATTTGGAACCCAAACTGATATCATTGAAGCCAACCTAGCGAAAGTAGAATATTCCGTTTGTGAAACACAACAAGGCAAACACGCACATTCTCGGCTTGTGTGCATTCACACTGGACTTTTGAGTCAACTGAATGAATCAACCTCATTGCCCGCACATTCATGATCGCTGGTGCATGCTGGCGGAATTCGATCGGAATTTGAAGGTACCAGCTACTTGCATCTCACCGTGGCTTAGTTTGGCGTTACAAAGTAAAAGCTAAGGCGGTCAAGAAATACCCATTGAACTAAGTGTTCGCATGCATGAGTACAATTCAAGCAGACACACCAGCAGGTATCTCAAACAGCAATGTGCTGTGCGGTTATTCGGCTCAGTTGACGGGTCGTTTTCAGTTCAATTTCTGGCAGAAACCAAACCAGATGGCACCGGATCTCAGTGAACATGCAGATGATCCTGGCATGATGACATTCCTCCACGCGGACTACAACAAAGCAATTAATGTGAAGTTTTGTGTGTTCGTGTGTCCGTTTGTCTGTATAGGTCTGCATGCTGCTTTGTGATCCTCGTCCAAGTTGATCGTCGCCCGACACCTCACAGTTAATGGAAGCGCAAAGCTAGTGCAATGGAATTCTTATTTTCCACAGGATGATAACCACTGAAATCTGCACTGTCTAATTCCATATTAATGACTCTGAGTTTCAACGCTACGAATCGAAATGCAATGAATACGAGTTTCTTTTTTTAATGCCAAATTCTCATCATTCCAACCGAATAACCGGAGCCTACGAAAATGTCGGCGAGGGAATTTGGGGTGGAAATTTTAAAGTTCTACTGTTTTCATTATGTTGATCATTCTAAAGTGCTGGCACTTAGACCGATACGTCATCCAGGATTTGTTGAAGAACTTGAGAAAGAAAGCTATTTACATATATTATGGTCAAAACCGGTGATGCTCATGCGGTGAGCAATGTGACATTTCAAAATGAAGGCGACATATTCGAATCCCAATGACTTGCCAGCATCTTCCAACTGTCCCCAACACTGATTCGGAAGTAAACAGCAAATGATAAACATATGGCTAACGTTGGTGGATGTCGCTTTTTTCCTCAAAAAAAAGAGCTTCCGTTTGAAATGCACAATTGTGACCGAAACGCTTTGTCGTCGAGAAACCGGGAAAGTTTACTCAGATGGTCGCTTGAGTCACCTTTGAATGGCTTAAACTCATAGACTTTGTATCGCGGAAAACAAAAATGTGCGCATCACAAGAAACTGATGTTCAAGTGTATTTTTATTGTTAAAAATCAATTTATTTGTGCTCATCAACAAATATTTGTGTTGGACCCGAACTTCTGGACAAAACAAACCATTACAGAGCCAAGATTACTGCACCATTTTAATCCCTTGTTGTGCATCGAACTTTCATTACGCGGCACTGTTTCTATCTGTGCATCAATTTTATTGATCTCAGACATGTCATTGAACTCGCCGATGACGACCAAGCTTGCGTAAAGGATGCGCGGATTAATCATTCCGACAGGTATCACACGACTCGTCTAAAAAAAGCATCCTTACTGCCTAATACTAAGACAACTCTCGGGGACCTTTCGTAAGTGGGACATAAGAATGCGTCTCACCGGCAAAACTCAGTGTTGAATGGATTAAATGGTGCTAGTAAAGGCTACGCAGCGAGACAAGGGCTCCGATCATAACATCTGAACACAGCCGACAAAAATTGAAGAGTCTAAATCAGCTCATGTGATCGCTAGTCTGATATTTCTATGATTCCTTCATTTTCGCGAGCATTTAGATAACTGTTGTGGCATGCACCGCGCCATCCGCATCCATGCCGCTGTGGTTTCTGGTTAATGGTTTTGTCAAATATAAGGCATTGACACCTCGGAAGTCTACGAATGCATAACATTCTCCATTGCATAGTGAAAACTTTAGGGCTAACAGCTACTATTCCGTCGGCTTTTCTATTTACTCGGTCAGTCAAGAAGTGAAGAAGACGGTCATCGTTTGCGTAAAATTCGTATTTTCAGTCTAGCTTGCTGAATCCTGTCAACTGTCAAATTAATAGTCAAAACATATATATCCGTGAATGTGTAAATTATATGGTTATTGCCTAGGTATCACGTGACTTAAAGCAAGGCACATGTAGCCGTGCAAATAATGGAACATGCTATACTTTTTTCAGCTTCCATTGTCACATACTTTAGCTCTTTTAACATCACCGTGACTAAATTAATCTCTGCAAATTGAGTCACGGTCTAATCGAGAGCATGGGGTATCACTTTAGCTTATCATACTGAATCCAGCTCACCACACCGGAAGTGGCTCACCGAAGTACTCATTCGTTCAAACAGCTTACCAGTCGATCCTCATGCTTATTTATCGGTCAAACGGTGAACAAAGTATGGAAGGCTAAGCCAACCTAATCTGAAACAAATTCGCAGCTCCGACATACCCCAGATGACTTAACCACAGCGATGATGTCCTAACCAGATAGGCAAATAAACACAACTTTTCGGGTAAGTAAGACCAAGGTACATATTCAGCAAATCCAAAGTGAACGAAGCAGGTTTCTCAACCGCCGGTTTAATCGTTTATTGTGCAAGAAAATTAACTCTAATATGTTCGTTCACATTCCGAGCTGTGTATTTGCGATTCAGCTAGACGACATTACTAGTAGAAAATTGTCAGTGTGTTAGTGAGAAAGAGTAACAGTCATTACTGAAACTGTCTTATCATCTGACGAATAACTGTTCTGTTTGAACAGTGGCTCCTTCAAAACAACACATGGAGTGAAGCTGCACAGTCCATCGATCACTCGTTCGATCTTTGGTCCTTATTGTCTCATTCATCGAAGACTTAGATTAAACTTACAGATCTGCCCTGGCTTTAAAGTGACATTCATCGTCAAAATGCACCCAATCAGTTTACAACCAACTATTAATGGCCAGTGTTCTTTTGTTGAGCGTTCAAGTAAACTGTCTTTGAGAAAACACAAGTTGGCGAACAAGCTCGTTTTCAGTGATTCGTACTCATGCCATTACATCACTAAACTGTCTTTATCATCCTCATTATACATATGTCCTCTGATTAGTATGAAAAAATCAAATTTGGCGTTGGGTGTTGAACAGCTGTGGACGGGTGTGAAGTGGACGCGTGGCTCGCTTGACTGTGCGGCCCAAAAGGCTTGTGAACCGAATTGCAAAATCACAATTCCAGCAGCACCTACACTAAAACAGTTCCCACTCAGCAACAACATCAAAATCAGCCATAGCATTCGGAAGAGTGATAAAACAAGGTCAAGGCGAAATGTGTTAGCGTCAGACGCAATCAGCCTTAGAAAACCGGTTTACAGAGAACACGCAAGTGGGTAAAGTAAATGGAGTTAGTTACACACTATCAGTTTGTTGATGATTATTGACTCTCTTAAATTAGGTGCTTTGCCTTCGTGTATCCATATGTCTGTACCTGTGAGGTTGTGCGCACTAACGAATTGCTACATTTCACACAAATGCAGAACAGTCGAGTTCGACGAGTGTGCGAATTACGGGAGCACACGAACCACGCTGTTCATCTTTATCACAATGGAAACCAGTTATGTTTAACCACATCTTCAGAGAAAGAAAAATGTTGAAATAATTTTGTCTAGATTCCTATTTTAATCAGGTCAATGTGATGAGGGGATATGACGTAGTTTGAGTGTATCTTTCGGATTGCATAGATTTAACGTGTTGTTTCATACAGATTTAAGGACCAACCATGCTAGGTTACGGGATTGCAAAACCTGCTGTTAACGAAAGGCTGTTTGCAGCAAATAAGGTTTCGGTTAGTTGTACTTTGAACATTGAGTTTTGCGTTAATAACATTGACTTTTGCATAAAAATGAACTCACGAAAGTGTTTCGGTTTTACTAAATCTATTAAAGTTATTACTATTGGCGGCAAGAACATACAGCTCCATTTCGAAATACAACAAAATATCTTTCAAACCCATGTGTGACGGCTGATCGTCTCAGCATTCCATTTCGCCTACTGATTTGACTTCAACCCTGTGATCTGTTTACTGTTAGCTGAACTTTGCCTTGAGCTGGCGGATATTTCGTCCACCACCATTCTGTCGGCAACTCTGCAGATTTTCCTCATTTGGCTTCTGATATGAAACTTATGATTATCATCTCATACTTGGTAATTTTGACAAGAGGAATCAAGGAAACCAAATTCTGCCGCATTGTAGTGTGGGTTGTTGGCGCTTGATGACAGTTTTCGAAGAATAAGTATAAAGACTGCCTGCGTTCACGTTATTTTTGGATGCCTGAAACTTCGTTTGAGTTTTTGACAAATTCATTTTAAAACTGAATTTCCTTTGCTCCTGTCGATAGGACGGTTGTAATGATAGCGACACTGAGGAAGAGAAGACGCTGCCTGGCTGACGGATCGCACTCCGAATGTATCAAGATCGCAACTGGGTCGTATCACGGGGGTAAAATACATCAAGTATATTGTAATTGGGATTGACAATACTAATTATTTTGGTTTATTCTTTAATCAAAGTTATCAGCAAACCGAAGTCCGGTTTTCATATTTCTTTATATAACTAGTAAACTGTTTCATAACAGTAACGCCTGTATAATGTTTTCAGTTCCCAGTTCAGTACAGAAGATGTGACACACAGTAATGAATAACTGTTCATAGGTTGCGCTACTGACCGCCTAATCACCAATGGTCATTGGATTAATGGAACAAATTGCTGAGTTTTCCTAATTCAGCGTTGACTGACTAGCAGTACTCAATCGGTTATCATAATCGATCTAAAAAAATAGAATTGCAAATCTGCACATTGAAGCTGCGCAGCATTACCCTAAAACAAGTAAAATGATAATTTGTATAACTGACCCAATGCGAGAAGCATTAGAATCCACGCGTGAACGCCATCCAGAACTTTGTCCCGCATGCGCTCTGCCAGCTTGCCCGCGTGGTCACGCTCAACGGTATTCAAAAATTTTACTTAAGGAACTTCACTGGACGTGACCTCGTAGCTCAGGCGGTAGGACACATGATTCTGAAGAGTGCGTTGCGTCCATGGCTGGGCTCGAATCCTAATGAGGTAGACGCTTTTTCAAAGTTCATCAAAATTATCGTTAACGCACACCGTGATTCCTAGCCTATTGACTGTTCCCTTCAGAACCATTTATACATTTTGTCATATAAGCAACCATGTAGTGATCATCCAGTTTCCAAAGCAGACGAATACTGGTTGACGTGCTTGGTGTAATGAGTGACCAACATTCGATCACATGCGCTCTCTAGTTCATGTATCAGTGTTCGTCTCGCAGTGCTATCAACAATTCCAATTATCCGAAATAGCCGAGAGGAGATTTCAGTTGTTTTGGTTCCTTGCGATGCCCTCAGTTATCACTTCACTCGAATTTGATGTTACTTACCTACACCTCACCAGAAACGCTACAGTTATTCGTAGAGTTGACATGAGGATAGTTTATCCGCAGCCTTATAAATTTTTTAACAGAAAGGAGAAGGTCATTACATGAAGAGAAATCTAGTCCATTGTATATGGAAGTGATGGTCACGTAATTTAAATTCGTTATCAGGATGGAACTTCATTAAGTAAAAGTAAACACCCGATGACCTGGCTTAGTGTGATTTATTACGATATTGGAACGATCTATTGAAGGTGATCGGTATCCAGTGGTTACTCGAAGGTCCACTGGGCACTTCTGGAACTCTACTCAAGTAAGTGTAAATCTGTTGTTCAGTCTTGAACAAGGTTTTCACTCCCTGTTGTCAATCGGAGTGATAGGTGCACTTAGATTGAGTATTATCCACTTGACTAAGAGTGTGAAAATGGGGACTAAAATGCTTTCAGTTTCGTGCCCAGTTGGAGCGCAGTGTATATGCACTGCGGAAAATTGCTGACAAACATGAAGCTGCTGCACGGAGTTTCTATGAGTCCTGATTGGCAATTTCACTGTTTGTAACGTGCGGTGATCAGATTTGTTTGGTATAAAATCCATTACCCACATAGAATCGAATGTTTCATTTATCAGCACCAATGGGGCTTAGCGCTTTCCTAATCCCGTTATGATAGACTGAATATTAAGATAATAAGTCAGTTTTATTGCACACCATGAGATAATCAACGATATAAAAGTAACCAGTCTGGTTAACTTTTGTGTACAAAGCAACAACATTCCAAACCAACCAGTTAAACGTAAAAGTGTTATCGAACGAGAATCAGATGAGGAAATTAAATGTCTTTTCCTTGTCGTGAAAACCATGTGATTTCGGTAAGAATGAGAGTAGATTTAATCGGAGACGTTCAAATGGCATCTGCTTTGCAGTGCTCTTATACTATCAACGATGAATCGATTAAACGTGGGTCTCTTTCCCATTTACCGACCCGTTATTGCTGGTGTTCTCTTTCAGAAACATCAGCTTCTTTTTCAAGGATTTTACGTTCTGAAATCAATTTACGTAGACAAAATTCACTCGATAACCCAGTTGGGAACACTTCTGCGGAGATCTTTTTCCATCTAAATCGAACAAGGCACACTGATATACCAGGGAAGTTAGTTATCTGTGAAGCAGCTTAAACCTGGGTATTGACTACGGCTAATTATGATTAATGCATTCTTAAGTATGTATATGTTGGATATGTGTATGCTTGTTTGCATGGGTGAATGTATGTACTTATATAAGTATGCATTTGTATATTCCATAAATGTCATTATACATCCATGCCTGTTTGTACATAAATCTGTACATATGCTTCACGTATGGCTGTCTGCATGTATTTACTTGTACTTAAAAGTATGTATCCTTATACGTACACCTGTGTATACAGGAGGCATGCACTCTGGGGGAGGTGGGTATCGTGCGACCCAAAATTATTTTGGTGATTACGGTTATGTGATATATTCGCGAGAAAGCACGGTGTGGGAAGATGTCGTATGGAACAAGATAGCCTAAATGACATAGGTCCAATAACGACTGACCTATTTTATTTCCTGATCTGAGAATCTAAAATATGCCTTTAATGCCCCATGGTAATTTGATTATCTTAAAAATGTTCAGGCAGCCTTGAAAAACAGTGCTGTTGTAATCGGTTCAATGGTCCTTTTCTGGATTCTGATTTCACGGGAAACAGTCAAAGGACCGGTAGAATTCTTGCCGTGTTATATAAACTATTTTCTTACACCGAAAGAAACCAGCACAATAAAAAGGATATGATTAGTTTTCAGCACAGTTTTTTCCACATATTACACAGCTGGGCTGAAATTAATGTGGATTGGATGCCAAGACTTCTGGTCCACACGCTTTTATACATCAAGTTCAACGAAATATAGCAATTTTAGTGTAAGCTGGGATCCACGTAAACTGACTAGATTGAAAAAATGCAAGTATTCGGATAACCGAACATCCCAAACTGAGTTCATCTGGACGTGACTGGGTCAAGAGTGGGACAGAAAGTTAACTGAAACGATAACAAATTCGAGACAACTGCATGGTCTATCGCCAAATATCTACTTATGATGCGACGCACGGATCATCAAGACCGAAATGAGTAGAAATACCGATGGAACCTATTTTGGTCCTAATAGTAATATAAGTGTAACCATTTTATTACCTTTGTTAGCCATGCCATTTCAGACACTGGTTTACGTTGTTAGGATTAAATCTAGCCACACTTACAGAGAGTCTGTAGTTCAGCAGCATTTATCAAGCTGAGGTATAACGAAACTCTCATGAATATTCCTCGTGTCAAAGAACTGAAATAGCTTTTTCTGCTTTTCCCGAACGAAAGAAATGTTCCAGATTGTCACAGTAGCGCATCAACAACGGAAAGTTCGGCATGCGTTATCGTACTACGCTTTCAGAGATTTATGCGCCGAAAGCCGTAGCTGTGCAATCAAAGATGATTTTCCGTTTATACCTTTAGGATCTTGTCACATTTGTAGGTAACCTTGTCCTTTTGTGTCTGTTTCTCAATGAAACTGAAATGTTCATTATCTTTCCAGATTAGTTTTATGTCTCCACAGTTTTTCTATAGAGACCGATAACAAGCTGAACGGACGAAGCCGTTACCGGTTGTTGATGTGTATTAATAACGCTTAATAATTAATACAAATTTACGTTGCATTTGTGATAGATTCTATATTCAACTAACTATGACAGACCTAAGATCACTGTGACATTTCACTTCTCCATGTCTCTGCAGTCCCCGCAAGCCAAGTCTTATTAGGGTTGCTGGCCGCTAACCACTGATTAAGACGGCAATATTTGCAGCAGACGGAACTTCGTTCTAGTCCACATGGCGGTCCCTTTTGACAAATGGGAGTCATATGCACTACTGAGTCACTGCAAGCTTTCGGGGCGTGGTTTCTGACTTTTTATTAGTACTGATTCATTGTGTTTTATTTCATAAAATTGGTGCAGAAATAAAATGTTATTTATTGCAAAGGGAGATTTCGAAAACGGATCAATCATGTGATTAGGGCAGACAATCATTCGGCTAAATGTAAATGCCTTTTTACCTTCTTGTCAGACACCGTTTATTTTTCATATTTTTCCTAATTTGTGAAGCAGTTCTGAATCTTTCTAACGACATCGTTATAACACAAATGGGTTATGCTATTCGTCGTTCTCGAAGTACGATCACGAATTTGTGCAGTTAAGAGGAGAAGGAATATTCTCTCATTCTACCACTCTGGCTGCTTTGAGACAACACCATTTATAAGTAATAATAGTCAAAATATTTACTAAAAGTTAATTGGCACGCGAAAGAGGAAGGAATCGAATACAGTGACGTTTCTGTTTGCGGTTCAACCGTTATTATTAAAAACACCTTAATAAACCTCCCGGTGAACTACATGCGTCTCTTTCAAAAGTCCACTACGTGTCATACGGTTTTGGATGTTTCAGTTTTATCGCATAGTGTCCTATACTAACTGGTCCTTAGTGGATCTCGCTTCAACATTCTGTGTCTTGTGGACCTCCGTTTATTGGTTTATTCGCGTAAGTTTTGATGCTGCATAATGGTTTTGCTGGAGCCAGACCACGTTGGTTTTTCTATTGCTGTACTTCCCGGGTAGGTCAGCCAGCCAGTTCGAAGTTCACTATCTCGGTACATAGCACACGACCGTTCTAACTGATGCTGTCGACTTAGCAAACCACTATTCGCTTAACAATGGGCTTTCTTAATTGCATGTTATGGCCACTACACCGAGGCAGAAGTAAATGGTCGGCTGCAGATTCATCATCGGGGAACTCATTTGGTGACTGACGAAATGAGGCAACTAGCTGACAACTGGTTCCTGTAATGAATACAGTGATTTTTGTTGAGATTGTTGAAAATGGAGGACGAGAAAACTGACATCCAGTTGGAGCCATTTTGTCACACCGCTGGACCCGCCACATTACCTACAATAAACTTTTGCCGTCAATGATCCCACGAGAGGCTGGATGGCGACAGTAATGAATCTGGAACGGTAAAGTTGAGGAAAGCGGGAAGAGAAGTATGAATGATTTTGTTTTTACTCAAGAGGTCACGAATCATATAATTCATTTGATCCATTTTCTCTATTGCTGAGATTCCTTGCAAATTGACGCAATTCCTCCTCTCTTTTTGGGGCTACTTTCTGTGCAACCAAGCTGCGACAGGTCTGCTAGAATCTGGTTTGGCAAAATATTAGTTTTGAAACAATGGACTGACTTTCGTTGAGATGAGTAAGAAGCCCGAAAGCATCGGAAATGTTGGGTTTGGCAAAATTGGAATACCTTCTTTCTTTACTACCAGCATGAAGCCGGAAGGAAAACTCATCTAGTTAAGGGGGAAACGTGAGGTTTGCAGTAAGCGGGCTCATTTTGCTTCAGCATATTTATCCAGACCAAGGATGACCTAAAGCCGATACTTGCAAAATGGATGTTGAATAAAGGAGGTGCAGATTCAAGTTAACTGGAGAGAATTTTTACGAAAATGCTGATAAATGAGGAACTGGAATTTCGAATAGATACTCTTACGTGACGGTAAATAGTGCGTCACTGGTGCTATGACAGATGTTTCGTGCAAACAAACAGAGACACTAATCGTTTTGTGGATCGATCCCACCATTCCTGGATCTGATATACGGTTACGTTAACCATTATGGTATCCCGGCCTTCGTCTTACAAAGATCTGCTCACAAAAGCTTGCGAGCAGATCTGTACAAGTCGAGGAGGAGCCAACAGTAACATTGTACTGTATTATATTGTATTGTATTGTATATACGTTTGCATACAAAAATTGTTGCATTTCAGCGAAAAGCCTTGGTAAAAAATATGAAAATAGTTACACTCATCTCCATGTGAAAATGAAGAAGAAAATAATCCTCGAGGAAAGATTTGAGTATATTAAGTAGGTCGCTCAGGAAGTCGGCTGAAACACAGTCACGGTTTGTCGAGGTGCGTGCCAAATTTGGAACAGTGGTTTTGGAAGGTCGTTATGCAGAGGATGAGTGGGATCTGAAAGTATTTTTTAAGCAAACTGATCACATGCACGTAAGTGCTGACTACACAACGTAATGGACAATTCGTTTGGTGATATTAAAGACAAGGTTAATGACTGACAGTCCAGCAGAGAATTTAGTTCTTTTTTAAGGAAGCCTGCGAAAATAAAAGGCGAACAATAGAAAAGGACTGAAAAGGCACACGGGTATACAAAACGGTAGATGGTGCTTTATTTCACCTTGTAGTGTCGAAGCCTTCGGATTTGAAATTGCAATCCTCGCAGATTATTTACATTAGTGGAAAAATGAGAAGTCTGCTTCAGATTTCTCTCATTAATAGCTTCAAGATGTTCTTCAGAATCAACCGTGGTAAGTGTTTCCGAGTCGCTGAATGATGGTTCATATTGGATAGGCTGACCAAGAGAGAGAGCAGACATCGGAGACATTTGGATGTGTTGAGGTTAGAATCGACTTGTACAGAAAAACCACAAATAGAAAACAAACTATTGGAAAAGCTTTAAAGCTCATTGTTGATCGAAACGCCTTGAGAGAAGACAATATCTTCGGTATACTTAAAGAGATGACAGGGGGGCAGCAAATCTGCTAGATTTTAGGATGTGGACAGTAGTGACGGATCTTGAGTTGTCAGCGATAAAAGTCAATCTGAATGACGTGCTAGTCAGAAACATGAATTTATCAGTCGACTTCATAGCCCCATACCTTAGAAGAGCCGAGGACAGACTGTCAGCGCCAACCCCTGTGGTAATTTTAGCTCACCGAAGAAGCTCAAACAACTTTTCTTCAGAAAAACATGCAACCCACATATCATCGCCATGCACATACGAGCCGGGCATAAGTAGAAGGGTGGATGGGTGGATGGATTGACAGAGAAATTCAGTGGTTTTATTTTCGGTCAATTTAAACAAGCATCATGGTCCTGAATATAACGTTATATCAAACACCGAGAGGGCTTCAATCGATCCCGTTATGTCTGCAAAAATGTAATTACAAGCTGCTCTAGGAACAAAGCAAGAAAATATTATTAATCAACTCTTTTTAACCAGTTAAACTGCTGAGCCTGAAGACAAGAATGAAACAAAGAAAAATAATTTGTCTGCAGCGGGATCCATTTCGTACCCAGTAAGGAATATTAGGAATGGATTTATGATTACAAACTCCGAGGTAAATTATCACTCAACTTTGGTCTTTGAGTAAAGGCACTTTTTACGGACGTCTTCCTATTTTAGAATAATGTCAGAAAGAACTAGTCTTTCAGGATGAGTTCATAATGTTCAAGTAAGTGAACCGAAGGGGGATTTGCATCTGTTAAATTGGTCATATGACTAATAATACATTTATCATCCGGAACAGGAAGACCTCGTAGTATGGTAAGACAGATAAAAATGATAATAGCAAACTGTGTGACATCCAGGCAATTTGGACTGCAAAGTCGATCACCACCAATGGATGAGGCACAAAAGTCTGATCGACCTTGGTAAATCGTGGCTTTAGATACACTTCACTGTGAGAAGAAAAGTTACCTGAATTCCTTGGATTACTGAAGTTTCATTTTTGAAGTCCATTTGAATATGACAGGAATGATTTCATAGATAATCAGCAAAATTCTAACCAGCTTTGCATGACATGGAATCCTTATTCAAGTAGCTTCTTATGGTGGCTCTCATTATCGCAATAATTAATTTGAGTAGCTCTCAGAGACATGATACTTTACATGAAATAATTCACCATGTGATATCATCGCTCCACTCACGATAAAGAAACCATGGAAGCACTGTACAGCTGTTTCATCCTTGTTAGGAATCATCAGCAGTGCATATCCACCGCGCCCGAACTGGGACGCGAACCCGGGACGAACGATTGTGAGTCGAAGGCCTTAGCCATTACGCTACCGGGCAGGCTTCGTCGTACTTAGGCTACCTGCAGAGAAGTCATCTATCACTAGGGGTCGATCGCTTTGAGCTAACGGACAGTAACCGTGCAAATCAGTGACGGATAGGTGCAACATCATGTGGTGAAGTTCAACAAACCGTTCAGAGCCTGCCCGGTAACGTAATGGCTAAGGCGTTCGATTCACAATCGTTCGTCCTTGTTCGGGTTCGCGTCCCAGTTGAGGCGCGGTGGATATGCACTGCTGATGATTCCTAACAAGGATGAAACAGCTGTACAGTGCTTCCATGATTTCTTTATGGTGAGTTGAGTGATGATATCACATGGTGAATTATTTCATGTAAGCATTCACTCTCCTACTACTAAAAAACATGATACTTTGCTTAGCATATTACTGGCCATGATAATAGCTAATTTAGTGAAAATGAGGAGGGCACTATAAAACAGGTCAAGGTGCCCAAGAAGTGCGAAATCAACCATAATGATACATTTCCCATATTCCTAGGTCTTAAGAATACATCAACGATAATTAAAGAGACAAGTCTTTTCATCCCCTGGTTTATCAACCTCGTATTTCGTGTCGCAATCAGCCATTAATTTTTCCAGTATGATTAAAGTCATTTTTCACATTAATCAGTTTATATCTATCCTAAATGTTGTATTCATGATCGGAATAATCATTGGCTTGCTATTTTATTCACCACATTCATGAACAAAACTGAATACGCTCCTGTCAATGTAATTCAACTAGGGCGTGAAAGCGATCAGCCGGGTGAAATGCAACTGGCAAAAACTGCGGTTCACGGACCCCTCGCGTGACAAGCAGTGGACATAAAGCAGTAAAACACTGAGGTCAGTTGACATTATGCTTTGAATTTATATAGTTTCATTCATTGTGTGACGTCAGTTGGCAACTGGATGAGATCCGCCCTAATCGAAACTCAATGGTTAGTTGACCCAATCATCGCTAAAACACTCCGTCTTCTGAAGAGGGAAATCGAAATGACTGAGCCTGAGTGACACTTAGTTATCTTACTAATAGATCATGAAATAAATAGAGACAAAATGCTTCGATATGATGCCTTAGACGAAACATTTGAACAAAAAATTAATTACCACACGGTTATTGAATCCCATAAAAAGGAATTTAAACTATTTGTTGATCTGTTAATCGATAAACTGGAAAAGATCGTAAGTTCGACCGAAAAGAAACAAAAACTTCTCTCAAGGGAAACTGTAAATGTCCTCATGTGTAGTTCCTTATCCTGGCAACTGGTTCTATTGTATGTATTTTCCGTTTTCCCCGTGTCTTTTGTGTGAATTGAAGGCAAAGAAAAGTTTCAACGATTCTACAACAAGAATCTAAATATCAACCTGTCGCACATTTAAAGTCTCTATTGAAACGTGACAATATGAATGGCTTGCATTGATTTTCAATTTCGGGAGCCAATTCTACATTGTAATCCAATATATGGTACGGTTTTATAACTATATATCAACAAGCATTGATGAATGATTTCCATGTGCATAATACCCATGGTTGTCTTGATGTATCCACGCATTTAATCACACCAAACACTTTCGGTAGTCCCAAGTAATTAGGACAAAATTTCCTTAAAATCCCGCAAGATTTACCAGGAATAAGCTAGGATGTTAAATTTATTTGTGGTCCACAACAATGGTCCTGAAATAGAACATGTGTTGTTAGTATTACCTCACATGAACGAGGGAACAAATTTTATCCGGAAACCCACTCTTTTGTAAAGGTTGTGGTAGACTGGGGGAAGGAAATTTTCCCCAAATCAGCTCTATGATTAGTAAACACACTTTATGCTTATTGCTGTTGATCCAAATAAGATTCTAGTTCCCAAACACTTGTGAAGTGCACAAGTACAGAGACGAGGGGAGAACGAAACACCGGATACTGGCACTCGTTGAATAGCATTATCTGAGATTCCGAAGAAATTTCGCACTTACGTCCAGAACCTCTTGTATTTACAAAGTAATTCTTCTGTTCTTCTATTACGGGTTCCATATTCTTGTTCCCTCCAGTCGAGGGACTTGATGGATTTAAAACATCATCGTTTTCCCGCGAATTTCACATCTCTCTATCACAACAAGCTCTATATTAGCAGCGTTTAAAAATTACTAGGTTTACCTCCCAATACGTACAATTTTGGGTCTCGCAAACGGTCCTACTTAGCTAAAATCGCAGAAGCAAAGTTAGGAAATGATTTAAAAAACCCTCCTATAATCTACCGATAACCTCAAAGAATGCGTACGTGTGCAATGTCTTTGCAGTAAAATGAACATTTTTCAAAGGTTATCACTTTATTAATGGCCAGCTGTTTCAATTGCTGGTTACGAGTCGACGTTCACTCCCATGGCAAATCGGCGTTTATATGTCTCCATTAACACTAGGAAGAATATTCAAATCAAGCGGAAGCAAACCTCGTTTGATTGACTAAAACAAATCGTACTTGCGGAAATAAGGTACACGTATCTAATCCTTTGTGACTGGTACCCATTTTATCGGTTTCTTATTGATCCACGGATTTGTGGGCATTGCCAGTTAGCATTCAGCCTGAAGTTCTTAAAGTCACCTTGTTGTGAATCACAGCCCTCGCAAGATGGTTAGTCGGAACACTGGTTATACAGTTCTTTCGGTTTGCCTCTTTCCTATGTCAGCTTCTAATCCTGACCTAATGTCGCCAGGTTGTTGGTAGCCAATAGAAAACCGTGATCTGATTCTGCTTGCTCTGTGTTGGAACGCAAACGCTACTCGGCATTGACAGAATACATTTGATTGTCTTCATGAATTGCAGTTTGTCGACCACAATCCATCACTGAGAGCACCACCAATAGATAAACTCCATTTGGCTCTGGCACAGACAGGATAAGATTCGCATGAAAACGTAAAACTAGGAAAGGAGAAAACATAAATTGGTTATTTACTATGCAATCTTCTTTGGTTTCGGAACATATCCGTTTCCAATAGTGGCGCAACAGTGAACTTTGAGATGTAGAAGCACAAATCAATATTGGATTGTCTGTTAAGTGGAATCGTAAAAATGGTAGAACATGCATATTTTTATTTCATAATTAACTATCCATTTTCAACAACCAATTAGCTAAAAATGTTTTATAGACCCTTTTAGGGTGCAGTCCAGATTGTTGATGTAGTAATGTAATGCACGAAATAAAACGTAACTGAGCGTCAGCAGTTAGCCGCAAGAATTAATTCGGTACAATGGGACAGCATTCTAATAGGATCAATACGTTCCGAACAATGGCGATTCACTCGGTCCCTGGGCATAAGCGGTCTACGATAGATGCAGCCTCCTTCTCATATATATATATATATAGTGGAAAAATTTTATTTTATTTTCCCTATTCATGTTCATGCAATTATGGTTTCGACTGTTTTCCATTGTTGCTGGCATCTAATTCTGATTTTCCATCCATGCAGATGATCAACGGAAGGACTGTCGCAATAAAATTTAGCTTTTCTCAACCAGCATTGATTCAGAACGCGTCTGGGTACATGAATTTTCGCCTTGGAAACATGAAGTGACATGCTCGCTAACATACAGACATTCATCCACACACGAGGGCACCTGCAATTGTGAAGTCTAGGTGAGTGGTTAATCTGTCGTCGAGACTTCAGTCTGTTTGTTCAGTCGTATCTCTCTCTCTCACACACATATATATATACATATATGCTCACGTACGTTCATATACACGCATCCATACGCCCACAGGCAAGCAGACGAAGGCGCACACACAATTGCGCGCAATGATGGAGAGACGTCTAAGCCTAAGATACTGAACACACTTTTAGAGCTTCGGAAACAAGATTCGTGAGTACCTTCAGGGGCTGACCACCACTTTCGTCCTGTTGTACCTTATGCTCATTGGTGTGAAGGTAATAGTGTCATCCATTACTGGAAACCATATTCTTCTAATACTATGCGGATTTCAATTGTGTATGCACTTGTGTGTGTGTATACTTGTATAGATGTGTGACTGCAAAAGGGAGTCAATGACCGATTTTCACTCCCGGTAGACCACCCAGAAACGATAGTGGGTAGCCCCAGGAAGTACTACTGTCATTTTCTGAAACATTCTCAGTAAAGATCAATTAAGTGCTACTAGCGCTATGAATCTGATGCTAGAATTGATGATTTGCACACCAATGGTGATGCTTGTGATCGTCGAAGTCGAACTGATTAGCACCAAGGATTTCGAAAACAAAATTAATTGGTCGAAATGCCGCTGCCACTGTCCCTGATTACTTTCGTAGTCATCGGTCCCTGAATGACTGCGTAGTCCTTCCAGAACTGTTGTATTTGGTGCGTAATAAATCATCTGTTACAATAATGGGACAAGCAGAAGATTTGTTTATTTTTAGTGTCTCGGGTAGCTCAGCGTGCCATTAGATTTTTAACTACTGCGACTATTATTGTCCATTGAATCCCGGGGATTTTAAGCCTTGACGGTGGGCTTAGGTTAGCTGCGGCTAAGCTGATTCTTGTTCGTGAGCAGCAACATACGTGAGGCATGGTTTGTTTGTTTTGAAAATTCAAAACCATTCCGAATTTCCTAAATCCCAATTTCGGCAATCGCCGAATATCAGGAGATATTACAAAGGAATTTCTCTGTTGTTATTTGGCTGCAAACAAAAGTTATGTGAGTGTCGAATCTAACTTCTATGGTCATTGTTCCGTCCTGGCTAAATGGTGACAATAACCGAAGTTTTTGTATTAGTTCGCCGTCAGGCTGGACAGTACTTACAGCGCCCAATCACAGCAACAGTCATAGCGTAGATAAGCCAAATTAGATAGAACACTGCAAAAAAGATCCCAAAAGTTACATAACAGTCTTACTTTGGTGTAGTTTGGGAAACATAGCGAAAGAAATCCGTAGTCCGTCCACATCGACTTACCACTACGAACGGCTCCAGAATTATGTGTAAACTGATCGGGACTGGCACCCACTGAACGTATGGCAGTTTCACTCTGACGGATCCAAAATGAGACGCAAAGTACACAAGCTTACTGGCTTGTCCGTACGGCGAGGTACACTAGGTATTTGTGTGCTATACCGTAATGGGTAGAAAGAAACAAGCAGGTCTGTTATCGATATAAGATGACTGTTTTTACGTACTTCTCAAAAACTGGAATAATTTCCAAGTAGTGTAAAGACGGTGAAAAACACCTAGACTTTTTGTTTACTTTGATCACGAGTTGTAACCATTCTGTATATGCAAAGTGAACGGAATTGGGACCGGATGGGCAATAAAACAATGTGCATCTGGAACAATTTACCGTCTTAACAATAATCAGCTTTGCCATCATTCATCACCTAGTCGGTGAGCAAGCGTTCTTAGTAATCTTTATCACATCTCGCTGCTTAAAATTGCCCTGCCCAGATGAATGGCAAATGAACGGTTTGTAATGGTTACCACCTTCCACCGATAGCGAAATCAGTATGGACTTTAATGAAGTGTTAATAACCATGGGCTTCACATTGCGTTTATAGTAAGAAGACTTCTTTGCAAGGAAACAGGATGAAAAATTTGTGTCCAGAAGTAGTAAGTCTTTTTTACAGAGATGTAACATCGATTATTTCTCTTTAACAACAGCCAGCACGATAATTCTTGTGTTCAGAATCAGGTGAACTCTTTTGAGGTAACGTTGCTCTTCTGACCTCGAAGATACGGCACTAACGAAGCAGTCCCTATCTTCTTTTCTAAGGAAGGATATGAGAGTTATTGATGTTATTGTTATTACTAATGTTATTATTGATCTCAACTGCGGCGGATGTCCCATATTAGTTCTAATTTTTGGTGATTCGGGCTTAACTGATCCAGGTTCAAAAGACCGGCGAATCCAAATTATGCGCAACTGTAAGGATCTTCACAAAAGCATCTTGTTGGCTGATTTCCGTAACCCTCATCAATGCACACTTTATACAAACTCTAGGTATCATTTAAACTAAATGAATTTCGTCTGACGGTGACAGTGAATTCAGACGGGACAACTGCGTGCATAAATTTCGTTTGAGTTCAAACACTTCATTCGCGAAAGAATATGAGATTAAGTATCCCATATCCTGGAGTACAGAAGATAAGATCGTTGATAAAATGAGCACAATCTAAATAAACGAATAATTACCTACTTACCTCAAAACCTCTCGGAACTCCACAGTAGTATTGTCGGTCAGTCAGACCGAGAAACGACTAGTAAGTCAACGAGGTAGTCCGCAAGTCAGTCAGTCTGTCAATCAATCATTTAGTCAATCTCTCTATGACTCAATCAGGTGATCATTATTCAGTCTGTGAATCATTCACTCAATCAGCTTTGCCAATCAGTGAGACGCCACCATCAGGCAAGCAGTCAGAGCGTCAATCATACAGTCAGTGCGCCATTCAGTCAGTCAGTCAGTCATTCAGGCTAGCATTCAGTCACTTACTCTCCCAGTCTGTCATTCATTCAGTTATTCACTCACTTAATCATTCAATAAACCAGTCATTCATTCAATCACCCACCAATATCAGTCTGTCCATTTCTTAGTCACTCATTCACCATAGTTAGTGTGCGGACTCAGTGAGCAGGAATTCACTCACTCTGGCGGTCACTTGGTCACTCACTCGGAGAGTCATTCATTCTTTCAGTCAATCAGACAATCTCCATGGTTATTTAGTAAATCAGTCCGTCAGACAGACCCACCAAATTCTTTCAGCCGTTCATTTCGTCACTCTGTTACTCAGTCAACTCGCCTGTCAATATGTCATTCAGTCATTCATTCTGTCAGGCAGCCAAAAATTTCAGCTAGTCCTTTAGTTATTAAGTCCAACCTGGTCGTTCAGTCAGCAGCCTGCATGAGGCGGTCATTGAGTCACCATGCTGTCAAATTCAGTCATTCAGACATTCAGTGATGCCAGTCAGTTAGCCCATAGTGTAAGGCTTCCTTTACGCCAATCAACCAGTCATTTGGCCAGTCGGTCAAACTGACACCACGGTAAGCCAGTAAATCAGTCAATCACGAAAAGCAGTCCTTTAGATAAGTTTGCCAGTAACTGAGATTGTGTATAGCCAAATCTTTCAGGCCGTCAGCCAAAAATACAAGACAGTCCGCCACTCATTCGGCCAGTTATTCAATCAGTCAGTCAGTGATTCAATCTCTCAAGCAAACCTCAGTCAGCCATCACACTAAGTTAATCACCATAGACAGTTGAGCTGTAATTTATTTAATCAGTCCGTCACTATGTAATTCAGTCAGTAATTCAGTCGTTCATTCAAGTAGTCATGTATCGAGTACGTCAATCACTCATTTCATCCTTTATTCCATTAACCGTCCAATCAGTGTGTCAGCCAATCGATCATTCCCTGAATCTGTCAGTCCGTCATTTAATTATTCATTTAGTGTCTTTTAGCAGGTCATCTGATCTTTTATTCGTTCCTGCTCTATCCTTATTCGACCAGCCTGTTCATCTTGGATGGACTTATTATTACGATGAATTCCGGTAATCTTTTGGAGATTTCGAACCCATCAAATCTCTCATTTGGAACGTTTCTGACGGCGGACTGTTTCTTTCCCTACTTTGAAATTCTGGGCATGCTTTAACGATTTCAATTCCCCCTAGAGATACGATGTTGAATATCCCGAGGCAAAATGGATTTTAATATTTTGCTAAATGAACTGAGTAAATAACTCGTTCGTCCTTGCGGGAAATCCGAAGAAGAATACAGTTTGAAAATTTTCGTCATCTGCTAACTACTATAACCTGCCAGTGAGATGATCTGATCTTTCAGGAATCTTCCAAAATCAGATATATCGCTGTTTCACAATGGCAGCAAATCCGAGTTCATTATTTTGATCAGATGTTGGAAACAGCAAACGGCATGATTAGAACAAAACAGTAAGGCTAGAAAATTGGGAATTTTTGTTTTCTACATCATAACTGTTTTTCTCTTAATAGCACCAAGTTCTGCCGAATCCCTGGAATCTCGCCTGGCTCCGCGACAAGGATCTGGCCATTTCATGCGAAATCAACACACAAAAAGGAAGGGTTGGACTGAAAATTGGTCAATCTAACGACTGGTTTATATCTGTTTCGCAACGATCTGAATAAGTAAAATCTGTCTCATCGGCGGAGTCTTCCGTTAGAATCAGGCTCACTTGTCGATCACATACAACTGGATCACCTTTAGCTCACATGTTGCTGACTGTCTGTCTAAGACGATGGCAATTCGTGAATTGGTAAAAGGTTGAAATGAGAAAAAATTCAAGGTCATTTGCTTTCTTAAGGAGTTTTCTTCTCACCTAGAAAATTGTAGTGGAAAAGCAATTTGACGCTCGGCACTCCCAATAAAACGAACAGGAATGCTGTGCTATTCGCACTTATTTTTTTCTTTACAAAGAACATCTGATGAGCATAACTTCATTCAAATGAACCCCACAAGTTAACCAACTGTGCTATTGGTTAACTGGATTTGTTCATCATGTAACACCGACAAACCACAGTCTTTTCATTTAAGTGCACAAATCGTTGGCATTTCACTGGACTAAAAAACTGCCTAGGTCTAATCTTGTCAGAGGCATTCCTACCGGTTCTTTAATTTTGATCAAACAAAACTGGCCCCTTTGCTTGAATCACAGCCTGCTGGATGAGAACAACTGCGAGGACTTAATAAATTTCCTCACAGAGCTCGTGAAATGAATGAGGGAACCGACTGTCCCGCAGTATACTTGATGAATTTATTCAAACAAAAGCTGTATCAAAAAGCTTTTTCAAAACTTAATTTTGTTTGTTTTGGATGACTATCTTTGATCCAAACGAATTCACGCAGGCAACGTCAATATGAATGGACACAGCATGACTCTATGTATTTCAGTCTATTGTATTATGCGTTATGCGGCTTTGGAGACCGTTGAAAGTGCCCCATGTGGAATGAAAAAAGTTATTTCGAAGCCGATTAACTGGAGCTCGATAAATGTATTCAACGTTTTACAACACTAAATCCGTCAGAATCAAGATATCATCACTGTATTCCCAATCGTGATTCGAGCAAACGTACGGCATCATATTGGACAGAATATTTTGAGTTTCTAGGCCCTTAAGTCGATTTGGGTAAAGAAACAATTAAGTGAGAATTTCATCAATAATCGAGGCTCACCTTGGATTTGGAGGATAAACACTAGGGGAGGGATATCTGTTCTCATAGTAAAACGGGAGAGACAAATGCCGGAAGAAAAGAAGCAGTGAAGGAAGATGGTTCTTTCTTGAAGCAACGTTGAATTCCCTAAATTGTGATCACTATTTACAAATGCGAAAGCTGGATAGAAATATCTGGACTACATTTCGAAGTGAAAAGGGCGATTCTGAGCTCGAAAATAGTGCGCGCAAAGATGGGGCTGACTAATAAAAAACATTATAACTGGTTTATCATATATTGCATTGTTGAAATTATTATAGGCATCGAAATATACTTTATTTGTGCATTTAACCAATTTCTCAGTTTATCTTAAACCCAGGGGTATTCCTAGAGTTTTGAGTAGATAAAAATGCTGGCTATGGAGGGGAAAAATAAGGAAGATTAGTGGAAAAAAGAAGAAAGCAACGATTTAATGAGTTGCTGGTATGTTTAAATCTTGGTCCCCTCCAGTCACCCACCAGCCTACGTATGGATGAATCTACTCATTGTCCATGTCTCCTCAATTGACGATGAAATGGCTGATAAGCCTAAACTGATTAATCAACTATCCACTGGGATAGGCACATCTGAACTGGCTGAAATTAATCCAGAGGGCGACACATTCATCATGAGATAGACAAGGATCATCACTGACACGAATCTGCTTGCATTACAAAGGTCCGACTGGATTAGCACATACAAAGCTGTGAACAACGGAGTGTCGGATGACGATGTCGCACAACAGTTGAATATACAATTAACCGGTGGTAATAAATTCGGATTAAACGTAAAATAATAGCCAGATAATCGAACGATGATGAAAGCTAATACAAAATTCACTACACGTCCATTGTGATCTAATATCGGAGTGCATGGAACGTTAATTGGTTTTCCCGCTACTGTCACACTTGTGAAAATAATGATAGTAATTAACTGTTATCTGCACTGCCCAAAACCGAGGGCTATATACGGACTGACTCAGTCAACAGGGAACCCACTGGCTGAACGTAAACGAGGTGACCTTTTCAAGCCGATCAAAAGGATTTGCCCAAGTATCATTTCCAGGATGTACCTTGACCACAGGAAATCGAGCACGGTAACGTAAGTGCACAGATTTCAGACAAAAACTGCAAACATGATCAGTCTTGGTTCTAAAAACCAATTATTGTTTGTACTGAACTCTGGAAATCGCGTTCATACTTTTCTACTTTACGTAACGTAAACTTTTGCAACGAAACAAAACGGTGATTGCGCGTGAACATATCCCAGAACTAACGCCACTTCATCCGATCAGAAATGTGTATTGAAATTCACCGCTCGCTCAGATTGGGTTTTATACTGGCGGTTTGAGTGCGTAATATAAAGTAGGTTGAAAAATATCATAAGATTGTAGATCTCCTTCATGGAAACCACGGATTCAGACCGTAAATGAATGGTTCGCAGAAACGGCGAACTTATGGCTGTTAATGTCTGTGCATGAAGTAAAATGGCGGAGCAAGTTGTTTCGTATGGTCACCAAATAAGTTATATTTGGCAGATGCAACTCTGCTCCAGCTGAAATCGGGAGGGGGGTGTATTTTCGTGTTTTGGTGGCTTCACTGTTGAATAGCGTTTGGGGTCTCGATTACCTTGCTCACCTACTTGGCCTTTTCTTTCCGGACTATCTACACACGGTCTTTAAGGTGCACACTTTTATTGTTCAGTTACCTCTTGTGTTTCATCAGATTGGATGAAAAAACAAACAAAAGTCGTTCCATTTCATAGTGGGATTTCCACGTCAATTCATCTTTCACATATTGACATATGAGACATGCTTATTCGCATCAGCTGATGCGACTCATCCATTCAGGCAGATGAGTCAACACATAGTTTAGGCAAAATTTATGAGCAGTATTTTTGAAGATTTCTCCAGTTCTGCATTTGCGTGATAAACAAATCACATTAAGCGAACAACGCTCCCAGTAGAAAGGCAATCTGTGTAAATTGAGAAATGAATTGTTTTTCATGTAGAACTGGAAATCCACCTACACGCTCCGCATTTAGGCGCCGATGCCGCGAACCGGATGTGAACGGAAAATCAGGTGTAGAGAATCGCTGCGTGATTTATATGTAGAATTTTATTCTCAAAAGCCACTTTAAAAAACGGAGCATCGATAATATAGCCATCATTACTCGTAGATTGCAAGGTATCTGATGAGGAGCACAGAATAGACTATGCGGCTATGTTGGAATCTTAGTAAGTCACGTATACGTAAACATGGACGCGCTTGAGCAAACGTTATGCGCTGCCTAATCTCCTGTGAATATGCTTAGTCCACAATACCCATTGACCTGAGAGTCCTGGTCTACGGCTGAACAAATTCTAAACGCAATATGAAGACAGAAGAAAACGACCCAGTCAGGTCCAAGACAAAAGGAACACAGATCTTTGTTCACCAACTAAATTCCTATAGAGTTTTGACAGTTTTTCCTTCACTTTTCACCTTTGTTCCGCTGAATATACAAGGTCTAAAATTGTTACTGTAATAAACCTACAACTCTAGATGTTCCGATTTCACTATGACGATTGTGTCTGAATAACATAACTTATCAGGCTAGGCGTACAGATCCGACCTTTGTGCCGATATTTTCCCTGGATAACCTCAGGCAGGAGACCACAGCCCCTCTCTTTCACCTTCACGTGATCGCCAAAGTCACAGGCTGCCTGTGTGGCCCATGTGGATAGGTTAAGTATTTTCTTTGAAAATCTCACAAGGTCTACCTCGCTGACCGAACATATCCAGTAACGAAGTGGGGAAAAGAAAAAGTGATTGGTTGGATTGTGTTTTCCACTAGTTAGATTGGACCTAGTTTGAAGACGACATGACAACCAGAGCAGTTAGCCGAATCGAAGAAACGGGTTTAGTGGAAACTAGTTAGACTGAGCTGATTTTTGAATATTCAATCAATCAGTAAAGAAACAGTTCCTGTTTCTAGGGTTTACTTTGCCGATATAGCCACAACTTGGGAAATTTTTAGTTATTTCCAAAATCATGCTGCTTCGCAGGCGTATCAACCATCAAAAGGTTTTGTCCACCGAGTGCACCAGCAAAAAAATAACTATTGGAAAAAATTATTCTGTTTAGCAAGATCGAGTCGTAAAATTAGCCTGTTGGAGTGTGGAATCATCAGTTGAATTTGAAAATGTGCCAGTTAGGTGGAGAACGAAATTCCAGAACTGATTTTGCTCTTATTTGGTGTTTATTTGTTGGCAGGTGACCTCAACGAAAATTGCGCGATTCATGACTGAACCATGTCTCGATTTAACACCTTACCGGTTGGTTACGTAGTGTTCAAGAAGATGGGCTTTTTCGTTACTGTTCCTTGTGACCAGCTACTTGAAAATCAAAGACAGTTTAACTGTTTAGATCTCTTATTAAATCACGAATTTTCTAAAGTTACAGAGTTGTTTCTTCGTTCATTCCCTTGTCGATCCTAATAGGATATGGAATAAAAAGTTCTAATGGCAGTGCATCGACAGTGATAAAAAATTTACGTCCTGTTTGCCTGACGCGCTGAACGTATTGTATCGGCCTCAGCCTTATCCGTTGTCATCAACTCGTACACCGCAGAATGTGGCGTCTTCCGCCTTGGTGTCTTGGTAGCATAAAATGTTCTGACGCACATATTTAAGGTAATGGATTATCATTGGATACATCTTATTAGATTATCACGCCCCATAGAATTAAACAATTACCTGCTATTTTCAACTAGAATACCTCCAGATTATCCGACTCCTAGATTGCGTTACAAACCAGGACAAAGTAAGTGCCGGCCGAACTAACTTTTCTGATAAATAGAAAGCCGAGTCAATCATGCTATTTATATTTGACGATATTTCAACATTCCTCCAGGAAACTAAAACTGGGCTAGCGTACAGTATTTGACTTAGCAGTTACATTTGAACGAGGACACCAGATTCGGCTTGACGTTGCACACTACACTTGGGATCTAGGGCCATGACCTGTGATTACAAGAATTGTCCAAAGCCTGCTCCGTACGTGAAGCTCTAATCAAGCCATTGCAGACTGCAGACTTCTTGGATAGGTTACCGGATTGGTAACTGAACTGAGCACAAATCTGTTGGCCGGCTACGTTCAACGTCATATTGCAACTAACTCCAGCAATGACTCTGTTTAGTCATTAGGACCGAAAACCAGAGGAACAGATTAAGGGGCCAATCGCCGGGTTCAACGCCCTCATTGTGATCGATAACCATTTAAGTGAAGTTTGCTTCAAAAATGTTCTACACTCAAACCCGCCTATTCACTCATACAGATATAGCTACACATAATTTGACTTAGGCCATGGGTTAGCTGAACAATACTCTTTGTAACATAGACTACGAAGTTGGATATTTCTGTTCCTAACCCATGATTTATAGCGTCGTCTTAAGGCCGGCCGTAGCCAAGCGGATAAGATCGTGGCATTTGAACGTGGAGGTCAAGGTTTCGAATCGTCCCACCGTCGGTCAACTTCCCCACTTGGCAGCCCTCCGTTGCCTGCAGCCCCCTCCTGAAAAGTGATTTACACTGTTATTTCATTAATAAACATGTGAAAGATAAAAGAATGGCTCAATTCTGAAACTGAATGCAATCGTACATGCTGTCGAGATCTGCTTCGGTGACCTGCAATCCCATGGGTTTCGCAAGCCTGAATTCTGTTCTGTCTGTCCGACTGTCAATTTTAGTAGCTATTTTCTTTTGAATTTTCAAGATTATACTCTCGTAGAACAATCGACAAATGAAGTAAAAAAGTCGGCACAAGCTGCGGTGATTGCATGCGTCATTCCGCTTCCTCCCCAAGGCAGTTTCCAAGTGACTTCATCCTTTCTAACGATGACTTTAAGAGTAAACAAGATAACAGTAATAATCTCTGCTTAAGTTGAGTGGATTTCGGCTTTTTGTTTCTGATGGAGTAAATTGTCAATCCTAATTCCCTACTGCAATCATACTGGAATGACTAAAATATCCGTGGCACCAAAATGACATTCCGTAAGAGTTTAATTGAACCATGTCGCTCTGTTATTCCATACTGATTGAATCGGTATCGGCAACAGAGTCAGAGAGACGGAACAATTAAGACCTGATAGGTGCCAACTTAAACCATGGGAGGACCCGACAGATAATTCATGAAAGAGAAGAAAGCATTGACATCTATTCAGTTGACTTGATTCGTATGCATGGAATCCGTTACGCCATGCTTAGGGTAGCAGCGGTCTTTATACACAAACCATTGGACTGTCCTGCAGTGAGAAATTGGAGGTGAGCAAGGAAAGACGCAATCATTCAGCGTATAGGAAACCAAAATTCATCACTTGGAGGGAAAATCGAATCTTTTCACTCCTTCTAGATAATGTATACTGAAGATGGTATTCAACTTAGTTCACAAGGAATGGTGGTGATGAACATTCCTCCAGAAGTTGCCATCATATTTACCTGGCATACAATGGGTTTTCAGAAACAGTTAATGCATATTTAATCAGTTATTTATTCGATCGGTTTGGTTAACAATTGATTGGTCGATAAAGAAGTGAAACATGATGAGTATTACCTCGTGACACTCGGTGACCTGAATCGATAAAGCAATCATGAGCTACGTCGTCAGTCTCTGAAAGAGGCTAGTCTAGGACACATACTAGCTATTTTGCGCACAAAACTTGGTCTTGGGACACGTACAGTTACTGCGTCAGCAGCCTCTAACGTTCGAATCTTATCGGAGTCGTTCGGTACTCTGTACATAACACGAAATACGTTATCCAATCCTAATGGATGCCCGAATTGGAGCAGCTAATTCCAAAAATACTTGAACGTTGTTGGTTTGTGGTTAGAATTTGGATCGATATCAGTCTTAAAAGAACGTGAAACACTGAATGAAAGCTGGACGTATTTCGTTGCCAATGTTCCCGAAACGTATGAGGTGCAAAGTAAAATCAATTCAAACAGGTCAGTTGTGGTAATCAACTTCACCTATTTTCATTGATCACAATGTCCACATCAAACGGCAAAAACGAAAGTAAGTGAACTGTTGGGGTGCACTTGTCGATCTGCCTAATTCTAGATAGTTACCCGAATGATTTACGGTTGACTTGTTCGGCATCTCAGATACTATGTAATCTGAATGATCTATAAGGTCACTGGGAACCGTAAGACTGATCACTCAGTGAATGGATATAACCGATTCTGCAGCAGGTTTTCGGTTTGGTTTCATACCAAACTTGCAGAGACGGATTTACTAATAAAGGATGCGCTGTGTCACGTGAATTAGCCTTGGTCCAGCTTGGGAGTGTCCACGTGACTGCTTCTGTTTCTTCTACGGTGCACGTGACTATATCCCCAAGGTCAAGGAGCATGTGTGCTCTAGAGGCCGCCATTCCGAAGTAATTTTTAAATTCGCCAGAAGTGACATTATTTATTTGTTTATATTCAGCTGTGCTTATCATGGATTTACAAGATTATTTTTGTGCCGTAACAATGGACTCTCATATGATATTTTCGCAAGTAAAAATGCAAGTAGGTACTGAAAATAAAGCAAAGCAATTGTGCTAAGTCGATTACGAGGATGGAAGTGGGACATTCACTGAGAAGTGGACTTTAGTTATTTCAACAAGAAATCCGCTGAAGATGAGGAGGAGAAAAAGTAAACCGTAGAAAACTATTGCTCTAACCTTTAGCTTTCACAAACTTTTGATTTCTGTTTGGAGTAAAATCATTTTAAAGAAAATCAAAGTATTCAAGTAAAGCGGCCCAATACGAAGCTTAATTTTTTGGTTATTAATAAAGTAAACATGTAGCCAAAAGTGGGGAAAACAACTGCACAACTTATAGCAAAATCGCCGTTTCTCTTACCCACGAGGCAGTTTAAATCGAAATATTTTTCTTCTTCTACGACTGTCGTGGAAAAAGTTTGTGACCTTGTTGGTTTTTTCATATGGTTACGAAGATGCTTTTATCTAATGCGGCAATACTGCATCGGGTGGATCTAAATGACATACAGTTCTTCATAATCGCAAGGGGCATAGCGTTAGTGAATTGTATTTATAGTCATTATTATTTAGAACATTTACGTAAGGTCTTCGGAGATACACTTTTTGTCTAACTGTTTTCGTTCCGCCAAGCGCTATAAATATTCCTGCTTTAGAGCTCAGTGTATTCTTTCTATTGGCTTAGAATGAATTACTAAGGCATTCACCAAAAGATGATCGAATAGCACTCCTAGTTTTAGACAATGTACTGACGCAGAGTATACATGAATATATATGTACACATCCATCTTATTCTGGTTGCGTAAATCAGAAAGATGAACGAACTGATAATAGGAGCATCAGTAACCTAATTCACTGAAATCGGATATGGTTTGATGCCTCTCACTTTTTCAATGTCAGGGTTGGCAGTCACAGCCCAGGGCAGAATGTCCTGGATTCTCCGCGAGTGTGCCCTTCCGATGCAATCATACACCAAAAGTACGGTAATAAAAGTTTGCAATACAAAAGCCATGAGAATCTGTAACTGCGCCGAATTAATGTCTTACAGAAGCATCAGACCTTAAATTTTCACTAATGTTGCTCATAGATCAAAAAATACTTTAGACACATTCCTCTTAAAGGGACAACTCACAATTTCCGCTTCGACTTATTCGGACTATCAGTTCGATTATACCAATAGAAGCTTAGTACAGCTTTTGGTGCGCGACATTTTTTCAATGTGATCCAAATTTTCACCTCAGAATGCTATTCACCAGTGAGTCACACGTATCATTCAGAATACAGCTTCCAGCTCGCTATCCTAGCGGTACAATGCTTGGAAGCACACAATATATTCGGATTCACCTTAACTCTTTGACACATTTATTTGACGTTAAACATGAACACAAGCGCATAATAAATGCATGCATACATACATACGGCCACTGTGACCTGGTTGCCCGGATAACTGTTTTTCGACTGGCGCCGTTAATATGGTGTGGATCCCATTCACCGACAGTTATCCCACCATCAAGAGACAGTAAGTCCGTCACAAACCGGAGACAGGGACAGAATTAATTAAATGTAGGTTGGTCTAATCTCAACCGGATGGTGGGTAACATCATCCACACTAAATTTGGGAAAATGATGACAGACTAAATTTGGCATTCACACAAACGAAGTTGCCTCCATCTATCCATTGAGTTTAACGACACCGTGTATGTGCGTGGTATTCAAGCATGTGATTCAAAGTGGATCTTACAATGTGGTAGTGTTCTTTGTGACTGATTTTTTGAAACGAGGCGAAATAAATTGAATACCAGTAGTTTGTCATACATCAGGGGAAAACCCTTCTCCGACAAGATGGTTTAAAAATCGAAAGTTGTCAAATGAAATGCATGTTAGTTCTTCCCATTCCGAAAGAAGTACTACTGGCCAACAGCCAAACTAACAGGTACAACGAGCCACAAAATTAAGATACACAGAATTTTTCGTGTTGTCACCTAAAAGATCAACATCAGCTTGTCGACACACGGAAACCAAAATGCAACCTGTCGCTTCTGCCTTGGATTCTGTGGTAATGAATTGTTATCGAATAACTTTGAAGTTAAAATAACCTTACTAGTATTTTTTTACCCTCAGCGTTTCAGTTTAAGCGGTACAAGCTCAGATCCTGGTGTACATTTTCTCAACATTTTCCTTTTTTATGCATTCCTCTGGATGATTTCTCGGACAGCGTGTTGCCTTACTGCATCTGGTTTTCATGTGAACAGCTGAAACCACATTACTGACGACACAATTTCGTATTTCTGACTGCACGGAGGTCATGTAAATGTTTTGAACAGTTTGTTATTTCATTTTCCTGTACTTAGCACTTGGAAAGAATGCTTCAATAGCCCTATGACTGCGTTCTTCATTTCCTGCACCCGAAGCTCCTTTCATAAACAGGAGGACGGTAAGGACAAGGGGTTACCCAGAACAGATTAAATTCATATGTTTCGGGTTGTCACATGAACTATGTATGACCATTCTTGCGAAATAATGGGCAGTTCAATGACAAATTTTTCCACGAAAACAATCTCCAACTGCTAATAACTATCAATGACAAGTTTCAAAGTACTAGACTTAATTCCAAATAAAAATATTGTTGTCCGTTATTCACAGCTTGGACTGGTAGAAGGAAACGGGTTGCATTGATATTTGCAGCTTTGGGGCTCACCCTACCATCCTGAGAATAGACCACGTTTAATCTCTGGTTCTCTTTTGGTTTACCCCACAACAATAGCAAAGCACTGTTGCACTGTAACATGCAATGTAAAATCTGTATGCACTCAGTAATAGCACGTAAAGCTGCAGCCTTAGCGCTAGCAAGGACATCCAACTAAACTGCCATCCATGAATGGGTGTGTCGTCCGCACACGTAACGACTTGAGATCTGGGCTGACTCAGTAAAACTGTTCAGTTCACGATGCGTGTATGCAGGTCAGTATGTCCAGTCAGGCAAATCTGATGTGCAATTTTCTGTCCAAAGTTAATAACTTGTGCATACGCACCTGTGCTTAACAGTGTGTCAACTGACCGTAAATTGACAAACAGCAAACGAGAATATCAGCATGGCTGAAATAGAAGACGGACACAACAAATTATAGTGAATAGTACGAATAGATTTGTACTAGAAAATAATTCATCATCCGGTGTCACAATTCACTGGACCTCATAAGGGGGATGGGCAACTCCTGAGCTACAGGCTACCGAGGCCAAACCATCATAGGCCAAATAGCCTACCAACTAGCGGGTTTGATGAATTTCAACACCCAATGGCATAACAATGGTACAGTAAGGGCACGGGCCCCCGACACGTATTAGGTGACTTGCCAGGGGGAAAACTTAGCCGCGAGTATCATAGACATAGCGAAGAAATACTAGATTAGTTTGACCTGCAATTACATTGATGGATGGGGTGGCATAAAATGTGTAGCTGAAGGTCACTGAACCTTTGCGAGCCAGCTCCGATAGACCGGGGATCCTGATGTTTGACACAATAATTCATCCACCGTGGGGTTCAAATACGGATCCGATGAGTACGCATTGTCAAGCATTCCCAACCGGCATGAAACAACTGTTCAATAAATTAACGTCCACTTTTGACTGATTTCAAAGGAATATTTTCGCCTACTGGAAGTTCTCACGTAATGCAGTCGTGAGATCATACGAATCCCAAAATAAATCACTTTAATCGTTAACTCAACTAGCAGGACGTTTGGGTAGCATGAATTACTCTTAGACGAAGCGCACAAACCAAAATAAATATTCCTCTTTAATGTATACTCGTTTGCAAGCGTCACTGCTTTCTGCAGCACGAGTTGCCAAAATATCTTTCTTTTTAAGTGACAACAGTACAAACTATGCTTACAAAATTTTCTATTTTCTATTTTCATGGACGTTTGCCTGCACAGATGTCCAGATTTTAGTTATAAATATAGACATTCATCATCACGCCAAAATGCAGAAAATGAAAAAAATCGGAACAAAAATGTATATCATTACCAGAGATTATTTGGGGATTCATTCGCAACCAGCTTCGGATTGGTAAGATTCAGGTCTGACTAGGATAAACTCGTGTTCCTGTAGGTATTTATTTGGCAGTGTATGAAACTGGGAGTAGGATGTATCCTGAGGTGAGAACTGCATTTAGAAAGATCATTTTATGGAGGATGGGGTTGAGTCCGGAAAACCTTTTCGTACAAATTTTTCACACACTGATGGAGGTGTATCATACAGTTTGGCGGACAGTTCCTTCCACGAACTAAATCAGAAAGAACAGAAAAACCATAGGTGAGAGCTAATCTGTTTGAAAAGCCGAGGAAACTTTCGGTTCCATGAATGGAATTTGAGAGAGTCCTATCACCAGCATATTTTAATACCTGACCAGTGGACCTCCGCAAATAGTTTGCTGACATATGTTGTAAACAAATAAAAAAGAAAATTCTTTGAAGGACTTCAGAATTATTTTCCAATGATGTGTACATTTTTCGGTCCGGTCTTGTGCACTGAGTTCTGTTGGTGAAGCAATCTAGTACCCGTGCTTAAAGGCGCTTGAAATGACTGAATTGTTCCATCTTAAGGATACCAGGGAACCGTGGAACGGAGCCGAAGGTGGGCGAAAAATCAATGGGCATCGGACAAACTTGACGAATGCAAGTAAAGATTTAGTGGTAAAATGGATTAGAGAATCCACAGCATCCAAAATGGGCCTCTTTGGTTTGCAGACAAACCGACAGGGTCGTCCGGTACATTAACAAAATAGGTTAGGCAACTCGCGAATGCGATTCCCATTAGCTTAAGACCGCAGAATGTGCGGGCAATGGAAAGAAAAATGTTTGGTTGGAATGTCGGAATTGCTGGGTTTGCGGATGGACACAGTAGTGACGAGTTTCCAGCGGTAATGGGAAGGTGCAACAGGATGCATTAAGAAATGCATCCGTCAGAGCAGCTATATCGTAATTTAACATTATTGAAGGTATACTATCGGGACGTATAGCTTAGGCTATGTTGGTCAAACGAATGAGTTTTAGCACGCCTTCCAGTAGGGTGTTCATTTGGGAACCATGAATCTGTAGGCTCATCACCCATATAAATAAACGCTCGGTTCATACCCTCTGAATCAGGAGTACAACTTACTACTTCTTTTCCTCCCAACACAAAAATAAAATACTTGTCACAGTTTTCTGTTCTTTAGGAGTTGGCCTGCATACGACGAGTGGATACTTTTTTATTTCTTTCGGTATCAACCAAGAAATGTGTTTGAATTCCTGGGAATCCCGTAATTTGTGTTCCTTTCATCACCGAAATACTCTCATTGTGGGTGAAACAATGGGGTTAGCACAAAGAAGGAGTATTTCTGGGAGCCAAAAATATAAAAATCAGACTGACTATAGCTAAAAAATGGTTAACATCATTATTCACATAATCAAAATAAAACCAAAAGAGTGCGAAGAAAAGAAATTTTTGAATAAGAATATTCTTCCGGGCAGAATTGTATAGTCTTATTTTGATTCGGTTCAACCAACTGAAGGATTAGAATGCTGTCTGAGCATAAATCTTGGGTTTTTAAAGCGACTGACAATTATTAATGGCTGAGACTGAAGCACGTAGTCTAAAAATGAATGATTCCGAATTTTTTACCCCTTAGGAATAACACTGCATTTACGGACACCTTCTGTGGTAGGGTTTTACTCCATGGAATCTATCACAGGGCTTGATGCCCCTAGAGAAATCAGTCACATTGTTCAGAGATCTCAAAATAGGTAGACAATGAAAATTCAAAGATTCCTTTTGGTTTATTTTCTTTGAAACAGCTGCCGAAGATGCATGATGCAAAACGGACTGTCTTTCAATCAGTGGCTGATAACCGCTATCATCAGTTTGCTTCATTCTCTTTGTTCCCAATAAACAGTTTATAAATTTTGATTGTAAAAATCACGTTTACAGTTGAACTTCGGCGATGTTTTTGGCACGGGGTTTTCACGAGATTATAAAACCCTGAACGGTTTGCTACCTTGAACACAGAAGACGACAAGCAAAACAGCAACGACAACAACAATAAGAACCTTCCGTGCGTAGTAGAATGATCGAACGGCAGAGCACCGTTCACGGTACAAATGGCGCGTGCAACAGAATTACCAGGACGGGGTCAAGTTCGGGGTCTTTGCATGCCGACAGCCTAGTTGTCTGGGTCGCTAGCAAACAGTGCGCACCGTAATGAGAACTGAGTACCTGGGTTAACTTTTCTGCGTACGTGTGCAAAAGTTGGAGATAGAAGAAGAATTCACAAAGGCGGTTAGTGATCGGCATGGATCCATTGGATGCAGGCTATCAAAGCAAGGTCCCTGTCACCATTTCAGCGAGTTTCGCGGGGAAGCATCAAGGGCCAGTTTCCTTCGCCAAATTAGTACTGATTTGTTTGAAACTCTTAAAGCAAAAGTCATGTGAAAAGAAAACGACGTTCACTTCATTGACTTTCTGAACTAGATTTATTGCTTCTTCAAGTTTGGACAGTCGATAAAATCTTAAGGTAAGGAGGAACAAACGATGATTCTCTCTGGTCGTTCATTTATTGAGTAGACGCATTTAAGATTATGCTGTTTCGGGTGACAGCATTTCCTGAAACAATGACTAATTTATCTCAATAAACGTAACATTGAGGGTACATCGTTGCCAACAGTTAAAACATTACCGAGACAAGTTTAACGAAAGCAAATGTTCCAGTTTTTCTTCGCGCTATACAAATGACAGCAACTATTATCACCTTGGGTTTGACAGTCTTGCCTTATATAGTACACAGCAGGTTCAGCGTTCCTTCATGGTAAGTGTAAACTACCTCGGTTTATGATTATCGACGGAATATGGACATTTCAAACAATGTCATTTGACGTTTTAAAGTGCAATTATTCTTGTTGCACTCCTCCATTTCTTCATTTTATTTACATGCCAAAGTAATGATCCAGACCTGTGAAAATATGGCTATCAGTCGTACCCCGAAAACAGTTGGAGTGGCGCTCCTCGATCGATGGACCACAACACCTATTGTGTTAATACCGTGTTGAGTTCCCTTGTGCATCTCTATACCAGCTTTCAAAGCGGAAGCATTCCGGAAAATGCTTCTCGTCTCTGGTCTGTTTCTTTGTTGAAAGTCATGTCCTATGCTATCTGCGACAGAAAGAATACTTTTTTGTTGAACACAATCTTCAAAACATAAAGATGAAAATACCTCCTTGTTTCATGGCATTTGGATATTTGAAAAGTGTTTGTATGCAATGCTTACATCATTTCTTAAAGTCCTGGCTTTTATCACTGAGCAGCTGTCGACGATGGTTTTTACTGAAAGAGGAAATTTTGAACATGGTAAGTTTGGTGATCGACAGTTAACTCGAATTTCTGGAGAATACATCCATCCGTTTCCGTTTCATCTTCCCACTAACAATGATATATTTCGGTCAGTTACTTTTTACACCAGAATGCAACTTCTTAATTTGGTTAAATTCGGCTGTATAGCAGCTGAGTGTCAGCAGAATACAACTGGAAATATTCTGTTCATTTGGATTTGAATAAACTAATTCCAATGAAAGTTAAATTGTCCAAGTCGAAATTCGTACGTCACTAACATTACAACCCTGAGTCGTCGGACCAATAAACTGTTTCCACAGTTGAATTGTAGGTACGAAAATAAGTAAATGATTGATAGACTTCATTAAAAAAGGGGATAAATTTTCGTGTTAATAAATTTACTTCCAGTTCCACATCAAAGATGAATGCCGCAAATTGCCATTCATTTACAAAACCGACAGAGACACTGATGATTTGGGTCATCATGTGACGGCAACGCGAAGCCCTGTCATCAGGAAATTGTACAGTTAGTTTGCTTGTGATAATCACCACAAAACTCCATCTCTTAATACAGAACTAGTCAACATGGGTTTCGCTATGCATCTAAGAAAGTGGTGCACCAGAGGGCACTTTTAAAAATTCATTGATGTGGCGTAGAGGATAATCGGGTAAGGTTTGGTTATCTTGAGTAAGTTGAGGTGGCCAAAATGTCGGTTAGCAAGGTTGACCACCGACAGGATGCTCGTGTTGATTTTTAAGCAATACGTGAATCCTCCACTGGGTTCGTTAACACTATTTAGATCCCGATCTACTGGACTGTTCTTTTTTCTATTGTTTGAAATACAGGGCCACGTTGATCATTTGAACCAAACG
The DNA here is from genome assembly GCA_008360955.1 of Fasciolopsis buskii. Classification (NCBI taxonomy): domain Eukaryota; kingdom Metazoa; phylum Platyhelminthes; class Trematoda; order Plagiorchiida; family Fasciolidae; genus Fasciolopsis; species Fasciolopsis buskii. The sequence goes on from LUCM01005527.1 coordinate 67,534, forward strand.
GTCTGTTGCATGTTAGTGTTAGTCGTATTAAGCGACTCCATCGCAACAAAACTTTTCGTTTATCTAGCAGACAAAATATGGTTCATTTGATTTTAGCCTACTCTCGGTTTGCAGCGTCGTCTTCGATCCGATGGGAGCTGATCATGTCTTCGAATAGTGCAACATGCGTACATCCGAAGATTATAAGGAAATAACTTCTACCAAAAGCATTATCTGATTTTAACTGATCAGCTTTGGTGGACAAAAAAGCATTCGGGTTGATTGATGGATGAATAGAACTTCACACATGGGGTTTTGTTCTGCTGATGTTCAGCATGCCACGTATCATGAATTGGCAGTCATATGAACTAGATATCCACACTTGGCTCACCACTGGTCACGGAAGACTTGCCTGAGCACCCCAGGGGTTATGAGGCTACAATGACCTCAGTGTATTCTCTGGAGCCGTCTGCCCTGATTTTCGATTGTGCCTTGAGAGAAGATGCTGACCTCGTTGGACCGAAGCAAAATGTACAGATTTTTGTTATTCGATACACGCTTTTCCGACTGTTTCGTCAAATCATGAGCTGCAGAATTCGGTGAACCCTGCGCCACTGAACGGATTAGGCAATTTGAATAGCTTTTTTCAGTGTTTGTCAACCTCCATCAGTCTCCCTTACTGTTAATTGTAATGCACCGATCTGAACGTTAGACTGATGGTGATGATATGACAAACTACAGAACAAAGCAGACAATTAACTCACAGCTCACGGGATTCAGTCAGTCACTAAACTTGGGGGACTACCTTTTCTGTCCGACTGCAACAACATGTTGCATTCATTATTGAGTCAAATGGCTACGAACAACGCTTTTTTTATTCCGTGCACTTCGAAAGAGGTTTCATAAATGTTCTTTGCTAGGCAGTCTTTTGTGAAATCATCACCAATTCATCAGCTGTTTTCCAAGCTTCCTCCCTCATCTTGAGACGTGTTCGGTGCAACAAGGAGGCATTCCTTCCGTTTGTTTTTCTAAATTTCCCTTGAAAATTTTGCATCGACTTAAAGATGGCCCCGTTCAGTTGTGAAAAATGCTTTAGCAAAATATTTCATCAACTGGCTAATAATCGAAACTTTGCGTTTGCCTTTTTATGTCGCAGGGTTGCGAATGTCGTTTGTCCGCCTGTTAGAATATCTATTGATTTCCGCTGGAAAACAATTTAGACTGATTTACTTTTGAATGGTTGAAATCACAACACCCTTGAAACTACCTGATGTCTGTGTTGCTTTAAGTTTATAAACGTGTATCGTTTTGGGAATAAAGAGTAAACGCCGAAGCTCATTGTTTGTTGCCCATTCCTTTTTAGGTAGTACAACAGATTAATTAGCATCAATGTCGGGTTGCTAAAATTTCATGAGGTGATCGAAATAAATGGGTTCCATTGGTTTTGCAGCAGAAAATTTATCGAAGGAGGAAGAGAAAAATTTCGGGCCGAGCTGTTAAAATTCGAAAAACGACCTCTAGCCACTAACTTTGGATGCCATTGATGGTTCCTTCAATGACCGGTCCTTTACTGCTCCCGTGTCAGCTGATAGTGGTCGAAAATTGATTATAGGGGTTAAATAAAGGTTGATTTTGTCTACATGAGTAGGTTCTTTGCTTTTCAAATTCAGGATTTCTCACTGGAACTATGCCGTCATCGGACAACTTCTTCGCTTGACCCCCTTCAATGGACGGTGACCCTCACTCTGAGATTAGTGTAATTTGGGATAAATCACTTATCAAAAGATGTGAAAGCACAAAATGCAACGCTTTATCGACAGTCGCTTGATTGAGAATCATCGGTTAGCGTTCCCCAACTTTTAGTATGGTTGGTTTCCCTCCAACTAATCTACGAGACCATGCCGAAGGGTTTTGGCAAATGTTACTTGAGCTGACAGAGAGAAGTCGGTAAGAAAACTAATTTAGCATTCTCATCTGAATGGGATTCTGGAAAAGTTCGAAGAATTTTCACCGTGGAATCAGCTGAAAAATCGATAGAGTGCATAGCGCAAAGTCAGTTGGCATTGAAGCTTCATGAATAGATATAATTTAAGAATACTTTTTCCTGACTGGAACAAACCTGTAACTATTGTCCTTGTTTGGTTCAGGAAGGTGCATAGTCTCAGGATGACATATTCAATGTTTTCACTAAGTTTGCTTAATCCTGACATAGAAATCAAAAGTTTTCCGCTTACATGATCTAACAAGTAAAAAGACATGAGATATCGAAAAGCGACGACGTTAAAACCCAAAGACTAAGGCTCGTATTCATGCCTGACACCTGCATTCATCCGACTTCATCGATCATCCAAACTGCAGAAAATGGAGAGTGAAATGCTTACACATCATTCCAAACTCGAGTTTTCCATTAATGATAATGTGCGACATGCGCAGAAAGCAGTTTGCACTGATTGCTGGCAGGTCGCAATCCAGACATTCTCCGTGTACTGCTTCCGTAGTTTACAGAACTTTGATTCGTATTTTTTGCCCTGAATAACCTGTTAACGTAGGATGAGTGAGTATCAGGGTCATTAGAAATCAACGGGTTTTCCGGGTGAAACCTCAACCTTTTCTTTATAGTATTCTGTTGTATTCTGGTGCAGATTACAGTCTTGACGAAATCGCGGATTGCAGACCATTTCGAAAAGCTAATCGAGGGTTAGAGCCCAAAGATCCAAATAGTCACTTTGTTGGAAGTTTCCCGCGACGGAAAAAACGGGGGGCGCAAAGCAATCTGAAGGAGCACAACAGGACATCCCGGTAGGCAGCAAGGTGTTTCAATTGCATGGGTGCGCTTTGAAGTGCCGCGAAACTAAATCACATTTGTACAGCAAGATCTGTGCCAGAAACAGCAAACTAGGTGGTCGAATGTACAATGAAGTCGAAGGTTGGGTGAGTGTGCAGAGTAACTGTTTAACCCAGTCTGAACGTGAGCTGGAAAATTTTCATTTGTATCAGTGCATCTAAATTGCCAATTTCATTTGACCGATTGCCTCCAGTTTATCACGACTTCTTTTCCTTTCGCACAGAAATGGCCGAAAAAATCGATCTCCCAGATAGAAGTGAAAATCATTTAAACTGCAGATAGAGTAGATATATGATTCTCATCATGGTCATATTTTCTTCAAAGTTTCCATGCATTTGGCAACGGATTCTAAGCACCAGTGAGCGGACTTTACTGCAAAAGGGTTTTTAAATAGCAAACAAGGTGCAGAAGAAAGCAATTTTTTGTGGCCTTAGGTGGACATGCAATGAGTTCCAGATGTTACTTACGTAGTTTTATCAACTTATAATCGTGATAATAAAATTCGGAGTCACGGTAAAGCTTTTTACGGGTACGAACTTCTCTTTTCTATTCCTAACGGGGATACATTTACCCCGGATATAGGTAGATCCATCTACGTCGTGAAGAATGTTCTAATTAGTTTCGTGGCACTACAAATGGCAACCTATTGTAATTTTATTTGTGCGGATGTGCATCACTGAACAAGCAACAGACGGCAAATTAGCTTGGAAGCAAAAGCTTCATAAGCAATGAAATACCATAAGTAACACAGTCGACGGAATCTCGTCAAATAGGACTGTGTCAGGCAGTCCATGGTGCTGCACAATCTATCCTGGAAGAACTTCACTGTGTTAGAGGAAACCACGCCGATGTCTTCTCTGTCCTGTTGGAATGAGGTGCTCCAGGTGAACGGCAAGCAAGAGTATAACGTCAACTGATTAAATACGGCAGTGTTATGTGTGCGTGTGAGGGAGACATAAAAAATCCCGTGCATAACAGGGATCGATTACTCGGATCTGAACCAATTCGGCGAATGATTCAAAGATTTTATTCCCAGCAAACACGACAGGTTGTATTTGAACTGCTCGTGGGTTAGGTGACGAACAAATTGTTTTGCACATATTTTATCAAACTCCAAGTATCCCATCAATGTTAATCCGTTTACCAACAACTACGAAGCAGTTCTGAATTTTTCGTGAAGACTGAACGTTGAACTTTCATTCCTTACTTTTCTACTATCTTTACTAACGGTACATCAAAGTAGCTTCCTTTCTGGTGGAAAATTGCGCAAATCTACAATGCGTTAGCTGGGATACCGAAAGGTGGTTAGGGTGTGTGTGTGTGGGGGGGGGAATGCGCGTTTGCAAAGTTGCATATAAAATATCCAATTGCCTAATCCCGGTGAGAGAATTTTATGACAGACATTGTGCCCATTGTTATGTCGGGCAGTGAATTACATCTGGCATGCATCTCGCAGAACTACGTAAACATTAGACGTCTGATTCAGTAGATATTTGTGTCCCGTTGCGAAAATCCCGGGTTCTAAATTTACAAACTTTACATAAGACTGAACCATGACTTGTCAGCGGCAGATTACAAGTCCCCACAAAATTATCCGTTATATCATATTAAAGCTCAACTGATAGGTAAGAAATCGTGAAAGGACTGTACATCTGTTTCATCCTCGTTTGTAATCATCAACAGTGCCTACCCACTACCCCCGATCTGGGACACGAACCCGAGATGAACAACTGTGAATCGGAAACATTAGTCATTAAACCACCGTGCAGGCTCTCAGCCGTTCTTTGAACTTCATCACATGGTGATGTCCAACCTCTCAGTCACTAGTTTGTATAGTCACGGTCCGTTAGAGTACGGCAATTGCGTCCCAGTTTTGCTAGGTTGATTGCACTGATGATCCTTCCTAATAAGAGTGAAACAGCCGCTTGATGCTTCCATATTTTTTACTGAACGACTTTATCATATGATGGGCAACTATAACAAAAACAAAGTGTTTAGAAATCACGGACTTCGACTGAAGTGAAATTTCAAATTTTATTTCACTTTACTATTGCTTTTAGTGCTAAAAATCTTTTAGTACTTCAGAACGCTCTTGGTTCATCTGAGGATGTACAATTGCAAAATGGTTCAAGGCAAATGACTTCCCCGAGATCTTGACATGAAGTGATTTTGGACAACGCTAAAGCCATCGGAACAAAACTGATGAGATTTCGAACCAACGCAAACAGATCTAGTTTTTCGAGGTCCAATTCTTTCTTACTCCAGGAAACTGCCCATGTCAATTTACCACTTTTTGAGATCTTGCCATAACTTCATTGCATTGCATACTTTCCCGCACCAATCCAGCTTTGTGCTGTCCTGGAACGTTACGCACAGATCCCGTGGAGCAAGGTGACTGAGTCACCATTCCGGCATGGTATGATTGTTTGCGATATGCGCAGTTCATGATTGTGCATTGATTTGCCCTACAGGTGGACTGTGAAAAATGTTTGAGGCTACAATCTGGTAGTCAGATTCTGCTAAACGTTATTCAGAGGTAGAAAAGAAATTAACCTTGGTTACTGGTCAACTTCGAATGTCCATCGCAAATTGGCATATCGAATACCTTGCAATCCTCTCAAAGCCTCACATTTCCCTTGATGGGCTTTGGATATGAGAGGCTTATCATTCCTGCTCCTTCAAAAAACTCGCTTGGAAAAGCATCACTGTCATAAACAAACTGCTGATTTTGTTTGTGCTCGCATGGAAAAGTTTTATCTGCACATTTCGAAGAAGCGCCCGACAAAATGGGTAGAATGAGCCTGGTGTACTGCAGGTTTGTCATAGAGTTGAAGTGCACTAGACGATCAATTAAACTTTGAAGCTAGTTTTCTCTTTTTCCGGCTTGCATTGTTTGTCAGCCGAGTGAGACAAGACCTAGGCAATTTGTACCCAGGCTACATCTGGAACGGATGCACTGAAATTCAGAAAAGTTATCTGAATATGAATGAAAAAAGTTATTGGGCAACTGACTGGTTGGGCCCGTTAATTTCTTTAACGCTTGGACTCCATCAAAATAATATTAACGTAAATTGGCGAAACACGGCTACCAATAACCGCCAAAATATTTTGGGGCCTTGTCTAGAAGATCGATAGAAACTGCATTTCAAAGCCTCAGAAAACAAACAGCACACCGATAAGTACATTTCGCATCGGTTGTTCGCGGTCCGAATTGTGCTTTTATTGTCATACTTAACAAGTCATCAGTGACCGCTTAGAGAAACAATAATAAGTTCACATCCGACCCACTTTTCAAAGTCAACTGTGAATGACTGTCAGATATCCCATAAAACAGAATCTTTTTTGAAAAGAGCGAGAACCGATAACTATCTATTCAAAATAGTCAGAGGATTACTACTGCAAGCCGGATGGGGAAGAGGCAATTTCAGTCGATTTACAAAAGGTGAAAAAACTTGACGGAGATAAAATAAACTTAGTCAACAAAATGCATTCGGCTGGTACGCAGAGGAGAAGAGCTGCATGACGCCATGAAGGACGCAGTCCTTTGTACAGAATTTTCGACAGTTTAATTTCATGCAACAAAAGCTATTCTATTCAGCTCTCAGTCTAATCAATTTAACCGTTTATCTAAACTGACTGTTAAATCCGAGAACAACATCGGATAACAAAACAGGTTGGAGAGATCAATGAGTTGGTAGTACTAGGGTTACTTTTTCATTTACTCTGGTGGCAGTACAACTTGTATGCGATGTCTCTGGAAAGAGTACGCAGTCCATTCTAAACCCCCGAGGAAGGTGACTAGTGTTCGAATGATCTAAAGCCATGACATTCAATCCCAAAATTGACGAGGTTGATGGTTTCCTTCTTATCTTGTTAGTTCTCTCATCACTGAAGCGATGATGTGCATCATCTTCATTAAGTTTGTCGCGGTCGACACAGGGCTGCCGGCTGCAGTTGACAGTCGGTGATGAGTTTTGCACCCGCGTCCTGCATGTTGCAAGGTAGCGGTTTTGAACTCTTGATCACTAGTTGACAACTGCCAGGACTTTTAGGAAAGAGACAACCGGTTACATGAATCGATTTATTCATGAACCTACCAGAAGTGACTAGTCTGGAGTTATGTAACCTAATTTTCCGACGCAAGTAGCATTTACCCGGCCGTTTTTTCACACTTTTACAAGGAGATGAGTGTAAATTCTTTTTCTTTACTATTTTAATTTTTATCCTCACATTTTTTGACTGAAATGCGACATTATTTTTGTACGTAAAGGTCTATATCAAGTGAATAATAATTACCTCAAAACCCTATCGATTCATCATCCTTTACGAAGCTCTAATTACGTTGTTGTTGCCTTGGTAGCAGTGCACAAACTGACTTCGTTCTGTTTGCATCCCTGATCATTTTTATCAATATGATTTAAGTTCATGATGCCGGTTTGGAATGAGGTCAACATGTGATGTGTCCAAAGTCTCATTTAGATGTCGGGGATCTACAACAATATGTGAGATATGTAAACAAATCCCGCAATTAGTCTGGGGCAGGACCATGTATCAGCAATTAGAACAAGATGCGCCAGAAACAATTTCGGCAATCTTTGCACAATGAAAGAGTTAAACAGATAACGGTTCACGTTCACTTATATTAAGCTTGTTTTTAGTGACAACAAATGCTTGTAGTTAAACGGTGAATTGATTTGAAGTCCGTCTCAAATTTTGAGTGTCACCTTTTCCTTCACGTGTAAGATGGCAGCACATAGAATTTAGATGAGCTTCAAAAACAAATTCAATTGAACCATATTGTCCAGCCTTTTAAGATTTCGGACAGATTAGACCCGAGGATGAGTCTGATCAGTTAAGCCTGTTTTTGACTTTTGGACTAATTCATTTCTTGATTTTGAGTGTAATAAAATTTTATGAGTAAGCATTTGTCCCTCGTCCGTCAATGCTGTGACGAAGCGACTCCTCCCCAACGAGTGACATTTTAATGGCATTCTGTGCGCAGACTCCGTAGCCTGCAGATTTTGGGAGAAACTAAAACTTTGAGGGAGAATTGGGGAAAAAAGAAATCCTTTCAAGCTCATTGCACATGTTGGTCATCCGGGATTACTCACTGTGGAAAATCATGGTTTGTCTGTGAGCAAGATATGAATCGACTGGTAACACTAAGATAAGGATCCTTTTAGGAGCATGTCCATCAGCTTTGAATCCGACTACCTAGTCTGCTAGGCAGTAGGCCTAGTCAGTTATTCTGCAGTCCAAGGAAAGTCAGTCAGTATTATTTCAGCCTATACCCCTCCTGTTAATTGAAGATCAGAAATTTAATACCCCCAGGGTGCCCAGTGCAGCTTGAGACTCAAAAGTATGATCTTTGGGCCTCAGTTCGAGTACAGTAATCCAAAGAGCATCAGACATTGTAAATTTCTTTTTAGTGGAGAGTCAAAATCTCCTCATTTCCAAATCGTCGGTAGTTACTTGCGCCATTTCATATGAAATGTATGTTAGAAACTGATACTCAGTGTACCTCGAAAACTGCCGCTGTTTGACTGCGGTTCTTGGTTCACTCAGCTTTAATCCATAGTGTCTATGGTTAACCAACAATTTGCTGATCCTTTCTCTATCCGAGAACGGTGCACATGGCAGTTAACAGCCAGAGACAACCCTGGCTCATCTGAATTTACTGGCTATCGTTTTGGGAACAATGTTACCGCTTCACTGAGAGGTTCAGCTTGGGTACCTATGCTGACCGCACTCATGACATTTATTTAATTTAAATGTGTTTGTTCAGCAATTCTAAGTCGACGGAAACGCTGGACTGTTATCCATCGGTGTAAAAAGGAATTGTTCAAACTAGTTTAGTTACGTCGGTTCTGATTTAATTGCAGGGGCCACCCTTGCGCACCTAACAGACACTGGTCTCCGCATGGACCCCAACCAGCCTCTAAATCGATCGAAACAAGTCTGAATTTGCACATCTGCAATCCCTGTCGCTGCATTTCCTACAAAACAGTTCACACTCCCTGCACTTTCCACGGCCGGTCAACAAACAACCACATGCCCGGACTCCACACCAAGGCAACAGTGGTTGTGATGACAATGGAATGAAATACATAGCCTAATTCGTTTTATTAAATTTATTACTGGGATGGCATCTTCGCAGATCCCACTGCACACAAAACACAAACACACACACCCGTTGTTTCATTGCACACAATATCTTTATATCTGAGTTTGAAATTTCATCGATTTTTTGTCGCGTTGAAGATTTTCAAAAATTTTCGTTCCATTTATCCTGTGCTCTCCGTCAGTGCATGATTCACCATTAGAGAACACATGTAAGCAACCATAGCCAGCAAATCATTTTGTGACTAATCATCCACTTGTTCTTCCCATGCTTTAAATGAAATCATAGAGAGCAACTAACAAATTATTGCACACATATGAAGATGGCGTGTTACCTGGCTAAGGTTGACAATCGTGAAACGGTTCGTGTGGTCCCGGGGAAATTGAGTTCACCCATCCGCATACAAAACATGCTCTGGACAACAGTAACCTTGGCTATTTTATATGCAATCTGTTGGGTCAGTGTGAGCAAGCGGACTCCTTGCACTCGTGGATGCAATCGAACTCAAACAACTGCCGAAATGTTTGCCACACCTAGTGGGGACAAATTTTCTGGATAAAAGTTTTAATTTGTGTCTGAAATCTTTCAGCATTGGAGATAATTAACTTTGTCTACATCTTGTGTAACAATATCCCTGCAAACATGATATTCTATTTTAGTCGGTGACCGCGTTTATATGAATGGTGCTTGCTCACTTGTTTTTTCCTTATTCCTGTTGTGTTCCTCATTTCAATGCGTACTTGTCTCCCTTCCGCTGACCATTTCGTGACTAGCTCATGCACAGAAGAAAGCAGGAGAGCAAGCATGTGCGAATATTGTGGCGGTCAGTCTTTTTAGTAGTAGCAATCTGGTCGGTGCGTTGATCCCTAGGATAAATGCTGAGTTTTCATTTGAGACATATGTTGGTGTCCGAAAATTGTCAGACATTACTCCGATTCAGTACCGTCAGTACACTAGTAGATGGAAAAAAGCTACAATATGCAGAGAATTCTTAACTTTGTACGCTGATCGCTGTGTGATAAAGTGCTGAGTTTATGTGCGATTTACGTGATGCACTCCGGTACAGCTTTGCGCTGGCCTGTGTAGGCAAGCAACCAATGGGAACTGTGACGACAAGAGGTCGTGATGTCCAAACATTTCGCGAAAATGATTGGACGGCACGAATTCCACCAGTCGGGATATTTCCAACCTTGTACATAAACCCACGAGCTATAAGTACAACTCGGACTTGTTTCCATTCTGTTGTGGTCTTGTTGATTTCGTTTGGGTATATTGGTTCGAAGCCAATTCAGTATTTACTGGTAACTCGAATCCTTCGGTTACCGTGACTGACCGAGTTTTGCATACTGATTCCAAGTCCAGATACTACAGACTCCCGGCAAAATCGCGTTCTTTAACATCCTTCACACACGGCGTATCAACTTGTATTCTCATTTCAGTGTCTCGGAATGAAGAATCCCCATTAGCCACGACTATCTCTGCAGATTCAGATTTTCAACCAGTGTGACAATAAGCGTTGTAATGAAGTTTGCAGAACTAAATCGAAGTTCTCATTTCGCTTGGTAATTGTTGGTCATCCTAGAAGTTCGAGCTAACCGAATTGCCTAAGGGTCTTGTGCCAGGATGTGCAAATGTATATTAGCTGTTGCGTGTAGACAGCTGCATCAGATATATTTTAGAGTTTCCACTGCTGAGGTAAACATATGCAGACAAAAGTACACACTTGTGGACGCAAGTGAGTACCAACGCAAACACCAACAATCAGTCCAGTTCATGTCATGCGCATCTGTCATCTAAATGTGAGCCTGTCACTTTCAGATCCGCAGTTGTTTTGGATTCCGATTTCCCGTAACTGGAGCGTAGGAAGTTCGACGCAGAATCACCTTGGCATTTTAGGTGCATTATTAGTTTCCATAGCATTTCATTTAGCTGTTAGCATTTCTACCCCAACATTAACTGCAGAATTTACTAAAAGCTGATGTCCTGGTATGCGTCTCTGGAAAAGTGATTTCACTTGTTATGTTGTCAGCGTTACATTGGAAACTTTGACTAAATCTGCTTGGGAAATATCGATTTACGTAACTTTCATATAATGCGGGATAATTATTTAAAGTTTCATACGTTTTTAGATCGACCCGACGACAAACTTGTTTGTCAGATTTTAACAAAAAGACGGCCGTGATTGCCAGCGGATGTGCCTGACAATAAAAACAGATGTAAGCAACATTAACTTTGAAAAGCGCTTCCTCATAAGTTACCGTTATCATTACACACGTGATGGCCTAAGTTAGGCGGAAGTCGGGAGTCAGTCGGATACATTTCCAGTAAGCTATTTTGATAAGACAAGGTTCCAAAGTTAAATGTGCATGTTTTGTGCAACCTTAATTGTAGATTTGGGGCATGGCATATGTCATGCTCAGTTGCCCGACTGGAGATGACCGAACAATCACCATTATTTGGTTTCTTTGGGAGCTGAGCTCCAGGCTTTGATGAGGTTGTTTATCGTGACTCGGTCGCTGTGTTGTTGGTACCCACTAGGTGAGGCTTCATCTCAATCCCGTAATGGGTCCATCTGATTCCGTCAAAATGTAAAGAAAAGCCTTAAAATGACTTTTTAATCAAGTGTTTCCGATGAATAGGTGGACTTAGTATGCATCTGTCATTTCAGTAAGCAGCAAACTGTGTCGATCACATCATCAAAAATTTTGGGTAGAAGACGTGTTCCATGTGGATGGTACACAAACATCATAAACCGCAATGAAACTCAGCATGGTTTCCAGTTGTTTTTGTCGAGGAGTACTTCAAATGACTGCAGTAATAAATTAGCACTAAAATCTCGGGAGATTTGCAGTCACCCCTTTCAAGTTTTAGGGTATAAGCCCCACTTTGGTATGAATGCTGTCTTGCGCGATTTCTCATCCAAATTATCAGATCCGAATGATTTGCTGAGTGAGTAAAGAAAACGATATTCCACGTCCAGTGGTGCAGGTTAGCACATATTTGTCGAAACCCATGCATTCAGGGCGAATGATAAAAGGCTGATTTTTGGCTACCACGTGACAGCTAACCCGGTACAGTTTTAAGTTAACTGTAAAGCTGCCTTTAAAAAGGTTCATCGCGGTAAATGAAATGCCGCTTCCTAATACTACCATGTTTGAGGAAAAATAAGTAGAAACCTATCATGACTTAAAACTACATTTGAAGTAATCATCCTGGGAACGGTCAATGTAACTTTTTCCTGGAAGGAAGAATACTGTGAACTGAATGATGTTGGTTTGATTGACACTCGTTTTCTCTGCTCCAATACACGTTCATGTGGATTCCGGTTATGCGTGTAACACCACAAATCCCTTCCCCAGCCATATTTTTATCTGACTAATCCAATTAATCGTAGGAAAAAAATTTCCAAATATATTGTAATTTAATGGCATGAATACGAATCACTGAAAACGAGACTGTTCGCCAACTTGTGTTTTCTCAATGTGGTCAGTGGGAACTTTTAAGGAATTGATACAAATTTTGTATCGATTTAAATCGAAATTTCTCTCCTACTTTACGGGCCTAGTAACCCAAGGGGTCACGCTGCACGCAAATTAACATATGCAGAAAGACGTTGTACGTTTGCTTACAAATTACCTTCGGAGAGATAAGTGAGAATCATCGCACTTTAAATTTGAGATAACGAAAAAGACTGCAACATAAAAAGGAAATGTGACAGTTTTTTCTTCTAGACTGATAATCCAATGTGACGCAAAACTACAGGATAATTAGTCTCCAATGCCCTCTGTCCGCTTCGGGGACGGAAAGCGGTTCGTTAAGAAAGTCGTGCAAAACTCGGCATCCTATAATTTCGTCTTTAGTCGAGACAACGTATTCCAGTCCCCTGTGCATGATGATTCACGAGCGCTTGGCTTAACACCTTTTTTCTTCCAGTCTAGGCCGTTTGAACAAAGGGTCCGAGTGAGAACGCTGAGGCAAAACTTTGCTTTGATTGGGTTATTCAATGAGCAGTCCGAAGTGAGAGTGCTTAAAGACGAAGTTCTGGATATCAGTCAAGCACATATCGAGATCTACGAAATAAGCATTGTTGTTTCTGTCCTTGCAATTTCGCGGCACTGGGCTTTCTGTCACCGCCTGCAAGCGGATTCGTGTTATATACATATATATGTGTGTATGCATATATAGAAGCAGGAAGTAGTATCTGGATGCGTGAACAAAATTTTCCCGGGAGCACACGACCGGTTTCGCGGTTATTGTCGCTCGTAAGGTATGCCTACCCGATGCTCTCTTGTCCAAACATCCACATACTTGTGCACTCCGAATTGAGTGATATTTCTCACCAGAATCGAATCTGTAGCAACAGGATTGTGCATGGAAGCTCTTCGTCGAAGAGTCCACAGAAGAATCACAACTGTGATTTGTTGATAATTCTTTGTCATTTGGGCTGAGCCAACCTTAGGAACGAGGGACGAAATTTAACTTTCGCAGGTGACAATTTTAGCCTACCCTTTGTTGCTATATGAGGACGTCAACGGAAAGCACAAAACTACACATAACCGTTCCTTATTTATGTTTGATATAAGTCTAACTGGGAGTAGTTGAATGGATGGGACCTTGGTTGCCATGATACGGCCAAATTAACTTGGAAAATGAAAACCTTGTTGAGATGTGAAGGCGACTAATGTTCGAAAGGAAGGACTTAATTACCTATTGTACGTTGTTATGACAGAGTCGAAGTCATTTAAAAATCAAGACTCGTTTCGCCCATCGTTACGGTCAAAATTCTGCTCCAATGAGCAGGCTAAAGATATTTCTTTTTCGACCGATAAACTTTTCATGAAATGAAATTCGGTATTAGTTTATAGCTATGGATGGCGAAATTCCATGTCGAGGCCAGCTTCATTCGGCGAGCTTTGAACTCAAGATCACTTGGAACACTTAATTAAACCATCACATGGACAATAACGAAGTTTACATCTAGCATCACTATTGATTCGAAATTCTGAGATACTGGATAAATTCTTAAAGGGGACAAAAGCGAAATGGACTATCAAAGAGCATGCAGTCCAATTTCATTTCGTTTTGAACAAACAATGTTCAGTGCTGCATTTTGCTTGCCTCACGAACGATTTCAGTAGAACCGAAAAGTTGATTTTTAATTTAAAAATACTGTTCTCGATAGGTTCTTCAGATGAGCGGCCCCGAAGGGCGTGATACAATAATCATCAACAGTTGTCGTTACAATGTAATTTGAAACTTTCTTTGATAGTTCCCTTCCGCTGGTGGAGTTCCATGTAGGCATGTAAGTGGATTGCTGAGGCAGTAGCTCTACACCTGATAGACTTGAGCGTGTTACTTTAGCTAAACCAGGAAAGTGAACAAAGGGTGTTACAAGTGTCAGTGGTGGAAAAATAAGTATGTCACTCCTAACGCTACTTACTAAATACCCATATGTTGATGTATATATTTATATATATATGACCAGTAATAACTAATCTTAGGCTGCCGCTATTTGTACCTGGGAGTAAATGCAGTCTCACTAAATAAACTGCTAATCAGCATGATGATATTTTTCGGTTCCTGTAGTCACGTGATCACCCAAAATTTTCTCCTCAAAACTGTTCACCTGGTGGGGCACTTGTGATGCGCCGTTGTGTTATACGGCGCACTGTGAAACTTACTTCGCCACAGACAAGCTTAGCAATAGCCGCTTGATTATTTTTTGATTCTCTTACTTATTTCGAATGCCCCTTGTCTACTGGATGCGAAATCGCAAGCTTAAAGCTCGTCCACCGAACCAACGGTAACTCATGATAGGAAGTTGCACTCATGTTCACTCTCTCGCTTGGCCCGTCCTGTCTAATGGATTATAAAAGCTGAGATCTTACGGCTTTCGTAAGCGATAGTTTCATTCTTTTTTTATCTTGTTTAACATAGACGATATCAATCAAACTACAACACAACGGTGCACGGTTAGTCGGTGGTTTGTTGATGAACTGATAAACCACAATAAAGGACCACATAAAGATAGAGAGATAATATGAAGACTACCACCTATTGTATTCGCCGTAAGCTGTTGTGTCCAGCCGAAAGTAAGGGACACAAGAACAGCTTGCGAAATCCGCTCGTACATTAGTAAGTTAAAATATGACTTTTGCTTCCGCTCACTCTTTATTAATGGTTAGGAACACGCAATCAGTCGAAACAGGCATAACATTCGAGTTGGTACATGTCATCCAAAATTTCGCAGTTAATCAGCACCAGGCACAATTCAGACTTGCAGGCTAAGTTAATAGTGTTATAATACAACCAAGTGTGGGTAAACCTTCACTGGTAACATATAAAATGAAAGATGCATACATGAAGAGAATGCTGTCATATATAAGTAGGCATTTAGCTAAAATAACCAGATGAACAAAACCATTAGGACAGAGAATAGAAATGCATGAGGTCCACCACTTGTGGTGATATCTAGGACCATTAGTTACTAGTTCGTGATTTGCTTGTTAAAGTCCACGACAAAGAACAACACTCTTCCAGTATCTTGAGACACAAGAATTGGGGGAAGCCTAAATTTCGAACTGGTTGAAGAGTCAGAAAAAGCCTTGGACAATGCTGCGTGAAGACAAAGGTTAGTGTTGGATGAAACATCTTATAAAAAATCAGTCGAACTAGTCCAAATTTTTCCCAACAATAAAGCCATTAGGTTTATAGTTGTCAACTCTAGTGCGACGTGTAAGCAGTTTTAGCGATTTTACGGTGACAGCGATATGTCTCCCTTTCAATTCGGCAGAGGATACTGGAGAGCAGCAGATTAAGACGGTGAGAAAGCATGAAGTAGCAAGTCAAAGCTCGAACTCATAAATTACTTTGAGGTTCCTTAGACGAAAGGACAAACAGGAAATTTCGCACAACTTGAGGAACACAAACTCAACGTGCTTTGTCCATGAAAGATCTTGATTCAAATCCCTTTTTAGGTGGCGAACGGAAGAATCCTTCGGCAGCATTTGTTACTCTTTGCCAGAGAAGACAGTTTACTGGAGATGAACGAATACCTCGAACCGCGGTGACGACGAAAGAAGGGTCAATCAACATATTCATTGATGAGGAATGAGAGGAACACTAGTCAAAAGGTTCATGCAGATTATCCCGCACATGAATAAAACTGCCATAAACATTTTAAGGACAGCCAGAATCAACGCCACCACCTTAAATGGAATCAACGACAATGAGGAAATAAGGATCATTCCAACACAAAAAGAGAAAACAAACTAAGACAAAATAGCTCTTGGAAAAATCCTGAAGTAACTGAAGGGACCGATTACTTACTTTGATGAAAAATAATCTAAATATGGTTGGAGAGGTAGTCACGTTTTCATAGGTGCTATTTTCACGGAGGATAAAGAGAATGGTACTGCAGCGGAGAGCGCCATAACGGTCAGCATAATCAGGAAAAACAAGGCTTGCTAGATGGGACTCGCCATTAAGAGAAGCATCGGAATGAAAAATATAGCTTGCCGCATCAAGTGTGGACAGAGAAGATTTATAAGCAAGCTGCAATGGATCATGGATCTGGACGTCAGCTAAAGTACGATTAACAAGCCCGTTTCTTGAACACCTTCGAAAAGTACCTGAAGAGTAGGCAATAGGTCGCTGCTTGTCAAGTACTATACCAGGAATCGGTTTTATTTTAACAGATTTCCACCAGTGAGAGGTGATAGCTGTTACAAGACAAATATTGAAAAAATTGGATAATAAAGCCCAAAGATGAGTCCTGCATGTTTTGAGCTGCGGGAGACGACGTAAATCAGGTCAACAAGATTTATTCCGTTTGGATTTAAACAATGTTTTAAGGATAGTCTTCAGAAAAGCATGTGACCGCATTAAGAACAAAAAATGGAAGGGGACTTAAGAGGGGAAGTAGGTATTTGGGGAGCTGATGGATTAGTTCTTGGACGTCGGGGTTGGATTTCGGATTTTGGGCTGTACTAACATTTTAACTTTCCAAATCTCGCGGTAGCTTTTATTACCAAGGTCAGTGTCGGAACACACTGCGTGAGGCCATCTGATCTTACTTCTGAAAACGATAGTGATATCTTTGACGGCAGGCAGCAAGCCAGCCTTGCACGCCGTTTCTTCAACTCATCAAAGCTATTTTTAGTGGAGAGACTAAAGTCCATCAGGTCGGATATTGTGTGTCTCAGGGGGTAGCAGACACCACAGCAGAAGTTATGCTAATCAGTTAGGTGCTCACAATCCATCATGGAGGGAAAAGAATGAAAAGTAAGTGGAGCCTACCGTATTACGCAGCATTCCCAAGTCTATTTGAGAGCAAACACGCCTAGTTCGAATGGAGATGGGCAATGCGATTGGGTTAAAGAGTTGGTTTTTCCATTAACATTGGGGTATAGAAACTAACTACATTGAGCGGACATTCCATTGGGAGCGTGTTTATAAACGCAGACAATATTGGATTAGTTAACCAAAGCCAGATCAATGCAGACATTATTTACGTGCAGGAGACTGTAGAGGATTGAAGGAACCAAGAAATGATAAGAAACACTTATCAAACCTGTTATAGTCACCCGTAATTGCACACAGAATGTCGTCAATTTAGGTAATCAGATGGTTAGACGATTCAAATGTGCACTGTCTAAAATCGTCCATTTTGCTATCAATTGTGATGAAAACATTGACAAACATGATGTGCCTAAATGCAGTAAAATTTCCTCATTTGCAAATGCTATTTTTAGAACTGTTAAAATGGAATATGTGACGGGATGATTTTTTATTTATTTCTCACGTTTGAAGGATGAAAATCCCCTGAAAACACCATATCCATTGAAGTGACTTGCAATATCGATAACATTATGCGACCACCTTTACTGTAGAAGAATGGTCTCTTCATGTTTAACTCCAGTCTGGGAAGTCAAATGAGTTACCTCATCAAAACTGACACCCAAATGGCAGATAAAATGGACGATTTAGAGATTCTGTCCCGTGAATGGTGATTTAAATGAATTCTTCATCCCTCTGGATATTGCTTGTTAGCAAGCAAGCGTTTAACTGGATTTCTAACCGAATGTCCAAAATCTTGAATTGCAGCGGAATGCCCGAACAGCCGTAGATATTTCAGTAAAACGTAAGCATAGGTAGATATATAGAGTATAACCCAGTGAAACAGTAGTAACGGAACTGAGGTGGCGTAACGTCAATTACAAATTTTTGACAAATTTTAAACAGTATACTTAGTTGCACGTCTAAACGTTCAGTCTGTTTCCAACAGGAAAGCTACAGTATAGCTGGAGTGCACTATAATATACGCCTTTTGAGGCAATGATTACTTCCTGATATGACGAACAAGTGTGTCCTTCTTTTTCAACTTAACTCATCTGCACACTAGGGAAGATGTGGCAAATGCCAGGTGGGCCATCAAGACTGGCTTCATATTTCTATTAAAGTCACGCGTAACATCTGAGAACCTTTTTGATGAAACTGTCCGAACGACGTGTGAAAGCATATTTGTCCAAGATGGCTACTGCCATTATTTCAGTGCTCTAATATATGATTTTACACTAAAGATTATCGCTTTTCAGTTATTTAGTCTGACATCAAAGTAAATAAAAATATAACAAACACTACACCGGGTTCAAGATACCACAATTCTAATAACAGCACTGCCTTGAAAAACTTGTTGTCCAATCTATGTGCAAGATGTAAATGGCTATTCAGTTTAAGTCTACTTTAGCGAACCTAGACCCTGACAGTCAGTTACAGAAAAAAATTTGAGCTATATTTGAATTTCCGCCAAACGCACTGTTGTTAAAATCATCCAAAATAATGATGCTTGACAGAATCATTCACACTTTACAACCGGACAGATTACACAGGTGACTTCAGCTTTGTGGAATTGCTACCAATTTTGACTTTACCATCAATTGTATATCACTGGCATAAGCAGAACACTTTGATTTCGTCTCTTCTTTATTGACTACAACAGGAAAATCAGGAGTCAAACGTAAGTAGCAGTTTCCATAATTCAACCTGTGATCCAACCATAGGGTTATTCTCATAGTTTAGTGAAAAGTTATCCCTGTGGTATAAACAGTCTCGACAAACGAGAGCTTTTCATTTGAAAAATCGCTTAATTGTACGGACCAAACCAAGGATTTCTTCTCCGTTTTAGTAGTTTTTACCTTCTCTTCAAAGTGCAAAGCGACATCGAACCGGTTTTGATTTTATAATGTGATGTGGCTATATATCTACAAATTCTATCGTCACTTCAAAGTTATTCGTATGAATTTGAGGAGTAAAAAATGGCACAGTTAATCAATCGTCGCAAACCAAACTACAGGACTTAAAGGATTCTGTTGAAACAAGAGAAAGATATGATTAATAGCCAGACCACATATTCTGAGAACAAACAAAATATGATGGCTTCTCACTGAAGAGGGATAATTTTGACACTCCCAGAATCCACGGAAGTCATATTTTCAGAACGTAAATCATAAACTAGTTGGTTATTTTAGTGAATCACTATCGTGCAATTATATCTTGGTAACTCATTGGATTTAAAAATGAAAACATTATGTTTTCTTCTTAAACACTAGATATTTCGTGCCATAAAAATGGAGCTTGTCATCGATCTCGTTGTTATATCTGATCTATGCGGTTATGTGCCACTCCAAGTTACCTTCCTTGTACGGCGCCCTAGTTTTTTTTGTTTCAACCACTGTGTTCATGCTTTCGACATCTCGTCAACAAATCACTCAGTCGCCAACTAAGCCATAACATTAACTACCCATCATTCGCTTTCCGCCCATCAGGAAATCCAGTCCAATCGACCTCTTAAAACGACAAGCAATATTTTGATGCAATGACATGGTTCTGAATCACTGAAGACGCTATTGTAAATCAAGATGTATTACCAGACTGTCCTTACTTATCTGATCGAATGACTTCCGGAGAAGCCATCACTTTATTCCTGGTCAGTATTAACCGAATGACACACCGACTATGAGTAATTTTGTACACTAAGTTAACTTGGCCGACTGATAGACGGTACCCTTATTCGGGCAAGCCAGTTTCAGCTTGCTATTCTGTTGCCTTACACATTACGACTTCTGTGGATCCAAAACGAATTTCGAAAACAAACAAAAAATGTCTGAACCTAACTAGCCAAATTTTGGGGAAGCCAGGCTGGGTCTTTGCTTCAAATTTTGCTGTTGTCCTCAAGGAAACGCTAGCAATGCAAACAATATTCTCTTTAAGACGAAACCGAAGGTTCGGTCGATGACGTGCCAGAAAGTAGTAAACATGCTAAAATCAGGAAGTTTATCTAGAAAGGTGCACATTCAACCAACTGGTTTGAATCCAAAAGACATACCAAACCAAACTGTTAAGTGACACTGTTGCGCACTTGGCTGTACCTGAACTCGTTCGCCAAATTCACGAAATTCTTCCAGAACTTTTCCCTTTAATTTTACTTATAATCAGCAAATTACCAGGATTCATCGACAACCCTGATCACGTGTGAAGGGCGATAAATAAATTAGAAGTCGGACAGTAGCTTAAAAGTATGTTTCGCGTTATATAGCCCATCATACGATGCAAAACATTAAGCAAGTTATGAACCCTAAATGAATTCTTTTCCTTTCTGTTCTTTAAGGAGTCGTAAAAGGGTCTGAGAAGACTGGTTAACATCAATGAAAGTAATAAGGGACGAATTTGAAAAATTCTTAGTGAAAAAGAGAAACCAGTTAATGTAAATGTCATTACCTTTCTGAACGCTTAGTAACACTGACTGTCTGAAGCTCGGTTTAAAGCCTGACTGTCATGTATCGTCCAAAAGCTATACTAGCGCAAGATGCACATGCAAGCAAACATTTATGTCTCATTGTGATGATCGCTTTGCAAGCAGTTATTAATAGCGCGAGGTAGTGCGAAAACAAGAGTAGAAGTCAACTCTGCAGACAGCGAGGAATTTAACAAATTATTTAGCTAGGTCACGGACCCGCCGCTGTAAACGAAACATCAGATCAGGCCTGACAGAGCAAGGCTGCATAGCGTGCAAGGAAATCGGTGTGCAAACATGGCGTGTTTGTGTCTAGGTTTGTACTTTCATATGTACGTGAGGCAGCAAATAAGCACGGACTGGTGGTTTGCTAAAGTTCAGTTATCGACCCAGTCGTTGAACGGGTCACACGACGCATTGTAGATCGGTGTGCTACAGGGTTCACTGTTCAACCGAATCTGGTCTACCAAGGGCCGGCTAGTGCCTGCAGCATTTGGTGCACCGAAATGTTTGAAATTAGAGTAACAATCGTGAAACAAAGTTGTCATATCAATGTAAATTGCACAGTGGCGCTTCATTGAAGTTTGTTTGTTGAGTAACTGAATGTCCTACTTAACAATGGTTTGTAAAAAGACATACAATAATCGATAATTCAATGAATGTGAATGCCATTGCACAAATTACAAAAGGAATTTGGACATTGGAAAGCCTTGTGAAAGATTTAGGCAAACTAGATATTATGGATTATTCGTAAGGCTTCCTCGTACTGAGGATCCTTGACGGAAGTGGTTCACAATGAGCACAGACCCATGTTAATGCTGGTAAGTCCACTGAAGCATGGTGTCATTAAGAAAACCATTAGGACCTTGCCCACACGGTTGTGATTTAGGATTCGTCATTATCGTTCACCACGCTCTCAAACTCAAGTTGAGGTTAGGTCGATATACACGGATGGTCATTCCATACGAAAGTGAAACGGATGAATAGAGTTGCCATGGTTTACAGAGTTCGCACATTATCCTATCTAAACATCCATTATGCAATAAATGATTTATTCCAGCATTATGAGCCCAACCCCAATCACTGCTGTGTAAGCAGAAGCCCCACCATCGTTCCAGTTTTGCGTGACTTTCTGTTTGATCAATCAATCAACCCAATACCACTTTCTTACGCAGCTCTACGTCCATCCGTCCACAACAACATATACATGTATGCATACACTCCAGGCTACAGCCATACATGCATGCGCACACGCGTGCATGCACAAATACATACACACGTACATGCATAAGTAGAATTCAAGTTCACGCACGAGAAAGTGCTTGACACGGATAAAAGCCACTGAAAAAACTGGCCTAAATTTAAAGGCAAGTTTGAAAAAAAACCATTACTATTCAAATTTTCCTTGAAAAGATAGCAGTAAACTTATATTTTATCGTAAAATGGGGTCTCACAAGTGAGAGGTCGTCAGTGGATGGATTTGCACCGTTGACATTCATGCCGAAAATGCGCTACTCAAACCGCGTGATCACTGCTAGAATAGAGATGACATTTAGAATCACGATTTGATCGGTTATATAGTTAATCCTGATGAGCATGCAAGCGAACTCTGCCGGGTTCGAATCCTTTTTTCGCTGACTACTGATCCATTTTTCAAACGTACAACTGCCAGGTTTTGTTGAATAAATTGGGATAAATCACTCAATGCTAAGAGTCAAGGAATATAATTACTATTCACTTCTATAGAATAAGTATCACGGCTGCTTTGTCAAAAAGTTTCGCACACACTGAAATGATAGCCTAACCATTCATTGGCGCTTTTGGCAGTTAGTAAAACAGCTGATCTGAAGTCACTATGGGTCACTGTCATAAATAAGCAGTCAACTGGAAAAATTACAAGTGCTGGTGTGCCCTCAATTCAGCTGCCTTACCCTGGCATTTTGCTTCTAAAAGTTTAAAAAACTCCGTGAGATAAGACCATTTTATCTTTTTAAATTAGTCTTCTGCTTTGAGCTAGTTTCCACCTTCCTTACTTCCAAAAAGCCTCAGTCTTCTGAGTGTTCTGTTTATGTACTGTTGTGATTGAAGGACTATCTTTCTAATATAAATCAATGAACTAAGCTTGACACTCACTTATCCAGCCCGCTAATTAGCAACTCCGGTGTTCTCCAAGGATCTGTTCATTCACTTTATTTTTTATTATTCACCTCTGCGATTCGTAAACTGATCCACCTGCGCGATTTCACATGTATGTCGGTGATGTCGTAATCTCCCAGTGAATTTCCAATCAGCCGAATTTCTGACCTCTCTCAGGAGTTTTTTTTAGTTCACTCTTCATCCTAATACATGATAATGCCTTGGGTACACTTTTACCGTTTCTCATTTGGTTTTCCTCAGTTAACAGTCGGTAAATGAAGCAGCTCCAGTTGTCAGGGTCGAATATGCTGAGCACTTCGGTGTTATACTCTGTACTAATTTACGATCATCCCCGCGCGTCTTCGATTGTTGCAGAAGAATACGTCACCTGTGTTTTCAGACCCAGGGAGTGAGATAGTTTGATGCAAAATAAACTGTCGTTATATTTACTTCATCACTGTTTTTGCTTATTTAAACCAATTTCTCCTACCCCCTTATTTTTCGGGTCTATTCAAGGAGGATCTTCGCTTACTTTACCGAGAACCGCTTGTCAACGGTCGTGTTTCTTACCTTCCCGTTTACTCCCTTCAGGGTAAAATATGCAACTTGCACATAAGTGCCTTCGAAAAATTTCCCACAAAAAACTGCGGATCATACTCATTCTTTACATAATGGTCTGGCCTCCTCTCGTTTACATGCATCCAGTCGTTAGCAGCGTAGACTGTTTTCTCTCTCTATCTCGCTTATCGTAGTTTCATTGTTCGATATTTAGTACGGTTTCTGGTTAACTGAAATTACTCTCCATAATGTCCATCGTTTATATGCTTCCTTTATTTTTGACTGAAATATAAATTCCCTAACTTACAGAAAACTATCAAACAATGCAGCTACTCCCAACTGGCTCGTGACCGTCTGACTGATCTCCGTTCAGACTACACCTTTAACGAACAAACGTCTACCCATCCGAGCAAACTTAGCGCAACGGACTCGAGTTTTATTTTTATTAGAACTCAGGGGCAAATCCCCACCATCGTATCAACAATTTGAGCTGAGGCCTCTCAATTGCCACCGCGCTTTTCATTCGGTTGGGAGGCCTCAGTTCAGAATCCTGGTAGCATGGCAAACAAGTACCATTGATGAGCCCTAAAGAGAGTGAAAGTTGGGTCTTTTGCTTCCAGGTGGAAGGTTGACCGGGTTAGCTGGCGTTTGTGAGTAAAAGGTGTAGTCCAAAGAAAATTCGGTTCGCAAAGAACTACTGAATATAGTAAAGTTTTAAATTGAAATCTAATAATTAGTGGTTTGACAGGGTTTCCGAATCATCTGGGATATCAATCAATATTGCCTAATTGATAAATTACCAAACGGAATAGCAATCCTAAGTATTTTGGGCTTCATTCCGCAAAGCTATCTATAAAATATTCGATAAAAGATGTGCCGTTTGTTGACTATACTATGGCGCTTCTATATAGCAACTAAAGGTTAGTTGCCCTACCTTTTCAGGACCCTGTGTGATCCAGATATTTCTCAACACTGAGTAATCATGGTTCGCGCAGAATAAGCTCAATTAATCATACATATATATATATATATGCAATGCGTATATGTGCATATATATATATACATTTTTTGTAGTAGGAGATTGAATTTTTACATGAAATAATTCACTAAAATGTATCAAGTAATCAAGCTCTGTAGGTCATATCCAAAGCCTTCGTCGTACTTAGGCTGCCTGCAGAGAATTCATCTATCAGTAGGGGTCGATCGCTTGAGCTAACGGACAGTAACCGTGCAAATCAGTGACGGATAGGTGCAACATCATGTGGTGAAGTTCAACAAACCGTTCAGAGCCTGCCCAGTAGCGTAATGGCTAAGGCGTTCGACTGAGAATCGTTCGTCCTTGTTCGGGTTCGCGTCCCAGTTGGGGCGCGGTGGATATGCACTGCTGATGATTCCTAACAAGGATGAAACAGCTGTACAGTGCTTCCATGGTTTCTTTATGGTGAGTTAGTGATGATATCACATGGTGAATTATTCCATATATATATATTATAAGATATTGAAAAATCCATAGTCGTAGGTTCTAAGTGTTTGCTGACTTGTGTCACACCAACTTCTGACATCCTTGGAGTTACACTTATATTTGGCGGTGCTGCGTCGATACTGCACAGCCGAGGTCGTTCGCGCCAATATCAGAGCATCAGTTTAATGTCCAAGATACTTAGTAAAATACTTGCGGAAAAAGTGAACATAAACACGCTGAAACTGGAGCAGGAAATAATAAGTCCGGACACTGGTGACTAATCCTCACGGTTTATATAGACTGAAATTCCTGGTATTTCCAATAGAATATTGTCATGGCGTAGTAAATCCAATCATTTCCGGTGGTCATTGAATGTGCAAAATTGGAATTTTTTTCCGTTTCATAAATCAATCTAATCGGAGTATTTACCGGGCACTTTGGACCTCGGGATTAGTGGAGAAATTGTTTCGAAAATCTGTTCATGAAAGACAAAATGTGAATTGATCTGGCTTTCGTGCGTAACGTTCTAGCTCTAGGTAAACAGGAATTACTTATCTGCCTTGGGGTCATTAGGCGGTGGATATCCGCTTGTATGTGAATGAAATCTTCCAGGAATAGCAGATAGAACAGGTTTTGTCAACATTTGCCTTGATTATTTTCACTTTAACTCATCTGGCGAACGTAGAACATTGTGAATGAATGAATTTAGCGGCGAACAACACGTCAGTGATTAACTGAACAGTCAACCTCTCTACCCCGCATTCTGCGACTTTCGACCGTCTCACGGACGAAAAGTGATCAGATAGAAACTGGCACTTAGTACAGTTTATCGGTTAAAGCAGCTGGAACATATTTTCTTTTGTAAAAATACTATGAAGAATTAGACAAACTTCTTCACCGGATAAAGTAATTCTCTCCTGTATTGCACAATAAGGTGCTTCTTACCTTCAAAAATGATAACTCATCCCCGGTCACCGGAAGAAGTGACTTCCTTAACCACTAATTTACTATGTATTGTGAAAATATTTTGGTGTATTCATTTGTAGTTTATAAGTCAAGTGAACCATATGAATTCTGAGTACCTCGAGCATCATCACAACTTCTTTTTATCTATATCGAAGCCTTGTGCTTGGGGCTGCACCCCATGCACTGATCCCGAAATGCTGATTGTCCCCGTTGGTCTAGACTTTCGAACATCATGATTTTCCCTCATCTTTACAAACCTCAATGTGTCCACGCAATCACAGCATCAGTATTCTTGTTAAATATTTCGTGAACACACGCCTTTTACGACACCGGCCTAAACCATTTGATACAATCTAGTCCAGTTTTCCTTTTGGTTTCAGCTGCAAGAGAAAGCTAGAGAAGTAACTACGATCTCAGGCAGAAATTCTTTCCCAGTTCACCCTTCCTCCAGCCGATCAATTTCTGTCATTCATTGCGCACATGGTAGAAATTACCGTCTGACAAAACTAGTCCGTTATCGTTGCACAGTTTCTATTCTATCAACTCAGTTCAGTTTGCATACAAACAAGGGTTTGCTGTTAATTTTTGATCATCAATAATTTCTCTGAAATCGAAGTAGCTTTATGTTTTGTTCTCTTTAGAAACTACTAGCGCCTTGAAACAAATGTTTGATTCAAACCGCATCTCTTTTTCTGGTCATGCTGACGACTAGTCTACTGCTTTCAGGTGTAGGCGGTTCATATCCGACAGAGACTAATTCCGAATGCTGTTCTTTTCTTATTTGTTCTGCCGATGTGTAAGCCAGCTACACATTGTTTTTAAACTCGTAAGCTGTATATGCACACAATGCATCTTTTTGATTGTAACCAAAGCTGATGTGAAATCTTGGGAATGAATTTACTAACTGATTTTTACACATTCTCTCTTGCGTAGCATCAGCGAATACATTGATTGGCGTTTTCACCTTCTAACTGGCTCTCGATAAGAAGTGATTTTTAGTAACCACCCTTCCTCCAGTTTTGACAGATATTTTGCCTTGGAGCTGTTTTGATTAGTACGTAAGAGTGATTCTTGCGAAAGTTGTTTTGTTTGTCCTGTTATTCTGGAAACATTATTTGCAGAAGACCGTGAGCTTTGTCTTTCTCTGTCCTTTACCCTTAAGTTGTTGATATCCTATCAAGTTGCACTCAAATTTTAAAGTTTATAAATCCCTTTCCACTGGGTCTTTTATCCTCCCTAAATTTGCTAGGCCTAAATAATAGCAATTTTAGTCCTGTCAAAATTCCGTAGAGCTATTTATTCTTTGCGGTAACGGTAGCAGAATTGCCTCAGTGGACTCGAATGGCACAGTTTTCTGAAGATCATGACAAATTTACTATTGTCTGACATGGTCCGACTATTGTTTGCGTTATTGTCTGTCATAGTTGGTGCCTTATTCTCTAAACCTACTTCCCATCCGCTGGCAACGTCACATTGTAAATTTGCTCCCTCTCGTTACTTTTTAATTGAAAACCAGTTATCTTGCCTGGTTCTTCTCATCGCTTCCAGTGAAGATTCTTGAGCGACCCCAAAATTTACATTCAAACTTTGTTCCCTCGACGTTATTAGCACTTCCGTTTGCCGTCACCAGTGTGTAGACTGTGCCGTTTCAACAGTTCTCAGTATGTCTTGAACCAACCTATACTGTGCTACCTCGGTGCTCCTAAATCCTCGCATCCATTAGGTTTGATTTAGGGAAGCCCCGCTCACATTTCTTTATGCCCGGTATGTTCAAAACCACACTCCGAAAGATTCCTTTGATGGGAAAGTACGCATCGTATTCCACCTGTAATAAATCCTCTCATGGTCCTAATTAGGGCATCGTTTGTGTATCTGCAACCCGAGGTCATTCCAACGAATACACTCTGACACACAACCCAGTGTAATTTAAATCGCTATTTTGCAACAGAAGCAAATTGCCAACTAGATGAGAGAATATCTGGTTGTCAGCATTCCTGGTTGACGGGGGTTAAGAGAAAATCACTGTACTCTGTTCGGTAAACCAAAGCTTTAGTTGAACTGAACTGTGAAATATGTAACCCATTACTCCTTAGGGAGGTGGACTTCAAAACTGCTATACATGGCTTGCCTTACGAGCCGACAAATGACTATGCAAGCAGAGCAGTTTGACTGTCTTTGATGAGCACTGTGAATTTTGGCATGCTTCCAAATGTCATACGTTGCATTCTGACATGACAAATTACCGGTGGAAATTGTTAAACCCATTCTAACTGTTACTAAACGAATGTGCCACTTTCTTAACTGCTTTTACTGTGGTACCTTTCAGAAGAGGACTTATCTTACTGCACTGTCTATCGTTCTTTGCTGTGAAAATAGAACAATTTCAACGCAACTAACCACATTTGTTATATAATTCTAAAGCTCGTCAATCAATGCAGCACGAAAAAACGAAAGGCCAAATCAAGAAAGCTTGGTGGATTGATCGGTTCAATAGCTCGTTGATGTTTATTACGTAAAAACTTTATAATTCTTATATTGAGTTTGTGGATTCGATATCGGAGTCGTGTTATACTAGCTTTTTCTACTATCTTCATTGGTTATTTCTTTAATCTGTTTGATGTGACCTCATTATCCATGGACATTTGAGCCTTTCCGTTATTCCACCAGTTCTTTGGCAAATGAAAGTGCGCATATGATGCTTTACGTTCTGTTTTGCGGCCAACCAATCCCTGATGATGAAGATGGCGACTTGCAGACGAATTTCTTTACCTCTTCCGAAATTGGTCAGATTAATTCGAATCTGTCTAAAGAAACCATAACGATAAGGATCTGGTAAAAACAATTTGATTATGACGTTTGGGTTCAGTTGTGTTTTCGGTATGCCCAAACTGGACCTCATGATTATGGCTGAAACCGTAGGCTAATGCACAACAGAAACAATTTACTTATCACACAATCCTAGGTCTTATAAAGAGAAGATTAGGTAAATAAATCAAAAGGTTCTTGTATAGCTTAAATATTTATGGATTAGGGGGATTATCGCTCGTTTTTCCGAATTAGACTTCCCATGCATGGTCCTCCACTCCGCTAATCGGACTTCATTAGACTTTGAGGCAGCGCATGCATTATTAGTCTGATTTCTGGCCTGGACAAAAATCAGATTTTCGCACCAGTGACGTAATATCAAAGTGTGCCGTCTAATCGCGCAACTTTGCTTCCATGAACATAATGTTTTTTTCAATCGTCCCATTCATTGAATTACTCTAGATATTCATTTCTCCTCTATCTACGAAAATAACATTTCCAGTCCGCCAATCGTGCATGTCGCACAGAACAGGGACGACATTTTATCGCAACTAATTACCACTTCTGTATTGTAGTTTGTTGGTGGCCATTCTGAGCGTTGAAAATCTAGTCAGAATACTGGATTTCAGCGTGCACTTGTTCAATAAAAACACCCGTATTCTCACTCTACTTACTTGTCTTCCCTGTTTGGCTACTCCTTCGGGACTGAAAATTCCAAACCCCCATGTTCCAGACTAACCAGAGCATGTTTGCATATCAGAACTTGCTTTACAAGCGCCAAATTGTAATACCTTGAGGTATGCCTTCGTTGTTCAGTGAGTTTAGTGCGAGTCGGTGAAACCAGTTCGGTATTTGTTTATCAAGTCCAGATCCTAACCGTCTTAGTGTAAACTTGGTCTTACATAACCAAACTATTCGTTCTACTTCACTACAAAAGCCCTCCAGAATTATGCTGTCAGTATGCAACGATAGTGGTGGACGCATCATCAAGAATGATCACTTGTATAATCGGTTTGGGCTTGCTAGAAATCCTTTTCAACTGTAAATCTTTTTTATCATGCTCATGACTCACCGTCCTGACTGAAACACAACTGAGGTTTCTAGATAGTCCGAAGTGACTACTAAAAGTGTTTGAGTGAAGTTCCTTTGAAAAAACATCGGCATTGAAACGGTCCATTACGGCACAGAGTGAGCTGTCACAAAGAAGACTTTGACAAGATCCACTTTTGATCATCAAAAGGATTAGGAATGAACATCCTTTTGTTTATTCTTCCTCCGGTCAGCTTGACGTGTGACAGTTTTGTTTGCCATAAGAACTCAAATACTGAAAGTTGACAAGACTTTCGCATTATCATGTATTACCCAGGGACAATAGCGATCATTTTAAGCAATCACAAATGAAACAATTTGTCATTCTTACCGTGTGAAACTGATCAAATCTGAACTAGAATAAAACATTGATGATCCAAATTCTTTCACTTGTTTGTTCCGTTTTTGTGACCACCTATTCATAAGTGTCTAGTGAACGAACGCAGTGAATTGCTCAGGAAGACTTCACGGGTAATAAAACAATTCTATTTGTAAACTTGCACCTGATCACCTGTTACCTTTGGGACTGGAACGGAGGGGGGACGCGATCAACACCAAATCAAAGGTCTGGTAAACATTGTCATTCATGTGGTTAGGATTTTATGGCAATCCAAAACAAAATCAAGGGCAAGTCTTGCAAAGAAAACTTCAGCCCGCGAAAAAGTTCCCCATGTCTCGGGAACCTAGCAAACTGTAGTGGGAATTCAGTTTCCACAACGTGGGTAAACTTGAGAAAAATAAACCTGGGGAAAATGAGGATACTTTGTTGGTAAACAGGCAATTCGAATAGATATTTTTTTCCAAATTTGTTTAAACTGAAAGATAAACTAATATTGCTGGCTTCTGTTGAATGCCCGATGAAATAAAAGGTTAATCTCGAAGGTGCAGACAATTTTTGTCAAACCACCTAGCACGTATCCACACAAAGAAACATAACGGATCATTTATCACTTAGGAAGGCTTGATTGAAATAAACAACTGAACAGGCTGACCATTCAGAATGTCTGGCCATGATAAGATTTGTCATATCCAAATATCCCTCCGTTCATTTAAGTAATATGCGGTGTGTCACGCGTATGAGGATAATGGGAACACGAACTTGTTTTACTTACCCGATGGGTGCAACAGAGACGACAACCAGAACAGAGAACATGAATAAGCCGATCAGACTTTGGATGATATTGGCAGAATTCCCCCAGTCATTCAGTTTCCCTTTTCGTAAAACAACTTGTAAGACCGATCAATGTACGTACTCATCAGTTTGACCAGGTGTATTCGATTTTCTTGTCAAGGTTTCTTCGAACACAGTGTTCTTTATTGTCTTTTTATGGCTATCGTTCTGTATTGGTTCACTGTCCTCAGTTACATGGGACAGAAATTGACCAAAATTCATACATTTGCTAAGCAGATGGGGTTGTAATGTCTAGGGGAAAGACCTGTTTTGTGTCTTGGGGGGAGATATAAGAAACAACAAAAACTGGTCAAGTGCTAAGTTATGTCTGAGGAACCAAAATCCATATAACTTTCACTGACTAGCTGACCTGACAATCCCTATGCAGAGACGCCTGCAAATCTCCTAACTTAGCATACAGTACGGATAGAGCTTGCGCATTCATCCTCTAGTACTGTTTTTCAGACACCTACTTATAGTTGCTATTTTACCTTATCGGTTTTCCCTACAGCACATGCACGCTTTTTTCGATTCGGGCGAAATCATATACTTCTAGAACTTTTCCTCCATTTGTTTTAGTGTAAACCTCTTGGAAATTATTTACAAACTGATATTTTGTCATTTTGACGCTCATATCAGTTCCCTTAATGTCGCTTCTATCAGACGATGAGGGCACTCAACATCAACTCTCTTGAGAAAATGTGTTTGTCTAGATATTGGAAGACAGAGAAAACCATAGGCAATGTACAATCACATTACAAAACAATTTTCCGGTTCCCAATCTATCACCTAGTGGCCTAGAGAAGGGCATCTGCAACTCGAATCTAGTATGAACGGATAGTTATGTTGAAAGAATATACTTCAACTGCAGGCGTGTTCTGAATAGTCAGTAGAGGAGATGCAGAGAAGGGAACGCTAGCCTGGCTCTGTACCAGCCAGCTGCTGTTGGAGAAGAGTTTCTCCAGGCGACGGCTAGTGTTTCCAGTAACGGCCTTTAATTATTCACAGTGCGAATCAGAGGCATGAAATCTAGGAAGCTTATAAACTTTGATGCAGTTTACATAGACAATTAGCTAACAGCGTAGAAAAACATGTTAGGAGAAGAAGCACTGTTAAGAAAATGCGAATAAGATTTATGCTGGATAAACCACAACAGATATTGAATTAGACAGTCGCCGGATTTAACGGAGACGCCATTGAGGCTACCCTCAAGATTTATCATCTAGTTTGACTTAACTAACGTTACAGTGCATAGAAAACGAATAATAAAGTGATAAACAACTGTGAGAAGTTCGAATGTAAGAGCTGTTTGGAAGGACCACTTTGCGACTGTCTTTTATTTGCAGGAGTATCAAATGGCTGCAGGTTGTCAACAGTGCAGCGCTCAGAGGTTCTGTGAGTAGATAATGTTGACCACGTCAAGGGGGAAATTAAGCTTTTAACCTGGGGGAATATCTGCCCGGAAAAATTAATACCTTCTGATAGAAGTTAATCAGGTCGAGATACAAAGACTGGACTACAATGGTCCTCGAAAAATCTGGGATAATCTTAGGCTCGAAACATTGCGAAAACGATTGAGGATAACCAGTGGTACAGAAGGGTAAGCGTCATTTCTTTTTTTGACAATGTGTGCTGCCATTTTTAGAGTCGTTTGTAATCCTGACACGTGTGTGGTTTCTTCTGTCAGTCTAAAAGTTGCGGCTTACCTCCCTTTTGCTCGTGAATGCTGGAGACTTTCACCTCTGTTTCTGTACTGAAACTCGTTATTATTTGTTGCTTCACAGGCTTTCAAGTCTACTAAATTCGAAATTCCTGCCGATTCTACTAAAATTAACAGCATTTCTCAATGGAGAACTGCAGATTGCCACAAAAGGTAGTAAGCATTATCCGAGGTAAGAGGCTTGGTTTTAATTGAGTAGCTTGGATTCGGAACGGCTTTTCACTTAATTAGATGAATTTTGAAAGACCATCCAAAAATTAGAGGTCATGCAATATTTTTACACGAAAACACGTGTTACTCCGTTCCGGATGACAAATTTTAAACCGATAACCACGATCAGTTAATTTGGGGAAAAAATCAGCAAAATCCGTCACTGTCAAGCCTGCCCAATCGAATCGATCATCTCGTGACTAAATGACAAACTTGCCGATCTATCTTTCACGACGGTATAGTTACCATAAAAGACATGGATGTTTGTGGGTATTGGACACACAGCTCGTAGTTCGATTTTCGGTGAAAGCTGTTTGGCAGAAAGAAAACTGAGATGGTAAATTAGATGCACCAGAGACGAACGCAGCGATGCCCACAATGTTGAATCTCGTCAGTTTACCAAACATAGGTGTGCATGTTAAAAGGAGAATGATTGACAACTAACGTGATAAGACTGCGAGTAATCGTACGCCTTAGGAAAGATGATGTGACAAATCTGGGCAATAATGTTACCTAATTATGTGCCTCGTTTAACTGTCCCAAATTCCCGGTCGCAATGACAACTGGGAAGGAGGGAAAGCTGATAAGTTGAGATGTATTACCGCCACGAATCACAAAAGCAATCATGGAGATGCCGGATAGAATATGCGAAGACCATATAAGCAGTTCTTAAATCAGTCACGCAAAATAATGACAAAAATTTGTGAATGGACTCAGTTTACAACGGCAATATATGGGATTTGCGAACGCAGGAGGACGGTCATCTTTTTACGATGTTTCAGCCTAAAGTATATTCGAGAAAGCTCACGAGCAGAAATACACTTAGTGAGCAAAGGAATGAATCAAACAAAACAGTCTGGGTGATTCTGCCTCATGTCAGCGAAACATTCGAAATAGTTGCAAAATTCATTCAACTTCTAATGAATGCGGTTGCAAAACTCATCAAAGTCGACAAAACATCCATTTCAAAACAAAAATCGCAGAAAGAAAACGAAGGTAAACTGGACGTCATTTTCGGTGGAAGGTATGGGTTATGGCGTGGTCCTTATCGGTGAAACTGGCAGGGAGATTCCCACGACAATGCACGAAAATAAAGATCTACCTACACTTAATTCCTATGTAAACATATTAGTGAGTGAAACTCCATTGGGGAAGCAAATCTTGGAATCAGTGACAGTTGGTAAACTTGTCAATTTCGCACCTCAGTTACAGTGCTTTTGATTTACAGTTTGGTGATTGCAAGATCTAGAGAAACCATGACCTCATGTGTCATGTGACACGCAAGCGGATTCGTCAAGTGAACTGATTATCGTTCGCCCTTCCCCTGGGCTCCCAAATGAGTTTTGCTGGACATTGTGAACAATTTTTCAAACGCAATCGGTAGTATGAGATTACTGCCGCAACGCGATGTCTCTGAAACGAAAAGGTGAATCGTAATTGGTTGACCACTCGTCATTTGTTCCCAAGTTAGATTAGCATTTGTTGCTCACATCATTCATCTTGGAAGACTTAATTTTTTGCACTGACCGACGCTCTTATAAAAAAATCAGTCAGAAGTTAGGGTGTATGATTGAGAACTCGTCAGAAACTCATTTGTCTGAAAGTGTTTCGCTTTCGTGGGCTTATTCTGGAGAAGGAGTCGATTTTCCTGTAACTAAACAGTAGGATGCCAAAACATTCAATAAAATAATGTTTGTCAACCACCTGATCTCGAATTACTGAGGCATTTCCAATCTGTGCTCCCCACTTTTGAGAGCGAAAACCCAGTGTATATTTCAAATATTGGTGACTTAGCAATCATAGGCGTTGCATTCAGTCGTCTTTAGTGTCGCGATTAAGCAATCTAATTTGAGAGGTTAGAACATTGCAAGAGCTGCTAGGCAGGAGCCTTTGGATTTTTTGTCGATTGACTAACTTAGTGTGTTTATGTGCATTCCCACGACAGAATTAACGGCATCAGAATTCAGCAACACAAGTCATCAATCATCGAGGTTTTACTGATTACAATCATTTTGCCGGGGAGAAAAAAACAGCCTGGTCGTCATTCCATTCAGTCTTCCAACTGCACGAAGCGAAATTTAGAAATTCCAGTTGATTTTTATTTTTGTCTATCGTAAATGGAATGTAAAGGCAACCATGAAAGTTTTGAAGTATATATTCATCAACCAATTTTGCCTAAGTAACTCGAATGTTGCGCCTGTTTTTTGCATCCAGTAGGTGCCTCCGCATAGCTAACCCACGGCTTAGCGCTCCCCTTTGATTTCTTTAGTCGCCATTTTTAGTGTTTCACGTTATCTTTACTTAAAAGTTTGCATTTTTTACTTCCATTGTTGGATGAACAATCGTAAGCTCAGTAGTGTCCCAATACGAGCGGACCGGATGGTATGGATTTCTTTATGTAAGGAGAGGAATACAAATGGAATGGAGACGCCTTACCGATTCGTTTCTTCCGCTTCATGAGTTGCGAGAAAAAAACGTGCAAACATGTGAGCACTTGAATCATTTCACGGAACGTGCATTAACTAAACGGTACAAGTATTCTCCGAACTGACACTGGTGAACGATGTGACTACAAGATGATCAGGTTGCATAAAACAATTCGAGTGATGCAAGAACGTACATGTTCAAAGAGCGGCATCTGACTGACCACCAAATAGGTAAGCTTTGCTACTGTTTTATATCAGTAAATAGTTGCTCAGATGCATGTGCCCAAAATTTTTAGCCGCACTTTTGAAGATTGAAGCCTTTTCCTCTATTCATTCAGATGTGTTAACCAATGGTTTTCAAACTACGGTCGATTTCTCATAAAATTCTATTGATTACACATGGATATCATTGAATTAACTTCCTTGATTATGAGGGAAATGGTCTTCCATTCACATAATACTTCGCCATCGTGGATACCATTTATTCTCTCTGATTCAGAAAAGGGAACCGTGCAGCGAACAGCCGAGAATTACGCTGGTTTAGTTTATGTGAAGAAAGAGGTTATATTTGTTTTTATTCTGATAGCTTTTAATGTTGGGGAGTTCCGCAGCAATTTTTGAAATCCCGATTTCAGAGAATAATATCGCTTGAACTTACAAACGCACGTAAAATTTCCCTCCTTTTATAGGTTCCATTACCTATATGCAATCTCCAGATAGCTACGGATACGGTCCCAGAATTAGAAGATAACCACTAGAAAAGGACCTCTTTCCTGTGGGGCGAGATTGGTGGTAATTTACGAGCAGATAACTTGGAACTTGTAATCAAGGTGGATATCTTTCCATTCTGATTGTCTTGATATCTCAGAAGGCTTTAACTCCCATGGATGTCAAGTAGAAAAAATGGATATTTACGTTTCAGCTAATCGTATTTTAGTGCTTCAAAAATAATATTACCATACAGTTTGCATGACATGTATTAAACAAAGTGCTGTCTCACAAATGTTTATGCATTTTATCACGAGTTATTTGCATTTTCCACTCCCTCAGTCGGACCACGGATGCTTCAGGAGACCTCAAAAGGAAGCTTACAAATGACCAAATTTTGTTCTATTAACTCAAGCCTCTTTTCATTCTTCCTTTGACACTTTCTCGGAGATTCAAACAGATTTTCATTCATTCCGCTATTTGGTATCAATTCAGAGCTAAACGTTTTGGGCACCAGTGCCTTTCGAATTTTGTTCAGCCGCGGTGTCCTGTCAACAAGAGCGGATTTGGTTCGCATATTCCAGTAGATAACTAGAGTTTACTTTCTTTGCAGCACGAGACTTTCGTCATCTTATTTCGGTAGGGACTTACGATATTTTGGTGAAGTAATTGATTTCTTTTGACGGCCAGCCGAGTGTAGAACGGTGTTGGGATTCAATTTCAGATCAGGGAAGTCCAGGTGCTTCTCTGATTTGACATAGATTGGTGGTTTTATTTGTCTTCGTATTTTTCTCCCGCATGATAGTCGGATTTCCAGCAAACTGTCGAAATTTCCACTGAAACAGTTTCAACAGTCGACTGAATAGTCAAACTGTGGCTCAAAAGTTTTCATAATACGTCTTGACAATAATGCTGACTAAACTGCGCATTCATTTATATCGACGGGGCATTGTGGAGAGGAACGGAATCGTGTTTTAATTATTTTGATTGCATGTAACAAACGGAATGAGTCGTGTTTGATTGATGAAGCTGCATACTAGCATATTGATTTTCTAGCAGACAAGGCGCTCTTCCGTAACTGGAACCAGCTTTCAGTGCTATCCACTCGTAATAATTTGGTGTTCGTATAAATTATTTATTCGTTTTGTCCATAAAGAAGTTCACGCGCACGCAGTCGGACCAATTCATCGATGTCGGGGTTTCAGATGTTTATGCGAATATCCAACGTGCTGTACTATTTCGCGTTTCTGAGTCCGAAATATCCGTCGGAGATCGAGCCACACCATGCGACTAGTTTATAACCAGGGGTGAGGTGGCAAAGCAATATGACGAAGATGTCGGTGGATAAAAGCGTCCCTCAAGATGGATAGGTAAGCCGTTTGTAGCAATCAACGCATCATCAATTGGTTGTTGATTTTCATATTTACCACGAGAGTTGGTCCGAGTCTATGCCCTGTCAACGACAACAGATACATTATGGTATCAAACCGGCCACTGGAATCGGCTTAACTGATTATTGCACTGTGGACAAATAAGATTTTCACCTAGTGTGAACTGATGAAACTTGCTAGCAGGTAATAAAAGTGGGAAGATTTTCATCAAAATAACCATGGAAACTAATTTTTGCTTAGTAGGCAAACATTTTATGGTTGCATCCAGGATAGTGGTTAACTGCTTCTTGAAACAAAATTATCGAAGAAATCGTCCATCAATTTCTATTTGAAAATTATGGGTTACAAGGGATCCTAATCCATTGATTGGCTACTTCGTCAGCTGGCACATCAACCGAAGAAAGATTTATGGGATGAATTAATAGCCCAGAAATAAAGGAAAACCCCGGAACTGGATGTACTAAAGAGTACTAGCCGTGGTCGTTCACGGTCTACCAGGTAGCCGTATTCTGCACTCGGAATCTGAGTTGGTTCAGCAACAAAATGCCACCTCCTGGGAGTCTGTGAGATGGATAGATGTGTGACTTAACAGATAGTAATGATTATTCCGTCTTCAAATTCAGAAAATTTCTTCTGTCGAGATTAGTCCGGGATTTTCCCAGCGGTTCGAAGTCGAAACCCGGGGAACCAACTACAACTGTTACTACTATTAATGATGATAAAATAAAAGTGAAGAAAACGCATCTTTCGCTGAAGTGAAGGCATATTGCTTTGGATGAACCATACAGTATTTCCAAAAAATAAATGCCCCTATACGATACCCAAGTTTTGAGCAACAATAAACCGTTCACTTAGGGCGCTTTCCTCTACTTTCGTTGAAGTCCATTTTGAATCATATCCTCTTAATTCAGCCTGTTTGAGGCGTTAATTAGTCTCTCTTGGGGAAACTTAGGAAAACCTGTAGATGATTGATGCTCATATGTGCTCGGTACAGTGGTGTCGAATTCAAAGAATACCTGTCACTTCTGGAATCTGTCGAACAAAATGTAGACAATCTGCGCCACTCGAAACCCACTCTTCTGCCGCGTGGGATATTCATGAGATCGACTGAATCCCTAGTGTCCCTCAATCCCGACTGATGCATCCCAAGGTTTTGTCCCTATTCCTGTTCATCCTACCCTTAGCGAACATTGCTGAGATTCCGTCATATGTTACACGGCAGCACTAATAAGCATTAACAACTTATGCGACCCGTGAATCATGCCCCGGAGATTCACATCAGTGCAATACCGTACGAGTGACCAGCTGTTGGTCAGGTCAGCACTCATTTCCCTGTTGCAAGATTATACTTCGTTTCCTTCTCGCTTCAGTTCTCGTCTAACTGGAAATTCG
The DNA here is from genome assembly GCA_008360955.1 of Fasciolopsis buskii. Taxonomy (NCBI): domain Eukaryota; kingdom Metazoa; phylum Platyhelminthes; class Trematoda; order Plagiorchiida; family Fasciolidae; genus Fasciolopsis; species Fasciolopsis buskii. Next base: position 106,307 of record LUCM01005527.1, read on the forward strand.
ACATGGGTAGGAATATATGTGAGTAAACATCTTGGGCCGTCGACTAAGCTAATCTTGTAAGCGGTAGTATTTAGCCAGTTTTATATAGTTTGATCATCATGCTGCGCAGAATTATTGTGTGCGTTGGGGTGGGGGGGCGAAGTCCTTCATGAATAGAATTTAAGGGAATCACAAACTGTCAAGTTGTTCGTATCCTGGTAACAGTGCAAGTGTAAAAAATGACTCCAAATAATTGCGAACTTTTTTTCGCGATAAAACTTTCGTAGTAACTAAAACCCTTTCTTGTGAGGACTGCCTTGAAGATAGCTACTATTATTTGAATCCGGACAATTTCGGACCCTGGAACCCATTATCAGGACTAACAAACCAAAGTTTGATGACCATATATATCGACGGATTCATGAAAAATGAGTGAACGAAGTCCACTAGTGGCTAGTCAACTCAATGGTGCCTCTCCTCTTCCATTTTCGAAGCTTGAACGTTTGAAGCATAATTTCTCCAACTTCCTTACAATGTTAATTTTACGACCGTCTTTATACAACAATATCCAAGAAGCATCCCGAAAATAAGTGTTGATACTGCGGTCAGGCTTTTCAATACTTTTCTATTTTTCGGCAATCCTTTAGCACAACCAAAGTGCACAAGGATGTTCCCGTTTGCCCAGTTGTCGTACTTTACAAAATTCGTATTCGAATAACGATACTGAGCCTCTGAGATGTGTTTTGTTTCCATATTGATTAGGCGGTACGGAATGATTCGATATAAAGTGTGTCGAATAAAATGCTCGTGACAGAATGGTGTTTCGTACCTTAAATCCTCATTTGGTCAGCGAAAAATAAGCGAGGAATTGCCGTGAGGTTTTTGCACAGATACAACTTCTATGCACGCCTCTAACGATTCGTTTGAGGTTCTGGTGCCAAACAAGCATTAAACTTTTTACCATTTCCGCGATTATTCGACAACTCGGCTTGCTTTGAAAATTCCTAAGTGCTGAGGCTGGAGTCGCTAAAACGTCGTCGAGTGAAAGACAAAATCACGATGGATGAACTGGAATTGGTTGCGTTTAGGATGATAGGCCTTAGCCTTGAACATATGACTACTATCGACAGCAGATTTGATTATTTCGGGTCACCATGACTAGAAAATAGGCAGTGTGGGCACAGTTAGCCCATTGTTTCACATCGGACCAAGCCGAATGCTTTGCTGACACCCTGCGCCAGAAGGAAATGAATTGTACCGAATGTTCGCATACGGCTGGCGTGTCAGCACAATCCGTCCTTGACCCAAGTGGAACCACGATAATCACGCACGAGGGTCAAATTAATTACCGCTAATGAACCGCTTTTTTTGTAGAATTTACTCGCTCATTGTGCTTGTGAATCGGTATCGCGATTCTGTCAAAAAGTACGCGATTTCTAACGGAATCAAAATCAGATTCAGCAAGGAAAACTACAACCACCAAACCTACCCAAGTTCATTTTGTTAGCACGGAGAAATTGTTAGTTGGACTTTTGTCATAAATGGCCAGTAAAGTGCTCGTCCCTGCAGTTCTTTTTTCTATTAATCCATGGTATTGATTTTATAATTTTCAGCCGATCGTGTAAGCACATTTCTTAGGACTGCCTACTGAATTTGATCACAAGCAACTTAGCGAAAGGTTTTGTTCAGTGAACAAAACCTTGGTTTTTATCACCTTAATTATCAAGACCATATTTTAGCTGGTAAATAGTCTCACAATTAAGTGATCTTGTTCGGCTTTGATATAAATAGTGCGCAGATCACCATATCCGTAACTTGCAACTGTTTTTTCCTAACAGAAATACTCCCCAGCGCATGTCCACTCAGCACGATCAGGAACCCGTACTTTGAACGAAAGGCGGAAACATTGAACACTTCTTCAAGACGATCCGACCCGATTTTCAGTGGTATATTTGACATCAAGTTGCTGGAAAAAGCACTTTTCGCTCAAAGGTTTTCTCATTGTTAAGGGCCATTGAAAACCCAGTGATCGAGTCATGCACACGAATGACTACATTTTACAGATCAAGAACAATGCAGTAACAGCAAATAAGCCGTCAGTAGACGGCCTAGGGTACCCAATAATTTACCTTCTGATTCTACTCCTTGCTGGAATATGACAGACACTTACACATGCTGATTCATACCAAGGATGAAAGTGTTGTGTTACACTTCGATAACTTGCGACAGAGACTGACCACTGATTTTGTTTAAAGAATTATTGCAGTGAAAGATGAACGAAGTACGTAAAATTTTCTGTTACTTTTCGAATCCAAAGCTAATGCTGTGAACCACAGCTGGAGCAGGAACATTCCCGTACTTAAGAAAGGCTATGACCACTGAAAGGCCGCTGTCATGCCTATGGAATAAGATAAATGAGAATAAATGCCCAGTGTTATCTAGTCGAGATGGTACAACGGTAAATAAATTAGGTACGACTCTTGTCCGTGACTTAAACTTTTGGATGCGAAAGCTGGAGTAGATTTTCTACTTTACCTAACATCCTGCACTGTGAACTATCTTAAAGCAGTACAAATATTAAACTGCTCCTATTCCGTATGCATCGCATAGTAAATAGGGGAAGTTGGTTTACTCAGAAACACCAAAAATCACAAATAATTTCGTTGCAACGGCAAGTCTCCTGAAATACTTCTAATACCATTCAATTACTTATGTTGTTCTAACTACATTACGGTTGATTGTTCAGGACCCAATACGAGCTATTGATCGCTATAAATTGGCGTCATTTAAGACTGTTGAATGCTGGTCATTCAATTCGTTGATGATTTCAGTACTATTACTGGATGCATTGTAGTTTGTCCTATCTAGAACCAACGTTGCTGTGAACGGTTTTCTTTTTATTGGTAACTATTAGGAGTTATTGAACTGGAAGAAACTTAAGATGAATCTTAGCTCCTCAAAACCACCAAAAACCCTTTTTCCTTTCGAGCCCAGAAACAAGACCCATGAACTTTTCAAAAATGGACTAGAAAGTAGGTAATTATCATAGAAATCAATCGAACTGATGATGTCGGGAAACTTTTCCTGTGGCAAAAGAGACAAAAATAGGCCGAAAAACTCCATCCAAATTAGAGCCAGTAGATAGGGTATTGCCGAAAACAAATTCATTCAACATCACCCAATGTTTTGTCGCATTCCGAGAAGTGCAATGCCTAAAATAGAATAGTAGATGAATGCTGTTGAGGATGACCCCAGCCGAATTGCTGTAGATGCGACAAAATACCCATCTGTCTTGTTTTGATAGTCGGTTGCTTGATGTTACATCGAAACGTGTGTAGGTGATCACGTGATGTCACATCCGTTACCACCACAACCTAACAAACATCGTGTAACTGTTTATCCGACGGAAATCCCAGTCTGGGCGAACTTGAAGTACATTCGGCTCGTTCGTTTTCAATTCGTAAGTGTAGCATTCTTCGTTGCATGATATTTAGGGAACGACCAGTGGTGAAATTATGGGGGACAGTGACATGATTAAGTTCAGAATTAAAACTTTATAATTTACTTTGGCTGAATGTAGCTAATGTGAATATCTTCAAAATGCAATAAAGTCACAGATAAACTTATTACATCTACCCAAAGTTTTATACTGTCCAACTGAATTCAGCCTTGAAATAGGGCTCAGATTCGGTAAAAAATTTTAATCAGCCGAAATTTGAGGAAATATTCTGAAGAAAAACCAACGGACATATCTGCAAATGGGAAACAAAAGCATACTGATATATTTCTGGTTCCCGACAGAAATAATTGTAAAACCCGTGTATACTTTCAGTAAATTACATTGAACGGGTGAGGGTAGTTTAGTTTCCACCAGCCCATATGGAGCCTGAAATCCACCGCCATTTACTGAATTAGGTAAATCAATACATGTTGAGTAACAAACACTTGTCTCTGTGTATGATAAATCCAGCTTGCTCCCATCTGATCCCCAAGCTGTTCCTTATTGGTGATTGTAATCGATAAATCATTATTCAACGGATCCACATATTAGTTGCACCTAATAACAGAGTTTTCATTAGGATAGGTTTGGCAAATTTTGACTTGAGCCAATATCATTACCCGACACAGCCAGTCGAGATGAATGCTAATTTTTAACATGTCACTATTTTATACCCTGCCAGCTTGATAAACGGAAGTGACTAACTCTGTCGCTCTCATTGTTCCCCGAGAGGAAGTTTTTCATCGTTCATTACACTTTTCGTGCACAATGCTCGTACCCTAGCTGAGGACGACCATAAATCGCAACGGTGATGGAGCTTGTGAAATCGCCATATTGTCTAGAACAGTCAATTCTCTAAAGTAAAAATATCGCATTAGATCCACCCCTTCGGCAACCGAACTCAGTTTCCACAAAGATCAATTTGATTGTTATTTTTTCCACATATTCTACTTGTCCATACCGGAATTGCTGCTCACACATATAGCAACAGTTTAAGGACAATAAGGATTCCCTTTTCATGTCCTTATTCAGCTACCGTTGGAAACTGGCAGGATATGCATGCACTGATATCCACTAGAATGGAGTTCATTCGAAAAGCAAAACATTTTTGACCTCCAGGTGCGCAAAATCAAAGTTTTTTTCTGTTTCACCTCTTGACCCGTTTCGATGACAGAAATTGATTCCGTTGGTTACATTTCGTGCCGTGATTTGATAATTAACCGGAAACCAAACCCATCCATCATATCGAATTGCCTAAAGTGCATTCCCCAAAGAACAAACCACACATTTCCTGTTTTTGGCTTCATCGGAGATGACTTTTTGTGGTCACGTTAGGTGATTGCCATTACAAATGTTCGAACAGTATTTTGTTTATCCTAAACGAATCTGGCCCAAATAAATCTTTTCTAGGTTGTAAGTGACCTCATTCTGTTCTCATTCACCAACAAAAGAAGGTAAGGTACAACGTATCCTGTATTTGACCCACGTGGGCACGTTCAAATCCAGCGTGAATTAAAAACAGGATATTTCGTTTCAGTACGTTTTTCCATTATTTTATTGAAGAAATCACATTTCTTTGGAAAATCTGTTCAAATGGAATGGAAAACTGAATTTTACTGAAATTAAATGTATGCACTAATGGTTTTGTTCATTTCTGATTTCGTTTACAGATACCTTAATGTGTTGCGCACAGGTCGCAAATGGAATCGGAGCACATGAGAGCAGTTTCCAAAGTTTCCGAAGAGCAGGCAGATGTAAATTAGATTCCCTTGAAGTTTATTTCCTCTGTAAACAAAAATCATCCTAGCCTTCAATTAAACACATCTGCATAATAATTCCCAACAAACTGAAATTAGCTAAACTCTGATGACTTTGAGTACGCAGTCGTGAAAAATTAGTTACGATCTCTTTCATCCCAATGATCAAAGATTTGAATTTCAACCTCGGGCGTGCCTTATGTCCCAAAGGGCCAGTTGCTTTCCTCTAACTGTTAAGATTTATTGTTCGCACCCCAGTGGAAGGTTCTTAAGAATGAAAGCACACCATTCGGAGATCATGAAGTACGCCGCTTACATAACAATGACAGCTCATACATGCAATAAAAGAGTGGTTTCCCTTGTGATGCTTCATCGGAATGAAGTCAAACTGGGATGTTGGTGGAACTGACTTGATAATTTCTGCCGGATGTTGCATAGTCATAAAGATCAGACGAAATCAATGAATGCACTGTCGGTCCTGGTTTGAACTCAAGGAGTCGATGGTAAAAGACCCCAGCAGTGTGGTCTTGGTGACTGAATACATGCAATATGGTCTTCTGGTCATTAGATGTCAAAATAGCTAACATGTTACCTGCTGCGAAATGATGACTGACTCCTTTTGCGATCAAGCGGCCACCAGTCCTCACTGACGCTGTTTTCTTCGCGTGACATCACTCATATTCGTACCACACCAAACTATCTTACGGGCATATTTCAACATTCCAATGAAGCCTGTAAACCAACAAAATCCGCTTTGGATGACTCATCCGTCATTGATCTCTCTGGAACGATTCATCCATTAGTTTTGCATCCTGTCTTAGTTACTGTCGTTTGAGCCATTTCCTGAATGCAACGAACTCCACGGGTTTATGTCTTAAGAGCTGATCAACATCACTGAAATGACGCCGTGATGATCAAAATCAGTCTTTGTTCCTCTCCTCAGCTTTCCTCCTCAGTTTTCCTAAATATGTGCTCACGATACTGATCAGAGAGATAGAATTAAAATTAACCTCAGGGATTGGACCGGGGACCGTGGTAATCATAACGACTGAGTGGTAATGGCCCGAGTTCGAATCCGACCTACACCTTATCCGATGTTGATCATTATCAACGCCTCCCACCAGTAATGATGGACAACCGCTCTCTTAATGGAAACAAGCGTTTCTTTGCATTCAAAACCCGCGAATGTTAAACTCGCGGGTTACTTGTTCCTGTGATATCATCCAATGGTTTCCGTAATTTGAACTCTTTTACAGCATCAAATAGAGTGTCCATATGACGAACCCATTAGTTAACCATTTCTTATTGAACTGAAAGAAGCGCTTCATCTGCAATAGGGAACCAGTCCCGTAAACTTGTTTCCCTTCTCTAACGTGGTCAAAATTTACGTCTTTCATGGCAAGTGGACCTATTCCTGTTATAGACCAAATGGGCAATACCAGAACAAAGAGGACAAAAAATGCATTTTTCCTTGTCCAGTTGAATAATTCAAACCCGACCGAAGTGCTACGGTTCAAATGACCTTGCACTAAACTTGTTAAACCAGTCGACAAATGGAAAACCACCATTGTTCGGTCAAGTGCTTTGTTTCCGCATCCCTCAACATAGTGTTGTGGTTGCTTCAGCCTTGCAATGCATATTTTTCTGTCATATACCTCATTTCAACGAACTTGCACTTTTGCTGAACAATTTGATCGTTTTTAGTTCACTTTTTCTACTCTGTCATTTATATCCTCCATTTTGAGAAATCCACTCCTTTGCTGAGAGGCTGTTGGGAATCACGAATTATGGGCTGAGTAAATAATCTACCAACAACGCTGTGCTATTAGCATTATATCATTTACAATAGAAACCAATACATGACGCACCCATTTTCTATACACTTTACTTTATTCTGTCCTGAACTAATGTTCACTAGCAAGCAATCGCTCTTTCGCTCAAAATGTAGCTGTTCATTTATAGCCACTTCCGTTCTTTAGTCTGTACTTTCCACTTCCTTCATTTTACTTTCTTTCGTCCTTTACTTCCTCTACTAATGAAATAGCAGGAAAAGGCCCGTTGCCGACAAAGGGCTGCAAAGTGGGGAAGTTGACTGGCACTGGAAGGATTCGCATTGTTGACATTCATGCCCAAACGCCACTACTTTATTCGCTTGCCACCTCCGATCATTGGACTTTAATGCTTGCGACACATGCCAGTTGGGGTTTGAGATGCTCTTAGGGGGCGGTGGTTGCTTTTGCTAACCACCAGTTGGATGCTAGGTTGATCATAACCTTTCGATTCCATAAGTCACCTAGAGTTTTCAAATGTACTCAATGTCTCCCCAATGTATCGTGGTATTCTAACAAGTGGTTGACATCTAGCGAAACATTGAAGTGAAAACATTTTTGTGCGCTTGACGTGTTCAGGCATGGATCATACTTTTTTCTTCCCGAGTCTCATGCAGAAGTATTGGTGAATAGTAAATACAGTGTCTGCAATACTAACCAAACGATTAGATTCAATACCACTCTTCAACTGGAGAATAAAACTTTATTGTGCTACGGTAATTAGGTAAACAGTATGCCAATGGGAAATTTTGACTTCTTTAGGCGAACGTGAAAACATTTGCTATCACAACCCACTTGCGAAATGTCCCGAAACAATAAATCCGACAAAATAGACTGTGGAAAGATGGTTTCTCAAACGTTTTCCAATCGCAACCACCCAATCGCTTTTTTTAACCTACAGTACCAGCACTTTTTTAGAGTGGATTTCCTTGGTTGTGGTGTCCAAATTTTGCGTGGCCACATGTCTACTCACCGGAGTGTACCCACACGAGCATTTGCACACGCATACACACAAGCAAACCCACACACGGCGTTGACATTTTGACACTTGCAAAGGATAACGTAAATGGGATATTGAGGCTGTGAGTGATCACGGCTCGCTCATTGGTCGATGGGCTGCAACGCGCTGGGGGAAGAGGATTGCTCGAGAAGCCAGTACTAAATAACTCTAGTGATGACGCCAATGTAGAATTAACAATCTCGTAGATTTTGAGCTAAGGTTCGAAATAACTTCTACGTAGACTTAGTTGACAGTGTGCAACGAGAAGGCTTTTTCCTATCTTAGTTGATTCACCTCAAGTTATCCTTTGTGTTGCCAAAGCAACAACAAAAAGTGACTTGAACAAACCGGCAACATTTATTTTCCCCTCGAATTTTGCATTTTGCATGATATTTTTAAAAGCCTGAATATAAACAATTTGACGAGGTAGGGGGACGTAAACATGCAGAGACCACATGGTTGCTGCCACTGGTTGACTGGATTCTCATGAACGGACGTCATGATTAACTGAGACCAGTAAAATGTCGACCCACTAGGAAGTAAATCTGAACGTTACTCGAAATAATTTACTTAAGTTGGTTCCTGCCAGTAAATCAATCTACAGTGAATATTCACAATACTTATTTTGTGAATTTGACTAAATGGGATAACTTGTCTTTCATAGTATGAAAAGAAAAAAATTGCTATTTTCGTAATTGTTTTTACTCGATTTTGGTTCACTGTATTCGATAATACTAGTCATATTTATTAATTGCTACCAGTATTTCTTTTGGTTATGTTGTAAACTTTTTAAGGTATGCGACGAGAACTGCGTGAAACCAACGGAATTTCTTGCCAGCCCCAGTTAAATTAACAAAATTCTATTATCAGTATCAATGACTTTGTGAACAATGTGAAGTAGTTCGTCACTTAGTGAATATCGTCAATGCCATGCGTCAACGCATGAAAACCAGACTACCTAAATGCTGTCATGAGCATTCGATTTGTCGACTAGACTATGTCCGCAGTCTGGCCAGGTCGATAGTATTTGGGTGAAGGTTTTATCGCTCCTAGTAAATATTCACTATTGTGGAAACACTTAAAAGATTATAAAACACACCAAACAAATGTAGGCTTCATAATATTCGTAGGGTTAGTAATAACAATATGTCGAAAATTGTCATAATCATTTATGGTGCTGTTCAGTAGACAATGTATTCATAAAGTTGGCCGATAGAAGCAGCTGTAACCCGCTGAGGTTTTGGGAATAACGATGAGAATCATTTCACGCTACTGCTCCGGATCTCACCTCTGCAAATCACCCATATCGCACTGCAGCTTTCCAAAAAGGTCTCTATTAGTGATCATGGATTTATCTGGACTGAGGTCATGGCCATGTCAACTCTTGGCAATTGATACTGTCCATATAGTGATGCGTTCATGTGCAGTAGATGAGAACCCAAGTGACTTTTCAATAGAATTTTGATTACAGACGCTGAGTCCATGTGAAATAAACCTGCTTTTATTATGCGCTTGAAGTACCGTAGATCGGACCAAAATCCTGGACTCCAAGCCAGAAAAACCATACTTTGGTTTTTCTGCGTCAAGGAAAAGATTACCTAATGCAACTAATGTTCCCTCAAAGTTGTATAGCTCAAAGTAACTCACGAAATAGGCCTAAAAGTGAGAAAGCCATGTAACGCGTTTCCGAACGACTTATCTACCGTTGAAGGTGAGGCTTAGAAAAATCAACGTGGTGAAAATTAATCTGGGTGTCTCAGTTACAGTGCATTTGAGTTAGCAAATAAGACAAAACTGTTCTGGGCTTCGATTCTGGTGTGTGCTGCACAAAATTAGGTTGGCGTTACCTCGGGTTCTTCGTTTAAGTAGACAAAATTGCAGTTCCAGCTGACAAAAACAGGTGGCCTAATGAAGGCCTTAGGGAGCAGTTTTTCTTGTCCGAACCTTTCGCCCCAATTCACTGAACAGTGAATGCCTATTCGTTTTTCATGCCTTGACAACGTCAATCGTCAGTATTTGGATGCAAAATAGTTACTGAGCAACTCATGGACTGACTCGTGACACAGTTTCAAAGCTGAGACAAACGTTAAATAGAATCAAATAAATTAGGTTGAATGCGATAGAGGCATTTTCAATAACTGACCGAAAATGCACAATTTATATTCGAATAAACAAATAGTAAAAAGGGACTACAGCTGGATTAAAGAGTTAATTGTCAAATTGTGAATAATCCGCCATGGGAATGCTGTATGGATTCTAAAAGTTGAATCGCCACACCCAAAATAAGAGTCAAGAGCCTGGGAAGTTGCGAAAAAATTGTCCTAAACGAATCGATCGACAGGGAGAGAAAAATGTTGTACAGGAAAGTTAGTCATCCAAAATGAGCCGCTGACTATTTGACTAATGAGCGCCCGTGACAAGTAGACCATGTGAAAAGCTTCACTTCTGATTCGTCGACAAGATTCTTTTTGACAAGTTACAGTGTTCTTCACTAGAACTAGTGGGGGTACTATTGCCAACCGGTAGTGTTCACGGTCTACCACTAGAGCCGACTGCAAACTTTGCAAAATAGACTGACTGCCCTAACAATAGAGCCCACTCATGCTTCCTGTTTCAGCCATAAAATTCCAAAATAAACGAGTTCGATAGTGCTCAGTCGATTTAAACCTTAAGGTCAAACCCCTCCAGTCGACAGACTGACTTCATCTGCCTGGAGCTTCTCGAAATAATGTACAGCTTCATCAGCCATCTCAGGGGACAACAAACAGTCAGATGTGAAGGGCACCGGTTTGGGTTATAGTTTTGAGACTAACTCCAGCAGCCAAATCGATGCTAATCCCGTCGATCGGAATGCAACATATGGAAGCATGAATCCGGGAGCAGTGTATAAGCAAGATTTACTTTTCCTACATGTCCGTCTGTCCACAAGTACTGAATTCAGCACCAGCAGGGACGAACTTTATTGGTAACAAACTAGTGAACAAAATTACTGGATTAACAAGAATGGGTTCGGGTTAGTAAACTTTTACTTACCTGAATGTCATTTGAGAAGACCTTGTTTCATAAACGTTCGTTGAACACCCTGTTTCATTGTGGTATGAAAATCCGCTGATCGGAAATCAAATGTATACAATAGCCGCCGTTGAGTGTAAAAAACTTAGCCAACAACGAACAGCTTGTGAGTTAAGCAAATGGAAGTCAGTTCTAAAGTTTCAAAATTTAACGAACTACGGCTGACGGTGACAAAGCAATTATCATTGTATCTTCTTGGCCTGAAAGTTGTGGGTTCAAATCCTTCCATCGTCGATGACATTCCGCGCTTGAGGGCTATTATTTCCTGCAAATAATATATTCCTGTAGGAATAGTAAAGAAGATAAAATAAACGAGATAAAAACATCTGACATTTTTCTCTTATAAGTGAGAATTCTTCGTCTTTAAACTCAAATGGCATTTACATTTCTTTTAGCAAGTTCAGCCTACTCAACTTTCGATGGTTTTAATTGAGCAATCTGAAAAAATAAGTTATCCATCGTTTTACTCAAAGCCCATTGATTTGAATCTTCAGTGGGCAGTAATATTCAGGAGAACCACTTGTTACTACTCTTTATCCATGGGAGCATTTCGTTTGTTACACACCTTCATGTTTTAGAATCACCGCTGTTTGCTCCTGCCCGTAAAACAGTTGGGTTCTGCGTGTTTTGCAGTATACTGCCCACTCTGGTGTTAGCAAAACTAAGGCCTCGGGATTGCTGATTTATTTGTCCACTACGGAAGAAAGGTGGGTTATTAAAAATGTTACTCTTCAAAATGAAATATGTCACGTGACCAACATTCTGCAAAGTCTTCAAATTCTTAACCATATTCGTAAGAAATGTGCGATTCCGTATAATTAGTTAATTAAATTACGAGTACCGGTGTCGTTGCTATGGGTGGCTATTTTAAACGACCTTACCTTGGTTGTTTACAGTCTTACGTATTCCGATGGTCTGTGACCTACCATTTGTCAGTTGTTAGATTTTCTTCTATCCGCCTCAGCCCACTGCACTTTACTGAACTGATAAACGACAAGTAATTGAGAGAACCATCCACAAGGTCATGCATGACCTATTAGTACTGAGCATTTGATCACCATCTGTCGGGAGCTTCTCAAACTAGGAGATTTGAACTGGGGCTAGGGATTCAGTCTGTCTTCAGACAGGCTCCTTCTCTGTCATCTTGAAATTAACGAAGGGGTTTTTATATCCGAGCTCTTACCCCAATGATATTTGTTTCCTCAGTTACTGCAGTCAAATTTGGGTGAATTATGACATAATTTTGTCAACATAAATTTGATTTGATACGTGAACACTTGTTCTCCTGGACAGGAAGATGGATGGAAAACTAATCAGAATGTCTAAGGTGTATGACTTCTGCCCGATTCGGACACACCCCGGTATGGATCCCCAGCATTTGTGTTTCATGCGCTTTACCACCTGATCTATTAGACGACGTCAGACGGTGCTCGAACTTTTCACTGCGGGACTATTGGTTACCCACCCAAATTACACAAGCACACGGCGTACTTCACAATACACTCCTAGTAATGCGCTCGTCAGGGTAAGAATTACCACCAAATCAACTAACCGATTTCCCTTGAAATCAATGTGTGACTGGAAGTTGGAGAAAGTTTATCTTTAAATCCACTTAATTAGCCAATAGTCCCTTCCAGATGATGGACGCGATGAGACGATTCGCGTCCATCAGACGTTAACGCTGTATAAATTTGTTCAACTCACAGTCCACAAAAGTACAGCTTAAATCCTTCTGTGACGGACGTTAAATTAACAGATAGGTAAGCAACAAACCGTAAATTTAATCATGTTGAAATGACATCTGGTTCCTGGTGAGGTGGTAATGATAGGAAGTCATTACCGAAGTCGATTCTACAAACTGCTCAGCAAATACCCAAATTTTCTATTGTCAGTTTCTTGCTGCAAGATGAATTTTCTCTTCTACTCAGAACCGTAGCTGACAGACTCATACCAACGGGTTAAGAAAATCTTTGACCAAAATGTAGTTTGTCCTTTTGGCCTTCGTAAGTGGAGAACATTTTAAATGAAAGTTCTCAGTCAAAATAATTCACTAAGAAAGCAAAATGTATTTAATTAAAAAGCCTTTGGCAAGATTCGAAAATTGAGTGGAATTTCCTCAAAAATGTCGGCAATTTTTCACGGAAACGGGACCTTGTTGCTACGCCTGTCAATGTTATCAACACTGCCATCCTCGAAATTGTCATTTGAGTCGTTAACATCACCAGCATCATTAGGAGTGGCATCAAAATCTTTATTTTTACCCTCAACAACGATATGAATAGTAACCATAGCAAACACAACAGCACCCAACTGATTCCCAAAAACACTCAGTAAAACAATATAGTTTTATCTTATTTGTTCTAGTGCTACCCGAGCCGAGTGACCGATTTGCGTTGAAATGCAACTCTGCATTCACGTCATCATGGCTGAGATCATTCAACTCACGAACATTGTGACGTTCTATATTTCTGTCAACAACCGAAATTACAACTCACTTGTTACCACTGATAATAACAGTTAATGTTGTTATGACTGATTTTACTATTTTTAAATCCACTGATCAACCGATCGTCATTTTCTCGGGTCTTTTTTTATCCCAGAATGACTTGCCGGGGAGAAGTGACAATGATTCACTTGATTCATCAAATAAAAAATAAACTATATTTATGGAAGCTAGCAATGACCAATGAAAGATTGTCGAAGGAGCAAGTGACCGGAGATAGAGAGGACTTGAACTCGTTGTACTCCCCATTGAATTTAATACCCTGGACGTGTTCAAAAGATGTTGCAGCCGCTCGTTCGGGTTTTCTTTGTCATGATGAGTAAATACGCTAAATTTTGGTCGAATCTTGTGCTAAAATATAAACAATGGCATCAGGCTAACTAGAAGGCTGTCACTGATTTGGGGGCGGTGGCGCGGGAAGGCAATTTGAAGGAGTGACTTTGGGTTCAACCACTTTCACTGACATGAACGAACAGGTTATTTATTCTTCCTAAACGGTTGGTGGTTTTTCAGGCCTCCCGTTTGTGATGGCTGAATCAAGTACACATGCGCGCATGCGCCGACCTCTCCAAGCCGGTTGTATCCAAACCGGTAAACGGTCCGGTTAAACAGTGTGAAAAAACTGCAAACGTAAGTCAGTCTAACCGATAGTCAATAAGAAACCAATGGTTGCCAAGCCAACTTTCTGCTCTCATTACTAGAAGCAATTAAAAGCGACAGTGTCGCGTGTACGACGAAGCTGGTTTAAATAGGCGAAACAGCAACTGCAAATGATGACTTATACCGTGTGCCAACCGAGGCGAAGCAGTCTTTTTACTTTACTATCGTCATACTTTACTTTACCATATATTATGAAGACATTAGAGTTGATATCTTAAGGATAAAGAAGGATTAGTGAAGTATTGGTAGTGGTAGTAGTAGCAGTGGTAATAGTAATCGTGTTAAAATTAGTCGAAATGATTCGTCGTTGTTATGGCCAATATTGTGCTTAATTTCGAGGTTGCAGTTGGGCGCCCCAACTTCCAAGTTGAAAGAAACTCGACCAATTTATCTAACCCACTTTGTCTCAGTCGTTTTCAACACAATTTCAGAATGATCAGTCGAGTAAACGATGCATTCCATTTGCCATTCCACTTCTCAGCAAATGGCCTTTTCTTGTATAGTCTACTATCGGATTCTCTGGTCGAAACTCACTTTTCTTGATCTGCTGTAAGATAGGGGAATAAAATTTTTTCATTCAGAATTGTGATTTTTGATAATCAATAAACTTCGAAACAATTATCTGAATCGTGTCGAATAAGTAGGATAATATTCGTAGAAATTCCCTAGTTCATTATTATATTTCAGTCGCAAATTTATCGAAATATTACCGTTCCAGCCACTTGCTCATCTGAATTCACATTTGAAAAGTGATTAAAGTTTTAAAATAAAATGCGTTTGTAAGATGATCGTAGAACCTTTTACTGTAACTTTAAAACTTGCGCATTTCAGGTCCGATGATTGCATTTATAGCTGCGGAAACTGAATGGAAGCAGCTAGATTGTAGACCACGTTGGCTGGTTGGTTGGCTGGTTAACTGACCAGTTGTTTCGACCCACCATCAACTTCATAGTCAGCATTGCAATTATTGTTAAAAATATTAACGACAAGGGCCGATAAGCAAGATCCTTGGGAGGATACCATGAACCCACTAGAAAGTGCGATCTGACGTGCATTCATCAACTTTGAATACGGAGCATTCAGTACCCGAAATTAACAAACAAACCTCCGGTCTTTAACCCATGGTTATATTTTGTGCAGTCTGAAATGTCCTAGACAAATGTGTTTGCCAACTTAAAGATTACCCTATTTTTGGATGATTTCCTTGGATGGTTCTTTGGAGAAATAAGTTTCACCTCTACTGTTTACGCTGATACAGTCTGAATGCAAAAGCAAACCACCAATCCAAAACCGTCCCGATCAAAAACATGGGCGTCGCAAAGTGCATGTGGTCAAATGTAACGGATTCGTGCTTCGGATTTTGGTCTCCTGTCTATTGCTCACCAGGCGCAGAACCCTGAATGGGGTCCCTGGTTGGAATTGTTTGTGTGCGGGCCTGTATCTAATCTGGATGCGGGGTTAGTCATTCCACATTTCGTTCACTGAAGTTCAAACTAGGATAGAATAGAATAATCTACTTATGTCAACTATCAGTATATTTCTCCACTCGAGGAAGAAACCATTTGTTTTATTTTTTTTTGATAACTACCCGAAGTAAGTGCTTGAAAATTCAGATCAGTCTGCGCAATGAATGGCTCTCTTGAAGACATTTAGGAATAATGTTAACCATTATTTGATTTTCAATACAGAACTCAGTCAGTTTCAACTGAATTTTATGGTACTTTTCTATTCCCCAATTATGGGACTAGTACCGAAATAGAGCAGAACTTATTGCAAGACAGATGGGGAATACATAGGCGAGTGCCTTGTGTAACTTTATCTAATCAGACGAATAGTGCACACTGTGTTTGGTTTCCAAAACGTTCAATGGATGGCCATGTGCAAACATGCTTTTTGCTTTTCTTACCAGAAATGCAAAAATAGCGACGGGAAATATATGAATAAACATAAAAAGCTATTAATTGGATCAGCAAGTTACCATTTGCATCCCAATCTGATATGTACACTAAAAATTGCTGGACCAAATTTTGGCTTCGTACACACTCCAATCACATCCAAACAACTTGAGGGACTATTCCGTAACGTTTTATACAAAATTTGGACTTAAATACTTCGTCCTTGGAATTCCCGAACCGCCTTTCTCAGTCTCATTCAGCATAATGAATGTACAATACACGTATTCAGATAAAAATAACGTATTCAGGTACTTGTGGTCTACCGTAGCTACCATTCCTGTCCGGGTGTTTGTCTCACAAACCGAAAATCCGTCCAATAAAAGCAATAAACTTTCTCGTATGAAGTTTCCTTGTCTCACTAGTATCCGTCGGGCTGAAGTTCACCTTCCAAACGTAAATCCAGTCATTATCATCAAAACCAAGGTAATGAACATATTTATGGTGTTGCTTAATATTGAATATAAAAATGAGAGAAATTGTAAAAACTCCGGCTCAGAAGATTTTTCCCGATTTCGTTCGAAAACATCTCCTGTTGTCAGAACCACAATTAACTTTCAATTTAAATCTTTAATTCCTCTACTTCTTTCTTTTGTCCGTTCTATTAGCTCCTGTCAGCTTCACTTTTCATCCTAGTTCTCCTCAGGTTGAAGAACCATCGCTTATTCCGTATCTCCAAAATGTCCAATCGGTGACTTCCATGAATAAATATTTACAACCATATTTCGTATTCATTTACAGGCCTGAACTAGAAGCTGCGTTTGGGCAGTTCGGGGCCATAAAATGAAAATAAAACGAGGAACCTTGGTTGTCGTGAGAAACAGCTCGATTGAACTGTGCATTACATTCACAAACGACAAATATTTTCAATCTCTTACAGAACCAAATATGCTGATGGAAACCACACTGCAATCATAAGAATAAAATATCCCAGTCACCGATGACTACGAATCTGACGGGTTTTGTGGCCTTCCCATAAATCAACTTCTTTTGGTTCCATCTGTCAATGCTTCCGCCAATCCTCTTTTGTAACCCGGTAAGCAAAACAAAGCTGGAGCCGATTTGGAGCCCATATGTTTGCAACCACACGAGCAACGGTGTTCTGCCGATTACGTCCTACAGTACTCCGTAATCTTTTCACTTTCCCGAAAAAAGGCAGGACACGCGTAGAGTAAGTGGATACGAAATGATTTTGCACTTCCAACTGCTGTCAACAATTGGTGTTATTCCGCGCCAGAGATAGTAAAAGTGGTTACCTTGCCATCTTGCTGTCGGCTTATAAAATCTCCGTAGCAAATCGGTTTATCTATCAAGATATGCACCACTAGGCGGCATAAAACATGTTCTGTTCTTCGTTCAAGCGGGATTTTCTCATTCAGCCTATTCTTGGGAATTTGTCCTCTGTTCCAACCCCTTTGTTTTATGCCCAGGTTGAGGGGCCTTCGTCCAGCTAAGTGAGCACCGTTTTGTTAACTGGGATTATTTGGATCTAAATAAGGATGAGTGCTGAACGCGAATGGTTTTATAGGTTTAGTGGGATCGCGAAAGGTTTCTGGAACCATATCAATGATTTCATGGTCATTCGCAAATTTATGCACCATTAGAATGGTTCGCTGAAAGTAACCTTACTTGGTTCATGGTGATTGTAAGCAGATCCCATCCCGTGCAAAATAGCTTGACAGGTCACAAAGCAGCTCCATCGTCGCTCGCTTGTTTTGTTTTGGGGCAGCGAACCAAGAAGATAACGTCACCCGATAGTTGGCTAAAATTTCATGGAGTCCAACAGGTGCTAATTGATCTTAAAGGCTGCGACCAGTGTGTTTGTTCCAGAAACTACTAGTTTGCTAATGAGCTTCGCCTTCCACAAACTTATGAATGAACCTCTGAGCACGAGTAGACACTGGCCGACAGGTTCGTTTACTATGATGTTCAACTTTATTACCCGCAGCTGCTGAGACCCAATTGATTTTAACGCATCACATGAAGGCGATTCGGGTCGTCAGCCATTTTGCTGTAATTAGTGATTGAAATCCATGCTGTTCAAAGTCTTTCACAAAAATTTTGATTGTTTCTAATGTGGGGATTGCATTGTTGGTGACAATCATGCAAACACTTGCCGAAAAACGGTCGGATTTCTTACCCAAGTTCAGATCTCATTTGGGGGAGTCATTGGTTAACGATTAGCAGCTTCAATTGACTTTAACAAAATGGACTGGTGTGCAGACTTTCTTGCCAAAAAATTTCCCAATCAGTTGCGAATAAAATAGAGGAACTTCAGTCAAACTTTTGTCTTATATATATACATTCTTGTTTCCAGATTTAGTGGTTCAGCGTCATGTGATGTAATGTTCCTCCTCTTGTTTTACCTTTCATATGATCGGTGACGATCTCGATTAAATCGGCAGTTGCTGTTCCTACCTCTTATTAGTTGGTTGTTGCAGAAAATACATTTTATGTCTGATCACAGATGTAATGAACTGTGATTTTCTTCAGTCCCCGTCGTAAGGTTCTCTGTATCACTTTCTGAAATTTTGCTTCCATATGACCTCGGCCATAAATTGTATGAGGTGTGCTCCTGAAGATGCCTTTGTTATACGTTCGATTACTATTAAATATTATGGTTAACTCCCTTCGGATCAGTCTGCCTTTTCAATCAGGATGCTTTCCGCGATGCCCATTTTTGGGACTATTTCCGGTTAGCTTATGGAAACTGGCGTTCGGTTCTGTTTTGAAGACATCCTATCGCCTTCAGCCATTGTACCTTTCTTATTCAATGGCTTCGGATATATTCTTTCTCAGCGGGTGACATATAATATAGCAGTGTCAGGTGAAAATAGTTGGGTTATCAGTCAGCCTAACGGACAGACTCTACGGTAAAAAGACCTGCCCCGCGGGCACTCAGTCGGACTGCAATGGAAGAGGAACAACAGACGATCGATAGTATAAGCGTCGATCTTTCCTGGGGGACAGTATGATTCAGCTTGACTCTGAAGTGGAGGGGGAGAAAGTGGCATTTTTGCTAAACCTATACGGAGACGAGAACAGACCAAAAGAGAACCGGCTCTCTGTTGAACGGCAAGTGGAACTTTGTAATTTGATCTAGAATGTAAATGAAAATTGCCAAAAATTCATTGTCCCTCCAATACCTCTCTTCTGCTCGTGTCCAACAAGTACTCAAATCAACCGTCAATTCACTGACCAGGTAACCAGTGGCAACGACTTTTCGGAATGAATCTAGCCTAACTGAATAGGTCGAAAATGTTACTTTTCCCTCTACTAGTTGGGCAGCTACTTTTCCCACAAACAGGAAGCGTTTAAGCCCACAGAGCTAAAAATTATCAGTATTCGGTGATAAAATATTTATCAGCTTTCTTCTCTCTGTATCTACCGGGGCTGCTGACTGTCATTGTGAACGACACCTGAATAAAACTGACCCGGTAATTCGGATCAACCCAAAGACGCTGGGCTGCCTAGTGGTAACACATGCACCTCTCATACGAAGGAACCCGGGCAGGATTACGGGTATGCACCATTGATGGGCTCTAATGAAGGCGAAGCTCGAGTCTGGTTCCTACCAGAGTGTGAGGCGAACCGGAGCACCTGTGGTGTTTTGAGAGTGCGATCCAAAGGGAAGTCAGTCAAAGCAAAACTAATCAAATTCATAAAGCGAGGTATTTTGTTTAAATTTAAACATCGCCGATGATTACGGACTATTTTTTTGACCACCTGACTAAGTCCATCAATTATTCTACCGGCATCGGTTTTAAGGTCAGAGAACTCACGGTCCACGATATGAACATTGCTATTCAAGGAATCACTATTTTGATCACAATGAGAAGTCGCAATTGACCAGATGTAGGTTTTCTGATTGCAATTAGATACTCACCTACATTGTTGATAGTGAGGAACATTCCCCGGTTCCTCAACCCGGTTTGCACAGGACATTAAGGCTTTCCTCCAAAATGGTGACCATTTTATAGATATTTAACCATAGACTTCGCCTTGGCACTTTAATATCCGACACCTAGTATTCGAAATAAATTAGTCGAAATTCAACCGCTGTACCTGAAAATGCTTCTGTGCATACGGAAAAGGGAGAATGCTAGTTAATCCCATCGGATCCGAACTGATGTAATGCTCTGTGAGACATCGCTCGTAGAGTACAAGAAGTAAGCTTTACTGTAGAGTGTACCCACCTTTTCTAACAAGGTCTAAAGTAAATACACATCAGCCGAGCGCAATTTGATCGATTCCCTAACACATCCTTGTCCCGAAGATCCGGTTTGGCACGAGTATCCTTCATAGTCAGTCATAACCATTCTAAAATGGAAAAATATGCGTGGAAAACACTCTTACCACATAAGTAAATTAGCCCATATTTACTCCGTAAGGAAGTGAGACACACCACATCAGATGGGCTGAACGCATGGTTTCACTCAAATTGGGTCAGCAGACATCTCATGATTTTACACGAAGATGGCAACAGAGATAAAATAGAGGAAGCAACAGACACATTAAGGAAGGAAAGGAGAGTGAGTCATCCGCCAGTTCAGCCAATCGTAAGCTAAGGTATCAGGAACATGAAACTGTCAACAGCTTTGTTTGCCATGTCTGCTGAAAAGAAGCGTAGCACAGTGTACTACTACCCTCCCCATCAGTTGCCCGGCCCCCTCATGGATTAGCTACAACATCGTCAGTGATAATAATCAACATCGTTAAGATCGATTTACACCACCGCAACCACGTATTCGTTTAATGAGACAAAGACGCATGTGATCATCTTTGGTTATGTTACTACCAATTCCAATCGTCAGTTATAGGTGATCACGCCATCATCTGTACGTAGATATCTCCCTGTTGGCACGAAATACTGATAGTGCTGCTCGCAGTTCAAGTTTATGAAACTTCTGTTTTGGACAATAATTTAGAAGTGTAATTTTCCTTAACTAAATGAATGGCTCGGAATGATAAGAAGAAAGACCTAATATATATCAAAGGTCGATAAACGAAAAGCCCGATTTCCAAGTATGAAGGTCGGGGAACAAGTGTTTGATCAAATTACTTTTTTTGTCTACAATCTTCATTTTGTGCACAAAATGAAATCAACGCCTGACGGTGGCGCGAAAGCTTGAAAATCATTCAAACAATGGTTTTATCGAGACCAATAGTAAGAAGACAGAAGCAACAACGTCGACTACTACCAATAACCTCAATAAAAGGAGTGATATTAAAGTTATAGAAAAATGTCATACGTTTGTCATAGGAGTCGTTGTTGACCTCGTCATCTGTATGCAAATGTCCACTGTTGTCACTATTCAACTTTTAAGAAACTGACACTTGTTTCCAACCTGCGACGGGCACGGGAACTCCTTTCAACCTTTAGGCTGGGATATGGTGCACCCCATTTGTCAGCTACCGTCCTGTAGAGCACGGAGACATGGGATTCATGAAAAATTGCGAGAAACCGGCTTGTTTTATTCGGTAATTCGTTTATATCAGGTGAGCCATAAATCATCCAAACCAAGTGGAGGCCTCTTTCCGATTTTGAACTTAAGGTTTCAAATTTTACTTTATAATTTGTCCCTTCAGTGTCCTTTATATGAACATTCCGTTGAGATAGTACAAGTTCACACTTTTTGACAGATGTACCCACCCCTGTGCCAGTCAGTATAATATACAGATCGATTAACACCACCGAATGCACAACTCGGAGCTGCGCTCTATTTTGTCCAGCGTGCTATTAAGAGTTTCTTCTGAGCTTCTATGAGGCATTGGGTGATGGCTCAAAGTGAGCAAATTTCCTTGTGTCGCCCATAAACTATCTGTGCACCAGTATTCTCCTTGTTATTGTGTAACCCGATTGTACAGTACATTTTCTAATAAAAATTTAAGCGAAAAACAATAGATCGCATTCATTCATTGCAAATGGAAGTTGCCTTCTGTCAGTTACGCCGAAACCGAGTGTTTTGGGGCAATATCGGTTCGAATAACTTGTCCATCGTCATTTACAACAAGATTCAAACCCATCAATAAAATACCTTTCATCTTTTTCAGTAGGAAGAATGAAACCATGTCTCAGCCAATCTTAATTATATTTGTTATATACTTAAACTGGTCCACTGATGTTGTTAAACAAAAAAACAATCAAACGCTCAATAATTTCGACGACTGTGTTCTAGAATCATCATTAGTGTCTTTACAGGAGACAACAAAAAGAAAACGAGCAGTGCCTTGTAAATCATCCCGTGAAGTTAACTCATCAACGAGATATCCTTTCACTCATTCTGGCCCTGAAAGTGGAATCCATCAGCAGGAATCAAACAGGAGATCTTTTGACTGCTTGGAAGTTGTTCTATTACTGTGCCGCAGTGATCACCGGTCTCAGAGGTGAAATACGTGAGGAAAACAAATTCTTTGCGGACAGTATTCAACTAAAATTCGATAACTGCTCCGTTTATATTCACTGGACTAGCCTTTACGTTGCCATTCGAAGGAAACAACTAGTTTTTGAAAACACCGATTCACTAATCATTTCGTTTACGCTGAATCACGGTTCTACCTAGTTGTTTAAATAAATAGGAATCCGAATTGCTAGTACATACCAAATACACCAAACTGCACAGTTCCCACTTTCTGAGTACGGAAAACATTGAGTCGTTTTTCAACTGACTGTCAAATCGACAATCATAGGTACCATTCTCAGTTGCACACGCCACGTGGTCATTCTCCTGTCTCGAGAATAAAATGACAGGGAAGAAAGCCGTAAGAAACTATGGGAGACAATAAAATTCCCATTGTCTGGTAACCGGTGCGATGACAAAGGAAAAATTTAGTCCATGCGCCTCGCATCTACGGACAACCATACCCAGGGAATCCATCCACAAAATTGTTGCATTCTGAAATGGGACTGCTGGGAGGTTTGCAACGAGAAATATGCCAAACAATCAGACAGTCAAGGAACTCTTCATAAAAAACTCTTAGATCCATACCTGACAACACACTTACTGGCACGTGCTAGTTAAACCAAACAGGAAATCTGTCAGTCTATATAAAACAAGGTATACATAAATATATACATATATATACATATTTAGCGGTAGACAAAATTAACTGCATATTTAATTATACATATAGATATAGATATACATACATTAACTTATATCTCCGTCGAAATATCAAACAACTCATTAATATTTCCCTAACGACCTAACAAATGGACTAAATATCAAAATGCCGGTCTGGTTACCTATATATATATATATATATATATAATCTGTCTACCTATCTAACCATATGTTTATCCACCCTGAAGTGTATCTATCTACATTTTTATATGTCAATTTATCCATCTATCTATCTATCTATCTACATGGCGAGCTTTTTATTAATGTATTTATCTCTGCTGGCATTTATCTGTTTACTTACCTAACAATCCAATTCTCCGTCGAACAATTAATCGAAATATTTATCGATCCATCAAATTGCTCATATATCCATCGATCACTCAATCTAGCAAGCTATTCAAATAACTGTCTATCTTTCCACACGTATATCAATTAATATATCCATCTATTTGTTTATCTATCTACCTCTCCACCCACCTACTGACCTATCTATCTATCAATCTAGCTTTCTATCTATCTATCTCTCTATCCGTCTATCTACTTATTTTTCCATCATTCTATCCCTCTGAATCTAGTCGTAGATTCCTCTATCCACGTATAAATCGACACATCCATCTAAATACTATTCTTCCAGCTTTCGTCAAATCTGCCAAATTATATTCCCTTTCGGTTTTCTAAATTTCTATTTTTCTGTTTGTATATCCTACATAAATCTACCTACCTATCTACATAGCTATCTGTCGATCTATTTATCCAACTTTCCACACGTTTCTTTCTACAGATAACTGTGTCTAGCTATCCATCTATCAATGCTTCCATCTACCTCTCAGTCTATTTATCTTCTCACCTCTATCTATGTACCTATTTGACTGTCTGTCGACCTATCTTTCTGCATATCAGTCTGTCTATTTTTTTATCCCTTCGTTTCCTTTTACTAGTAATTTACCTATGAATCACCCCATCTATCAGTCTTTCTATGTATGCATTTATCCATCTAATTTTAAATGTCTATCTTTTTTATTTATTATTCTATCTATCAGTCTATCTGCCTAGTGAACCATCTATGCGCATATGCATACACATATATATGCACATACATATATATATATCTATTTTTACCTACATTTGTATCTATTTATCCATTTGCACACATACATATGTACACATATATATATCGAACTATCAATCATTCTATTTACCTAAACATTTAAATAATTACTCATATATTACGCTGTCGATCAGTATATCAAGCTCTCTAGACAACTCTCAATCTATCTCTCTATCTCCATATCTCAGCATCTATTTACATATCTTCCAATCTATGAATCGATCTACATATATATATATATATATATATCCATTATTTGACCTGTATATCGTTCTATTTCTGAATCTGTTTATCTATCCAATTCGCTAACTATTCGTCCAAATTAATGTCCATCCTGAGATCAGTCAGCCCAGCAATCATTCAATCAATCCATTTATGCATCTAGCCTATCTATCTAACTATCAAACAATCTAACACTTTATTTATCTCTCCGTCCATATGTTTCAATATATATTGACCCAACTAATTATCGCACTATCTGTTTATCCATCTATATAACTGCATATATCTATTAAGCTATTACCTATCACTCCACTCGTTTCTGCATATGAATATCCTCTTCTACCTATACATCCACCTAAATGCTTATCCATCTATCGATCTGTCCATCTATATATCGACCAATTTGTCTATCTATCTTCTGCCTATCTATCCCTCTTTCTGTCTGTCTGTCTACCTACCTACCTACCTACCCACCTACCTACCCACCTATCTATCTATCTATCTATCTATCTATCTATCTATCTATCTATCTATCTATCTATCTATCTATCTTTCGATCTCCCCAAGCATCTATCTATCTGCACACCTTTGTACACATCTTTCTAGCTACCCACCTATTTCGTATCTATCTGCCTATCTGTGTAAGTATATGTATAAATATATTTACTTACTTTTATATCTATTTACGTAAATATATACTCGCCTATGTACCCGTCAACCTATCTAACTGTTCATGTATTTATCTATTTGTATTTCTTCCTTGCAATCTGCTTATCTCCCCGTCACGGCATCGCGTAAACTATCTGTCAGTCACTCTATCTATTGTTCCATCTATCAACCTCTATCTGTCAGTCTCTCTGTCTATCATTTTGTAGTTAATCTATCTTTCTATGTATGTATCCACGTTCTCCTTTTCTATCTTCCTATCTCTTTTTTTCTATCCAACTATCCAACTCCCTATCTATCTGTCTAACTGTCTATCCACCTTACTATCCATGTATACATATGCATATATAAATATATATCCTTCTCTGTTCCTTGTTTTATCTCTGCGTTTTTTTCTCCCTAATCTATTTATTTATCTACATCTTCACCCCTCCTCTCCTTTCTTTCCACCTGCCTATCTATCCAAATATCATTATGTTTATCCATCCATCTATCCACCCAGTTCTATGTATCTGTGTGTCTTCCCATTCGTTTCTATCTAATTACCCGTTTCTTTGTTTGCCCTTTACTGTTCGTCTATCTGTCTATCGGTTTCTTCCTTTTTTCGTCCAGGTACTGCTGCATCTCCTTCTCCATAGTTCGTAGTAAATGTGATTCGGTTACTTTCTCACACATGCTTGGCTGTTCCCTTCTCTCCTGTCAGGCCAATCTGTCGCTAAATCCATTGTATACGATGTAGCTGAAACGGATGCTTGTATATCCCTTGTTTATTTTTTGACAAATTTAGGCTGCGAACGAATTTCATTTAGAAGAAACTGTACGATTAGAGAAATCTAACCAATGTTAAATTTCCGACAAAGAAATTGCTAGGTTGAAAGCTTCAGTTTTATGACCTGACTATTGGCGATCATGCGGTTTGGACTACCCTAACAGTAGACGACAAACTGACCGATTCAGTGCTCTCCAGTGTGTTAAACGAAGCACACGAATAAAGATCAGTCGTTTGTTGCTGAAATGGTGCACCGTCTCCGCACGGAATGGTCATCTATCAACACTCATTCCCTCGTGTCGCATGTCACGCGCTCTCACAGCTGCTTAATTTCCGATGTGTTCGATTCCCAATAACCGTCCACGCAGACGAAGCGCATGTCAATTTATGTGAGGTCAAATTTATACCCCTGGGTGGGATCCGCGCGATATCGATGAGTCACTCAGATACGGTCGCAGGCATGTCACACACTTTTCCCGGCACAATGCACAATAGGGTTTCGAAAATTAACTGACTCGTGCGGATTACGCGATGACCTTCCTAGCCTTTCGCAAACTGTCGGTCATATGGTATTTTGTTCCATTATTTGGTTAACCGTCACCGTATAAATCATTTTTTCACCGCGATTCTCTCAATCATCACCTAGATAAGTATGCTGACAATTAACACGGGAATGAAGCACTTTGTAGTGACGGTGTATTTTGGTACCAACTGCCCTTGCAACCCAGTGCGGTTGTAGCAAGCTGCAAATATATTTAGCTATCATTCTGTGTTACCCGACCAAATTCGGTGGTTTCGCATAATCTCACCTTACGTCTTGGGCAGTGTCCTGGATTTCGCCATCTCGCTCTTTTACAGAAATTATTGTCAATTTTCCTTCACTCTTCATTGGACTACACCACCAGTGGATGATATTTCCTCTGTTTGTTAGCCCTTGAGGTCACGTGAATCTATTCATGTTACTGTCTTGTAGGACTCGACAAATTCAATGGATAAGTGTTTGTCTGGACGTGTCTTGTCCTTATGTAGCAATGGAAAACAAGTCATTGGGCTGTCGCACGGTACATTATTTTCTGTATTATGAAACCAACTTCTTTTGTGGCCTAAAGAAATCCGTCGTTACAGTTCGACGAAGTTAGGATCATTGAGTAATGCGTCAAGAAAAAATTAACGGACAACAAGAACTGCTTTCAAAATAACCAGAACACGGGTAATAATTAAAAAGCAATGACAATAATACAGCAAAAAGCAAATGAGGAATTTCGACCAAAGATCAGAGAGAGTGGACAAAGGATACTATTAATATCACTGTTATTATTATTATTATTTTTATTGCTGTGGTTACTGGTATTATCGCAGTTATTATCCTCACCTTCATCAGCGGGACCGTCCCATCGGACTAAGGCTGCATCGTTATGGATTCTAGTCACTAAGTTTCTTTTCTTGAGTAAGGACCAGAAATAAGCTGCTTCTTGACAACGGAACAAGTAAATACTAAACGACGATTGTTTGCTACAAACGAAATAGCTTGAACCTTTGCAAAAATACGTTGCACGACTGGCATACGTTACCATGAAACACTCCTGCAACAGATGAACTGTCTAAATAAATACCGTATTCTGTTAGATAGATCTATGTACCTACTATGCTGCTTGAGTAATATCGCAACTGGAGACTGGATAAAACCAGCGGAGTGCCTAGCTCAACCCAGGAAAATGGAAATACCAGTCGTTAATCTTCCATAAAACGGCAAAGCTGTAGCAATTTTCTTGGCTCAGATCTCTCTTCCGAATGTTGCAATCTTTTTGGAAACGTAACAAAACGTCAGGTGGAGAGTTTTATTTCTAACCGGTAATATACATTTTTTGCATAGCATTTTCATCTTATTCCAGCGGACTACGAATTGTCACCCATTTAACAATGACCGTCGAGAACGAACAGACCGCGATATCAAATTTCTATCCTCAGTGGTCCAATCTTAATCAATTCCTCTTCCGTCTACCGGATTAGAAAAATAGCGAAACACGTGTCCTCTTTCTGCAATAATCCTGCCTAACTGGAACTGCTGACGACGGTAGTGGGATAGTTAGTCGGAAGTTTGCTTTGTTATTCCACGGTGAATTCTACCTTCCTGTCTTCGTCTGAGCAGTGTGTGACAAAAACAACTTCTCTGATCTGAAATAAACTGGTTTAGGTAGAAAATTCTCCACTCTGCCGAGGGGATCACACGATATGCGACTTTCGGCAGTCTGGCTTACAAGCATGCAAAATAGCGAAAACTTACCAAACTTCTCCAAATTATACAGTTAGATCATACAATTCTTGATCAATGGTAAAGTACTAAATTCCTGATAGATTCTGGCAGGCCCACTGCAAAACGTGTAAAGTGAGTGGCTCAACGAGCATCACCTGTGGTGTGAACAAGATGGGTGTAGTGGGAGGTCGATAGTAAGTTGATTGTAATTATCACAACGACGTTGACTTATATGGTACTCGCACGCAAACTTCACCACCAGCCCGTCTACTAATAGGTAACGGTTTTCTATCTCTCAAACAGATGCCTGAAAAAGACAGCAGAATTATATTGGTAAAAACCAGCTCCATCTAAAATAACACTGATCAGGACCTGGTCAGTAGCCAGGCCGTTGATAATTAGTATCTTTGCATGATCGATCGCGCTCATTCACCCGTAACCCATTCCATAAAAGTTAATCATACAGTGATCATGAATTGACTGACAGATCCTTTGGCGTGCCCATAATCAGACCATTAGTAAACAATGTCTGTTTGATCATTCGAACCCTATATTAGAGTCAGAAAAACCGAAATGAAATCCACTGGATTTGACTGATACTCAGTACACACGATCGGTTGAACTCTAACGCATTAAACCGTTCACAGAGAATTCGTTACTTTACCAACAGTGACAACTGTTTCATATTTGAGGGCGTTGCCATACGTTGCTGATGAGTAGATGCGCATCGAAGTATCGCAAATAAGCAGTTGTTCGTGTCTGGTCTCACTGAAGTCCGCGTTCCTTATGTATTACATATATCAAAATGCACTTAAAATAAATGCACTCAGCTAGACCAACAAATTTTCCCCGGAGCACCTGAATGAGTTTGTGTTTACTGCCGCTCATCAGATATGTACCCGGTATTCCTCCGTTAATATACTTTTATACTTAGATACTACAATTGTATCCTGTCATTAGTATCTCTTTAAGATGAGAGGAATGTTCATAAATCAGTGACCAATTTTTGTACCATACTAGCGATTGTTTTATGTTCTACTTGAATCAGAAACTGGAAGCCTATAAAACGAAGACGTCAGAAGTACGAGGTGGCATATTTCTGATCAGTAATATATAGATGATCAGATAAACATTTTCGGAAAAACAACCCGTTTTTGATTATATATATATATATATATATATATATATATATATATATACATGCTCCCAGATGATTGCCCGCCTTAAGCATCCACTGCTGAAGAAGTAATACCCGCACCTCCTCGCATAGGATGTGTTTACCAGAGTACGGGGGTGAAGGCACACGGCCGGCGCTCTCCTCCGGTTGGCTGAACTTTGGTAGTGTCTAGTGAAGAAGTCTAGACCCCGATTGCAAACCAACCTCGAGGTGTATATAAAGCCCATGATTTTATGCCCACTTTCCTCTGTGTCGGAATGGTGTGCACGGCACCCAGAATGGCTGACCTCATCCGAAGGATGCATGAACTGAGCCATCAGTCACCAGCCCCAGTGGGTTACTAGACCTTGAGATATTCCTGCTACATTTAGGCTATACCATTTGAAATCTACACAGCCTGTGACTTTCCAAACTATGCTAGTTTATCCAGGCCACTGGAAAGGTGGCTTTAAGTGAACCCTCCACCTCGGTTTGGCAACCAGTTAGTACCCAGCCCGAAGACAAACTGTGAATTCATGTGGATAACCGATGACGTGGAGGTAGAGCGCAGAACATCTGGTATATATGATGAACTCCTTACAGTTTGCCTTTTGCGTTCCTCTTTCTCCTTGTTTTCCTTTGTCGTCCTAGTTCTGATGGGATAAAATTGCGTAAGAGCGGCCGTCGATAAAATGGTTTTGCTGTGGGGTTATGGGTTCAGTTTACAAGTGCAAAACCGATAGACTTTGGACAGATGAGCGTTAGTCAGATTATGCCGGGAGTAAACATCCGGGATGATTCGTTTTGCTAACAGATAACGCAATTAGTTCTCTAGTCTATGTGCTTTGTAGAATTGTAGAAGTTTCGGACGGAACTAAGTATAGTGGAAAATCCTGTTTCCCCTATCGGATGTCCCAGATCATTCCTACGGTATTTTGCTTAGCCTGCACATACACTGACCATTTTGGTTGTTGCTGTCACGGCAAGTGGGACCGAACTAATCAAGTAACCGTGATTTCCATCAAACAATCAATAACCTGAAAGTAAGTACTGAAATGGTTTCTCCAGTGACTTCCCGACGCATCAACTAGCCTTGGGAGTCCAGTGACATAGATATTGTTTTCAGACAAATGACGGTTACGCTACTGTGGACATCCGTTTGTGTCATGAGTGCTTGATGGTCGCATTGTCGTATCTCAACTGGATGGAGTAACTTCTGTTAGCCAGTGAACGAATGAACACCAAATCCATGTCTTCTGGTGACAATGTCCTTTTCTGGGGAACAAATGTAAATGAAATGCAGTTTTCCACACTTACTTAGTTCTACCAACCATGCGGGGATAAGTGTAGATCATAGAAAAGTATATTTTTATGATTTAACTTTTAATAAATCTACAGGTTCACTGGGACAAAAATTTTCGACTATATTTTGAGGGTGTTCTTACTTTCCTCACCAAGCATTCTGTTCCAACTCCTGGTAGGAAAGGGCATTTCGTTTCACCGTGATTAGCTCATTTATACACATGGTCTATATGTCAAAAGTAAATTTTCCCAAGCCACAATATTGTACGAATCCAAAGCAGACCAACCTGTAAGGTGTGCCTATACTCAAATAAACTTTTAATTGCCTTGAACAAATAGGCAGGACCTGAGGAAAATTTTAAATCACCTATCGTTAGTTTCCACTTCCATTTGCTTAAGGTAGCCTAAAAGTTCAGCCAAGAGGATAGAATTCTTTACATTCCAAAGTCGTCCGTGGTGAAGAAAATTAGAACATGTTCATCTGCTGCTTCCTCTTTCTTTCAGACGGAAATGAAAATTGGGTGCAAGTGTCATATGAATTTGAACAAGTGTGATAAACTGGACTCAGAGATTATGATGATGTGACGAACCAGTCCGGTAAATTGACAATCAGGCTGCTTTCCTATCTAACTGCGCAGTGCAGCCAGTTGGTTCCCGTATAATCTGGCGAACAACCCAGAAATGATTGTACTTTGGACATATTTGCATTCGACGAACAGAACTTTATCGATTAAATTGTTTGCTAATATTCTAACTTAGAATCATTTTTATTTACTGGCCACAACTTTAGGGGTTGCTGGTAGCTGCCTACAGTCTGACACGCGAAGAGATTGTAGAATAAAACCCATGACTTAATTCCAGTCATTTTCATGAATGGGTTCAACTGAAACTTCCTCTCCCTAAGGAAGTTTGGCCGTCTCAATGTTTTCCTTTTTATCTGAAATAAATGAATTATAAGATTTTTCACTCTGAATTTAGATTTTGCTTCCTATATTGCTTTTATTAAGGCCTTTCTACAGATGGCATGCACAAATCCCACCCAAAAATCTGTTTGTTAGACCCTGTAGGCAAACAGATCACTGAACAGGGGTAGTTAAATCAAACTTGTGGCAGTTATGTTTGCATCACCAATCGCGCTGATACCACAAGATCATAGAAACGGGGTTTAAAATGCAATAACAGGAAGTAAACAGGTGCAGGACAACATCATTGTGCGTGGACACGACTTTGTCAGAGGTGTCATTTGATCAACTCAACATCGTGGATAAAGGGGATGGAAGAACTTTCGGTACAATTACGTCATTTTACAGGAAAACCATATCGACCAACAGAAGGAAGTCAGATGAGGAAAACGACCGATGTTGGAAGAATTCGAACCAACGAATTCCGAGCTGGAACCTCACGACCTTTACAGCCAGACCGCCGCCGGCCACATACAAAACTCTGACCCTTGTGCTCCAAACAGGTTTGCGTATGATAGTTCTGCTACCACGGCTACTAACTGCATGGGAGTTGATTTGTGTGCCCGTGAAACGGTTCATCGTATGTGAGGAGTATTCAGATCAAGGAAGCACCGTTAATTTGTCCTATCTCATTCGATAACAACTGACAGCGGGTGCAGTTCCTCAGCGATGAGTCGATCTCGAAGTAAACGATTTCGACTCCATCACAGTCATCTAGCTATCAAGATCACGGCCTACCGGTTTGACCCGCAACATCGAAAGTTGCTTAATACATCGTTCTTTCGTCGAAAGATTGGCAGAAATATCGCCCCGCTCCTTTTCACTCAGATCACCTGTCATGGTGAATTCCTCTGTGACATTTAGCATACTAGTAGTGTGTTACCTGCCCACGGTTTAAAATGATTTGACTCCAACTATTACGCAGGGGTTCCATGCATTTCATCCGTGTTGCAGTATGTTGGATCAATTATTTAATCTGTATATATTCAGCCAGAAGTTGATATTTCTTGGTGGAAAAGATGGTGACTTGTAAGGCGAGATCGCTAAGTTCGTAAGAGTATGGTGCGATACCTGCTAGATGGCCAACGACGAAATGGGAATGCTCCGAGGAATGCGTTATATAATCCATCATCCTTTCCTAAACCTTAGTTCCAGTTTACCATTTAGTCTTGGTCGTTCTTTGGCTAACAATTACGAGAAGCTGCAGCAGTGATTTCCACACTACGTAGAACGATTTCCAATGAGCTGTTCGTGATAGGTTCATGAGCAATCATTCGGAAATTCTTAGGCCGGCTAAACCTTTTGTGAATAGAGGCTGACTTCTTGCTCACTGTAGATTCAACGCTATAAAATATATATATATATATATGTATATATAGTGCCTGATTAAAAATAAGCATGGTGCCAAAGCAACAACACCTAAATAAAATCACACAAAAACAGGTGCAAAAATAAAAGGCAAGAAGACAAATCTTGCTTCTTTGTGTTTCATATCAGGACCAAATGATGTAAGCAGTGTATCGAAAATTGATGCGCCATGTATTGGTTTTAATTGTGAGAAAGACTACCCACGGTAGTCGAGACGGTGGCGCATTACATCGACCAACAACGCTGTGTTATTAACATGATATCATTCTTTGTGTTTCACTTTACATATTTTGTGATTTTTGTTCTGATTTGTTTTTTTACGGGACACTAGTTCTTCAGACAGGCCATACAGAAGTTAAGCTACTAATTTCAATCCTCATCTCACGAGCGCCAATCCGGAAGGCTGGAGGCACCAGCGGATGCCAAAACCGAGGCTAACCCCTTCTTACCCCTAGGCCACGTCATAGTTTGACCGTTCTGTCGCCTTGCACAACACGGACAAAAAAATTACGAAAAGGTAAGCGATGGGCAAGCATGCACAGGCGTCTAGACCACCAAAGGCGGTGTAGAGCGAGTCCTTCGCTGAGAAGATTGCCTGCGCCCAGTAATCAGCAACCAACCTCATCACTGCTCAAGCGATGTTTCCACCGAACTCAAGCGACGCTTCGGAAATATTGGTAGTCGAATAAAGGAACTTGTCAGTGATCCTCGGCGCAGTTACGCCAATATTCACAACCGTGGCTTTGCACACCCTTTTCTTAATAGAATCTGTGTATCATAGCGGGGGCACAAGGGCCGCAGGGTCAAAAATGTTGTTTTGACTCTCACAATTCCTGACGCGATATCTGCGTCAACATCTCCCGAGGTACTTACAGTCGTTTAATATCTAAAGTTATTCATCACAAGGATTAGGTGCACACGAAGACTTCTGCCAGTGATGAAGTGGTAATTTGCATTTTGAAGTTCCAAAGCACACGGCAAAGGGAAAACCCAAATCACATCGCTTCCCAACACATGTCCAATTGCCCGCGCATCAACCCAAAGCAAAGAGATATCATCTGTAAACTCCAAGTTGAAACTCCTCCTTGGAGGAACTTCAACTTCATCGTCAAAAAGACCAGATACAGCCATTTGTAGAACATTCCCTAAAACGAATTTGAAAAAGAATGAGGATATGGGGGAATCTTTTCGTACTGTACTGGAGATGACGAAGGGTGGCGAAAAAAGGCCATAAGCCCTAATCCAACCTGTGATAGGACAGCATAACTCTTAGGGGACGAACACCAATATTAAGTACTCCTTTCCTCAAAAAACAGTGCCATAGTCCAAACCTATCAACTGAGTTGGAGACTGCGCGAATGTCTGGAGAATATAACGACCATTGGCCTTTGGAAAGTAAAAGGGTACTCTAACAGCCGTCGTAAGATGGAGATTGAATCGGTCCATAAGCTAACAGCACGAAACTCAATCCATTTGCCGAGAATTTGCTCTTCCGTGAGGAATGACGGACGATTAGGATTAGACTAATATCCCTGCGGTTGCCACTTTCACTTTGCTATTTATCATTAAAAATGGTGACAACTGTCGATTCTACCCATGAAGAAAGGACTTTCTGAAAACGCCAAGCCTTCAAGAACAGAACTTGGGTATCTCCGATCTGTTCCATTTTTATATCCTTAAATAGAGCTGAGAAAAAGCCATTGGAGCCTGGTGGTTTAGGAATTCCTAAGGGTTTGGTTTACTTGCACTTCTCCGCCTCAGAGAGTATATTTGTTAAAACGGGTGACTAGACGCGTATCGGAATAGCCGTGGCAGGGATGACGCTGAGGGCCAGCTAAACTGTGTTCCGCATGGGATAGAACACCTCATTGTTGACTGTCCATAAACTAACCATCAGCTTTTCAGAAATGTTATCCACATCTGATGTTTTCTTATCAGTGTCACAGACAAAGCATAGGGTTTGCGGAATTCCTCATGGCGGTTCACGTTCCATCTTTAAAGCTCGCTGGGACCACCAGATCTCACCACCTTTACGGAAGCCTACCTTGATCGTCCATTCCCTTGTTGATTCGTTTTTCATTACGCATGATACCAGCGGGGATAAACTGGCGTACTTCATGAAGGAGCAGAGGCTCAGTAGGAGACCAGGATAACACAATACGTCGAGTTAGTTCGAAAATCACTAAGGTAGTAGAATGGAAGGGATGTGTTAGTCAAACATTGCTAGAGCAATTCCAGCCTTTCAGCCAGTGGCTTTCGAAAAATGGACCGGCAAGTCGGATCAGAGAGCTTAACGGACTCTATCTGACTTTGCACCATGCATTTTGAGGGGCCACCAAAGTACATGGACAGATTCGTGCAGACCGATATGTGGCCGCCGTCGGGGGAAGGGTTTTTCCCAGTATGCCTGGAAGTCTTGTAAACGGCCCCGCCATTTGTAGCTAGTTACGATGCACAAAATCTTGGTCCATCAAAAAATAGGGCGGAATCCAGGTATGGCGGCAGTTCGAATTTCTGTTGTTCATACTGTCGGGGGTTAATCAGTGGTTTGAATAGTGTGTCAACAACCGTTCATTGTTTCCTACCCAACAACAATCGAAGATAAAATTGCCTCCTAAGCTCGGCTTGTTCGAGAACACCCAACAGATCCAAGCCTTCAGAGTTCCTTCTGAATCACATTCTCAACCTGCTTTGCTGTGCGCAAGATATAATGCAGCTGTTGGGAGAAAGTGCCCTAGAGTGCATTTAAGCTACAATCTGTAGACGCATAAGATGAGATAACAAGTAAAATGAGTACAACAGAATAAGGATTGCTGGATCTGTCCTGATCTCTAAACCTCAATGCACATAACCGGCTTTCAGCTTGGACCTAGTACAGCAGAGCATTGCTCTCTTTTAATTAGAACCACACCAGCGACAGGATGATACGAAACAACAATTTCAAGGCCCCAAAAATGGCTCATATAAAACTTCGCCAAAGCAATAGATGGAGATATTAATCGTATGATAGAAATGAAGCCTTGAATGTAGTTCTGTTGGATATAACACAAACCGATGGTTAGGGTTTCCGGTGTGAAAGCTAGACATGACCGTTTTCCTATGCGCATCCGTGTCCGCACATTGCATGCAGGGAAGTGGGTATTGACTCGTCGCACCATCTACCAAGAGCAGAGATCAATACAGCTGCAGCAACTTTGCGCCGATTATGCCAATCGATAAGAAGAGAAAATCTCCGCATGAGAAAGCCGATGTGTGCCGAGGGACCGAATTAGCCAGCAGAATAATCAATCAAGGAGTTTTGCTAATCGAAGACTAATATAAACTATTTGGTTTTGATTAATAACCGAACTTTTTGTCTGTTCCACTTGGTCTTTCTCATTAGAGTTGGTGGGAATTGGAGATAATGGTCGTGAAATAGAATCGATTGAGGATTTGCGGCTGACAAAAGCAGCAGTCTCATCAAATTTCCTGTTACGAAACATTGTTTGTGGCTAGTTTGAAGGGGCATGGGGGAGGGAGAAGCAAATCAACTACTGGGAGGGAATTCTGAGATTTTGATGTTGTTTTAAGTAGGAAGTCAGAGAACAGAAACAATTTACTTCTCCGAACCACCGATGGCATTATCAATATCAGCCGCCGGTGTCAGTTCGCTACCTCAGACGGATATGACTTCTGTTCTCAAGCGATTTCCAAACTTTTGGCTGAGCAAGCTCAGGCTGCCATTATTTTAAGCAGTATGTGATTGTTATGTAAACCAGTCCTGGACTGGGTGAGCGTTGAAATGATTTTGTTACACTGAGCGACTAGTGTTAGGGTCTGCACCAAATCTTAATGAGTGTTAATATGGATGTTTTATACAGAACCTTAATTCAACATCTTTAGGCTCTGATTCTTTGATGGTATCAAGCACAGATTTAAACTATCAGATAAAGAGTGCCAGTAACACTCTCGAATATCGTGTCTTGAAGTTTGGCTCAGCTCTGGGGATCATCACGCTCCGTTGCACAAAGCTATCACTTCCGGTGCAGCTTTGGTCGTCCTTTACGGGAGACGTTGGTAACACTTGGTGAACTTTTGTCCATCTTTCACAGTGGCACTTCTTACTGATAACATGCACGCAAAAGAAGGATAAAAACCCGTATTGACTACTGAGCGAGATTGGAAAGGCTTGAAAATAGCTATCGCCATTCGAAATTCATGAAACGCGATACCAAATCTGATATTTTAGTATTTTATGATTATCAAAAATTAGGTCACAAGTTTCTTGTTTTTTCTTGTTATTAGGTGGAACGATGTCATCGACTTCAAACTGACCCTTTGATAAACAAACCCAAATGACCAGTCAGCGAAGTCGCCTTAATGATTCCTTTTCCGCGGAGCATTTGACAGCATGTAGCCGCTTCGAATCGTTTGGGATTTTTGAGGTTCCACAGATTCATAGGCTGATAGCCCAAGATAGACAAAACTAAATTCAGTCAAGCTTGCGAAATACGAAGTGAAAATAGTCAGGAGATGGAGGATGTTACATTACAGTCGGAATGATTCCATCCTACCGAAACTAAATCGAAGGACCAAAATTGTATTGTTTTTCACGTAATTTCGCTATTACTTCAAGCCAAGTGACTGCCTCCGCCCGACTGGTTAAAATATGCACAAAAATGTTATCCATTTGTATCCATTTGTAAGCCGAGTTGAGTCAACCAGGTTTTTGATGCAAGGATATGCTGTTACTTATATTTTCAAAATAATGAATCATATGGTGCAGTCAGGATCAAAGAATCAAAACAATGGACTGCAACGTCAGCATTTTCCCAGTTCTGTCTCCCGGGCAGAAAGTGTTCTCGCGTGGGGATAACAACTACCGTGAAGTGTATGATTTACGCTTTCCCGGTATATCTTTCCCACACTGTAGTTAATGAGCAGTTATTTGGAGACCACCAATTTCAATTTGGTGGTTCTATCACACATTAGACGTAATGGAATCAACTGTACAAGGGACTTTAGTTACTTTGTGAAATATCGGTCATCTAACGCATACGCGGTGTATCTGAGTCGCCCTATGCTAACGTAGTGTGGAAATGGTTTCAAAATTATGGACAAAAATAGATGATCTTTTTATTTCCTTCATTTATTAGGAGAAAAAATAGTAATGGGCCTGAAGAGAACGCTGGCACCTAATGATTTCTGATGGAGAAGTGACCTGCTGCGGGAGGTTCCGAACTCGCGACACGCAAGTTTAAACGTCATGATAGTATTCGTTTTACGACCAAGACTCCGGATGCAGAATTCGATACAGTTTACGGATAATCTCAAATTTTATCTGCTGCGGTTATTTGGTGTTACTGTTGCAATAATAATCTAATAAAGCCACAGAAATCACTACTCGTACCAAATTTGTAGGTGGCAGCAATTAAGTTGTGAAACGGTATAGAAAGTTTTGGCATTCAATCGAGATATGAGACTGACTTGACTATCAAGCAAATAAATCAACTCGTTAGGCAACTGTAATCTGATTATCTACCAAATGGTATTATTACAGGAATAACACTCTCAACGGTTGGCAACCCCACAATGACACAACACACGTGATCATGAAATCCCAGAATAGTTCGTCCTTTGGTAACGGTCATGAGGCGCTAATTACTGATAATCCTCTGATTTATCATCGACAGAACCTAATCGATCGACGCGAACTTCAAAATGAGATACCAGACTCGGTCTATATGAAGTCAGACAACAGCGACTTGGTGTTTATCATCAGTCTTATAACCAGTAAGTCAGATAACTCATTAGGAGAACTTTGCCCTGGGGAGGTCGACCTCAAACAGGAAGTCTGACATCGGTGTTATCAAAGAGCAAGGACCATATTAGTCAGTTGTTATTGTTCAGGAAACTTGTTCCAATTGAATGCGCGGATTCAAAAGCTGCGCAAATTGTTACTGATTACCGTTTGTGTGCCCGTACAGATGCGGGTGCCAGGTTGGTCAATAAATTGTCTGTAATGGTCTTTTGTAAGTGAGGGTCTCCACAAGTAAAATGATGCTTGTTTCTTCAGGTCAGTTCACACCTATTTCGGCCCCCTGCTTTTCTCGTTGTTTTGTTAGTGGAACAGCCAAACAGTGTCAGTTATCACACCCCACGGATTCACCCTCGAAATCCGCTCAAATGAAGTGTGATAAAGTTCATCCAGAGGACAGAACTGATCAAAAGTGACGAGAAAACAAACACGACAAATAAATTAAATGGCACGCGTGGCAACTGATAGCAATCACTCCGCATTTTACAGCTTTCTATCACTTAACCTATTATCACCTTCACCTTCGTAAGAATCATGTATAACAATGAGTATTTGCCCATTATTTTTTAATTCTGCATCAATTGCTATATACTGGGACCACAAATTTTATTTTCATTTTGGATTTTGAATGTTTACAAAAACCAATTTCCAAAAGAATAATCATGGATGCCAGCAATTTTTAACATGCACTAAACAATTTGCCAGGTGGACAGTTTGGTTCAGAAGGGGATGACAGTCAGCAAATCAGTCTCAGTGATCAGGTCCAGCGAAACAAAGTGACGCAATCACGTGGTCGCATGAACGAAATCTACATAATAAAACGCGCTGCTTGCAATAGTGCGGAACACCAGTGCAGATAGTTAGTTCATATGTAACCGAAATTTTTAATTATTCTAACGTGGATATTCGCCAAAAGGTTTGCAACGGAAACTTTGTCATCCTTTAATATATATATTATCTATCATCCTAAATTGGATGGTGACTGATCAATCAGCAGGAAATAATTTTATGAGAAATTGGTCTCAAAGATATGAGGAACTGCAATGATCTGTCGAATTTATCAAAAGGGATTGAACTTTTCCATCTGCAACGACATGTGATATAAGCTTCGTTCAGTATGCTTGTGATGAACGCCTACTTTTTAAATCAAAGTGGAGTTCATAACAAATCACATCTCTTTATTGTAACTCAGCATTTAACGCGGTGCGGTAGGTAGATCACCTGGTTAGGTAAAAGACAAAAATAATGAAGTCTTGAGTCCACATTTTACTTCGTGTATCGGTACGAAAACCAGTTGGATTTTCAAAGTGTTTTAGAAGTTTGTAAAAACAAAACCTTAGAGAATACTGCATCGGGCCCGAGTGCAGCTGGCAGTATATATATATATATATATATATATACATGTACACGGGACCTGATCTGTTCGTCACTTACCGCAAATTCTTACCATTCGGGTGCTGGCTTTCCACGTCATCTGCAACTCTTCCTTTTATCAATCCGATGTTTACCCTGTCTATTTTGACGAGGTGATGAATACTTCCATTGCTGACTAACATATGGAAACCTGTTTGCTAAAATGTGTACACAACCTCAAATAAAATATTTAGACTATGTTTGGCTTTGTCTATTCCACCTTACTAATTGCTTTCTCTGACTACGGTTATCCAACCGCAGTGTTTCTGACCAGTGCTTGACGTCAAAAGGAGTCAGACAGACCTATTCACATGCAGTTCACCAGCCCACATTCCAACAGGAGACTGTCAAAGTGAAATGGCACAAGTGTCGCATTCGGCAGCAAAAGCACAAACCAGCTATCTTTCTGGACGTCGCCATTTCTGCATCTCATAACCAAGTGTCATCCTATCGCTGTTTGTCTTAGTTTATTTTGACAGATTTAGTTAAATGAGGACTTGGTCTAGTCGTTTCAAACACCCATCCTCATTAGTTCCCAGCTCGTACAAAGTTTTCTGATTAAATCCTACAACTACAGCAAAAAGTATGGTATGTTTCCAAACTATATGAGTTTTCGCAAGTGAAGAACTATTCATAAGCTATATGGATTGAAAATAATCGGTTGTCTCAAAACACCTATTAGCTCGACTGGCCCAAACAGATCTGTTCAGTCTGGTTAGATGTGGAACTTCAGTTGTTGTCTGGATGGTCGATACCGAGAATTTGTTTTGGTCGGTCCCACTGCCCATGCTTACGATTGTTCCAACGCTGGCCAGATAAAATATCCGGATCAGTTGACTCTGTAGACAGACTATGTTTAGTCGATCAAGCGGCATTTGTGTTGCGTGAATCTCATCTTTTATTTGTAGTGGTGTATTCGATTTTTAGGATTGCGCA
The DNA here is from genome assembly GCA_008360955.1 of Fasciolopsis buskii. Taxonomy (NCBI): domain Eukaryota; kingdom Metazoa; phylum Platyhelminthes; class Trematoda; order Plagiorchiida; family Fasciolidae; genus Fasciolopsis; species Fasciolopsis buskii. The sequence goes on from LUCM01005527.1 coordinate 147,635, forward strand.
GTTCAACCGATTACCAACAAGTTCAAATGGAAAAATGAAGGCAACACTGAGAATTGGGTAGTCGTTAAAACTAGTTACATATTTTGATGTTCTAAAAGTAAATTTTTACGGTTTAGTACACAAATTAGGGCAGGTGAAATGGTTGAACGTTTATCGGCTTTTCAACTGTCATGAGTAATGTTTCACAATCCCGGTATCGACATTTCAATATATTGCCAGCTGCACTCGGGCCCGATGCAGTATTCTCTAAGGTTTTGTTTTTACAAACTTCTAAAACACTTTGAAAATCCAACTGGTTTTCGTACCGATACACGAAGTAAAATGTGGACTCAAGACTTCATTATTTTTGTCTTTTACCTAACCAGGTGATCTACCTACCGCACCGCGTTAAATGCTGAGTTACAATAAAGAGATGTGATTTGTTATGAACTCCACTTTGATTTAAAAAGTAGGCGTTCATCACAAGCATACTGAACGAAGCTTATATCACATGTCGTTGCAGATGGAAAAGTTCAATCCCTTTTGATAAATTCGACAGATCATTGCAGTTCCTCATATCTTTGAGACCAATTTCTCATAAAATTATTTCCTGCTGATTGATCAGTCACCATCCAATTTAGGATGATAGATAATATATATATTAAAGGATGACATATATATATATTCTGGGGCATTCTGCCCTCGTTCCTAAGTTTGGCTCAGCCCAACTGACAAAGAATTATCAACGAATTACAGTTGTGGTTCTTCTGTGGACTCTTCGACGAAGAGCTTCCATGGACAATCCTGACGCCACAAATTCGATGCTGGTGAGACATACCAATTCGAAGTGCACAAGTATGTGGATGTTTGGACAAGAGATACGCATACCTTACGAGCGACAATAACCGCGAAACCGGTCGTGTGCTTCCGGGCAAATTTTGTTCACGCATCCAGATATATATATATATATATATATATATATATAGAAGGGTCTGGTACCACGTGTCAAAACGTGAAAGTAGCACTTAAGGTCATTGTATAAAACACAGGAAGAGTCCAGAGGAATTTTGTTTCAAAATTTTTCATGCATAGATGGATAAATATCAGTTTGGTGGACAGTTCTTCCGGTGGTATGGAAGATCAGCTACTGACAACTCTCGGACCCCGACGAAAGGATTAGGAGAACTCTCTTCAATAAACCAGCAAAAACGACAGATGAAAAACAGAGGGTTGAGGATAAAGCGCATGGGTTAAAAAAGAGGGCGGTAGTCGCTTTATGTGGTCAGTGGAATTAGGAGAAGTAATATCGTCAGCAATAATAATAACATTACTATTATTATCATTATTATTATTAGTAGTGGTGGTAGTATTAGTAGTAGTGATCGTAACGTTGGTGCCCGGGGGCTGGAGTCCTAGCAGAATATTTTCAAGAAACGTAGTAAGCCGGTCGCTCAATATTTTGGTCGTTCTTTCATAATATAGTTACTGTGCATACGGTATGGTAAACTGCCTTCTTAAAACAAGTCATCTACTTTTTGTGCATAATAAAATTACCCTGAAATTCTTCCGAGCATAGTCAGATGCAGTATGATGAAGTGAAAAAATGGCATTTTGGGTGATTTTTTCTCTCCCAATATAGTTTGCTCGGGAATATTTCACACAGAGTGATTGTGTTGCTTTCGCTGTGCTGCATGAAACAGTATTTAATTTGAATTTGAACAAGAAAATGAATTACGGTAGTGGCAAGAGCCAGGGTCTTAATCAAGCCGACGGCAAATGTCAAACGAACCGTGAGATATCACTTTACCTGTGCAGTAACCGCCGGCGTGAAGCTGAAAGGTGCTGACGGACGTGAAATGCCGGTCGAAACGAATTTCCAATGCGTGGCAAATACGTACAGTGAATAAATAGTTGGCATGAGGGATTATAAGCCCGGGTTCCCCTACATAATGGAACAGTACTGAGTCGGCTCTCGGGCTGACCTTTTTCAACGTGTCTCGCGTCGAGTTCGTAGCTAATCAACGGATTTTACGTTGACTCAACAGATTGAGTGCTAAGCTGAACGAGGGACCGTTGTTTTAATTTAGTAATGGCCTATTGTTTGATCTAACATATGAGGTACAACAAAATAATTCGGTCTATTCTAATGCAAAAGTGGCCTGTTGCTTAAGTAATGCAAGATTTCTGTGCAATGTTTGAGATTCTGTACCGGAAGAAATTCACGGGTAGACGTGATTAAGCACGGAGTTTCTTTAATTTGCATTACCAAGTATACCAGCAAATGTCACATAGCCATCACAGTAAATTTTACCGAGGAATCATGTTTGCATTCCAGTACTGGCCTAACCGAGGCTACTCGGAGCTAACACACGAGAGATAAGATTACCAAAGCTTATCTGTTGCTGACCAGTACGCCCTAGGACGATTTTACTGTCGTCTGAATCAAGTACGCGGCTGATTTAACTGATCTTTGTATGACAGCGACGATCGTAAATTTCGGCTCTTCGTAAGTATGGGCAAACACCCTGTCAGTTTAACAAGGACAAGAAATGACGCAGAAAATAAAGTGAAAGGAAGTGAACACCGCAGAAATGAAAGCAAATCGCTATCCCTAACTTTGATACCATTCAAAATAAACAGTCGAGTGGAACTGTGCGCATCTCAGCGTTGCACAGATACCGGTAATATATACATGGGACCTGGTACTATTTCCAGTTACATATATCAGGACATGGAGTGCCCAAGCCATTTAGTGCCGTCTCATAGTTGGGTAACATCAACAAGATTCGAACTTCGAAGTCATACTAATTCGATTGAGAGGCCATTTCAGGTTCTTGAGCCTTTTGTCATGAAAAGCAAAATTCGGTCTTGAAGCACTTGAAAAATGCAGAAATGATGCGACTATCAAAAGCCTTCGCCATCGGCGAGATTCGAGTTAACCCACAGACGCAACCGATGGATTTTGGCCGAGCGTGCACCACCAGCTAAGTTATTTGCGTGAGGATTTCTGACCAAGGGTAACCTAGATGCCTTGTGCTGGCATTCAGACATCCCTTACAACATATCAGCCGTTAGTTTTGGTTAGGTCGATTGCCAAATCCATACTTTGAAACATGAGTTCGTCGATTGTCACCCTGTGAAACCAATGGTTATCATTTTCGTGACTTGCACACCAGATCCTGTCAATATTCTCACGTGTTCGAAACTGAACATCTGGTCACAGGTCAGATGTTGCCAAGACCAATGAGTCTTACCGATCCTATTTGATATAGTATACTGTACCAGTTTCTTATTGGCAACTGGCTGTAAGTGATAAAGGCAATCTTCTGATTGGGTGCATTCGACCGATAGTGACTACTGTTCGAGACAAGTCAATGTAGCCAGTTAGGGAGATGGTGATAGGATGTGCAAAGTGGAATAACGGGATGATATAGAACATTTAGTCCTCACGACGTGGAATCCACGAGACTCCTATTTCCAGTCTACTAGTAGATCGGAGCACATGGACATACACGCAGGCTTGAGATGAAGCCGATTTCAGAGTAATTTTCATACTAAAAAGAACCGATTTATGATTTTCGCATTAATCCAACTCGAGTAATCAAATTAAATGAAGGGAACGAGACCACTGCGGCTTTGGTTGCTAATAAAGTGTGAATCCGGCTGAACGATCCAATTTGCAAGTACAAGTTAATTATATCAAATTTTACTTAGTCCTCAGTACAAATCTGTTCTCCGAAACAAATTAACCCGGCTTTGCTTTTGCAGTCATATAGGCAAGTTTAACTCGTTGGGTCGCTGAATCAGTTTCTGCTACAAAACCAACCACCGATTCTGTCTGTGTGCGGTAGACAGTATCTTCAAACTAATAGAAACTTTGGAAGAATGCCGTTTGCTTATTATTGTTCACTTGAAGGAGTAACTTGTTTGCCTAGAAATCACCGTGCGGAGGGCAACAAATCTAGCTGGAGGAAACCGAGATCAACTGTGATAAAAACGCAACTGCTCAATCGGCCGCAGGATACGTAACTGGACGATATCCTCAGTTGAGATTCAGCGCCGAATCGAACGAATTCACGATTCTCCTTCGTCAGCCATGTTCAACGCAAAAACCAATGTGTGAAATTGATTTTTTCAGTTTGCGCGTTAGATGACCGCATCATGCATTGTCAAGTGAACATGCATGGAATTAGAACTAACCTCGCCATCACATTGTGTACAAACTGATAATGACAATTTTCACCTCTTGACCTCAATGTTTATGAAAAAGCTCACTACCTAGGATAATATACATGCACGTCATTCACGTTCTACTGTTTCGAGATTGTTCGCCTCGTAGAACGACTATGGAGGTGAAACTCCGGCAAATTTTTTGGTAGATCTAAGTTGTCCCTGTGGTATTTGATCTTGTGCTTCAGGTCTTCGTTGTTGGACCGCCCACGCAGTGTTCATAGTTTTCGAGAAGGGGTCGCGCCCCACAGGGAAGTTGATCGGGGTGGGGAGATTCCAGCTAGCACGCGTCACACCCAAACAGTACGATCTTATATACTTGACTACCCCGTTAGGCCTTCGATCAGCCAAAACTCTCTTCAATCAAAAAATGTGCTTTATCGAGTCAATAAGGAAAACTTAGAAAGATAATTTCTCGATGACAGCTAGGGAATTTTCAATTGATGCGAATGATACAATTACCGTGGATATAATGGAGTGATTTACAATGCTGACCTGGTGCAAACGAGTACAAACTGAACTGATGGAAAATAAAACTAGACCGCGTTCGTCTTCTTGTGCTCGTGCGCTACGTTGATCAAAAAATTGCATTTCTTCGTCCAAGTGAAACAACCACACACTCAATGTTCACTGAATGCCGTCTACAGCGACACCAAGACTCACATTAAATGTAGTCAACCAAATATCGGACATGGTCCAATTCATCGTGGAAGGGATCTAAACGAAATTGCCATTTTTGTATTGGCGGTTTACTGTCCTGCAAACCAGTAGTTACACGACCTGCGTTCTGTCGCAAAGCGTGATCACAGCTGCCCCTTTAAAATAGTATAAAGCTTACAATATGCGTAGGTAATCCTCCTGACGACGAATAAATACTCGATTAATGTACTCGTACTAGCTACCGAAAAATCAGAAATACATTGCTGTGTACTGTGGGAATACAACATGCAGAACTGGTCACCACAACACGACGGCTGGGCACGTGCGGCTCGATTCGGAGAATAGTGATCAAAAATAAAACACGGTAACGATAGATAAGCTGTTTTGTTTACTGATTCCGGTTTTATTATCCGCAGCGGGGCTTGACCGACTTTTTTTATGGTTTTGTGAACCAGGAAGGCGAGACCCAACGGTTACCACACTTTAACAATCTTCAGATCTTATTCGTTCCAATATTCAACACAGAGCATCGTCCGTTCTAACGAATCTGCTGTTGGAACCTAAATGACGCCAGTGGTATTATGAATGCACTTTCTTGAACCTATACGTGACTAAGGTAAAGAGGTCATGCTCGATGATGAGAAAGTCCATCTACGATGAACGTGACCTGCTGTGGAGAACCATGTGAAGGCGATATCATTCGTCCTCGTTAAATGAATTGCTCCCGGTGGTCAAATACATACACATGAACAGTCCTTTGTCCTCACTCTGTGCTATCTGGACGACTAGTTGCAACTCAGGCGGGTAAGAATGAAATGCGATACTTGGGATTGGACAGTGCTCAGTAGTCGGAATCATCTATTGACTAAAATGTTTCGTCTTACTCGTAAAGTGTAAAATTGACTATTGCAGATCTGCTTGGCTTTTTATCAGATTTCATATGTGGTTATGTAACTTTGACTTGTGGGAGTTCTTGAACAGTGTTCGAAACCACGAATTTAGAGGAAAGTTCACGAGGTCTATATTAGTCACCGGTTTCATTTCATTGGTACGACAATTTCCGAGAAACTGGTAAACTTTGGCAGGTGCCATTAATAGATTCTCTAATGTGTTAAGCACAGTTAATATTTTTAATTGTTTTGAGATGACACAAGAAGTCAAATATCTTGAGTGATGGAAAACCCACTTACACAATACACGTTTAAAAATGGATGTCTCCGCCTGGAAAAAAAACGTGCGGCCTTCCGCTTGCGGAGTAGATCCTGTACCAACGAGCTGACGCGAACAAGGTTCTCGAATGCGAAACACGTAAGTAAACATACATTGTTCCGCGAACCACTGTTCCGGTGACACAGCTCGTGGCGTCGACTTGTAGATGTACAGTGTGTAATTGGATTTTTCATTCCGTGTAAATTGTCTTGGCTGCTGGTTCCGCACTTCCAGCTCCCTTTTCCAGGACGTACAATGTTACGTAAGCGCCTGCTAACGCTGCATCTGTCCACGTAACCGCTTCGTATTCTTCCCTTCCCGCCGAAATATATGTCACCATCGATTTGGACTATATCGTCCGGCAGACTGAAACGTCACAACTGACTAGATTATTGAAAACAGGGTCACGTTAAATGCTTCGAAAGAAAATCCTTTTTGTTGCCCAAGTCCACTATGGATTTCATTGGGTTTGAGTTCGAATTGCAGTTTGTTCTAGTCGGGGAACTTACTGATGTCGGGGTTCCGATATTACGATTTTCGTCCTATCGCTTTCCCGCTGTACATTGACTCATGCGCGTCACAAGTCCGCACGAAATGTTTTTTTTTCGTCCTGTTTTAACTGTTTGCAATGCGCCGCAACTTACTAGGATCAACTTAGAAATATGGCCAGAGTTTTACTTCTGTGGAGCTCTTGCTTTCTACACTAGCTAAACGCAAAAGATGTGCTAACTAACTCAACAAGTCGATTTTACAGACTGTTTTCCGTCATCCTGGAGTTTGAGACTAATTATTTGTTCACTTCATTTTACGGTCATTTTTCTTCATCATAGTCGGCTTTTGAATTAATTCATTCAGTACGTTTACCTGTTATTCAAACTCTCGACTTCCATCTCACATTCCTGTGATCCGGCATTACCTGAGTGATAATTCTGTCAGAAGTATTTCAAGTCCAGTTTCAGTTTGCATCCTGTCATTTCGCATGCTGAAACCACAGCCTCTTTTCCGTCATTCATGAATCTTGAGTCCATTCAATGCAGACGCCTACCCATCTTATTATTTGTCAATTTTAACAATGAAGTAAAAACTTAACATGAAAGCATGGCTATCTATCCATTCACTGAAGGCCTTTCACGAACGGTCGAATGTTCATTAGAGCAGATCTAAAATGCTATATTTTACCCAATCAGACACGATACATACGTAATGTAAACGAGCTCCAAATAGGATAAACATTTTCTGAAAGAATCATTCGTGAGACTGATTGATGAGTTGAACTTTCTCATTTTTCAGGCAACTTAGATCCATTATTGGTCGGGCAAATCAGACAGGTAGGATAAAGGAGACATATGGATCGATTATTGGAATACAGAAAATATATGCAATGACTATTTCCTGTTTCCATTTTTCCCCTTGTGTAGCCGGCATTGCGGTGTAGCAACCAAAACCAACCTACGTCAGTGTAAGGTTAGAGTCGGCGAAAACTGAAACGGGAAAAGCTATCATGGTTCAAACTGCTTACCACTTTACCTTTTGAAGGCAATGTTAACTGCCCGTGTGGCATCTCATTCGTTAGACAATCCTTATTCCGAAGGTATTCTTCTTTTGGTATTTATACTTCCTGTCAACAAATGGCAAACTTGTGTCAATGCTATAACAAATGAATAAAGAGCCTCCGTAGGGAACAAAACTGTTCTGGTTTATCATAATCGATTTTTTGATAGCACTATTAATCTGTTCTAGCGCTTAATATGGGTTTTTGAAAGACGCTACACATATGAATTAATTCGTCTCACCGTACTAACCGGGAAGCAGTAAAGTGAACTAAGGCCCCACCATCCCAAAAACACTATAGGCGCGAATCGCAAATTCGCTGGACTCTTTCGCGGAAGGCGGAAATTGGTTCACGACTGAATGTTCCAAAACTCACATTGAGTGCAATACCAAACTGACGGCAAAAATAGGTACACGGGAAGCGCAACTCCACTTTGCCGACTCTTTCAGTTGAATACCATCTGTTTATGCTTGCGCGGTCGCCACCAAGTGGATTAGGGTGAAATTTAATTTCAGTTGAAATAATTTACAGAGCTAAATAACATTTGGAATAAGCTGACCTCAGTAAAGATTACAAATCAGAGAAATGTAGAAAAACCGCGGCTCCAATTGATGATCTAAATAGGTTATACATTTTTGAAAATCTCAACAGCAATATCACCCGGTTCGAGAAGTCTTGTTCTGTCGACAGGTGCACGCATGAACTGACCCATGCTTGAACATTTTTCCTGGGAGGAAAAATCTCTTTCGTAAGACATGCACTAACATTCATTTGATTTTGCTCTTGTCTTAATGACGTGGGAAACTATTTGCTGAAAACGAAAACTGGAAACTTGTCCGTTATGTTTGGAGGAATTGTCCAGGCCTTATCCAGACTCCAAGGGTCCCTTCTGGTGAAGTAGGCCATGATTAGGTTCACTGCTAGAATGAGACAAATCGCCCAATGATTGTTTTTGAGGAGGCGTTAAGCCTGAGCGTGCCCAAATTCAGAAGGGCATGGATCAAATTATCCATCTCGAAAGAATCGCCCCAGACACTCTACGGGAATATAACAGTGGCTTTCAGTTGACCATTAAAATTAAAATGGTAGCATTCATTGTCTTGATAACACGTTTGCCTTCACTGATAATGGTGTCCAAGGGGGAAATCAATGGAAATAAAATATCTTGCCACGACACACTAATTACATGGTAATATTCTATTGTGAACCATAAGTAAGCAGATGTAAGTACTTTGCGACGTGAAATTCCCCTCATGAAACATTCCACTGATAGATTCTCCGGAGAAATGAAGATAAAATGAGTGTAATCAAACTGGTCCATTCTCTAGCATCAAAACCATTCATTTGTTCTTGACTCTACTCGTTGGCATTAGGTCGCGAAAAAGTTCAGGTGAACACTGAACTAGAATTTAACAATACGTATTATGCTGCTTCGGTTCGCATCTTTCCAGGTTATAGAATAAACCAACTAGTAAGAACTCACCGGGCAAACGGATACAACAAAACCAGTGTACTTCAGCGAAAGCTGTTTGCATGTTTATTAGTCCAGGTATTTTTTTTTCTGGGCTTATGTGTATGTATGCGTTTGTGTACAAGTACAGGTCCGTTGGACTTCGTCACTTGTTTGTCCAAGGAACAAAAAACAGGTAGAAGTGGATCCTCAGATTGTGAATAAAAGTTGCATATTAAAATGCATCGTGGCCACCATCAAGCAATGCCATCAACAGAAGGTCCTCCAGCGTGTGCAGAGCAGATGGTGGGTAAATGGTTGTCTAGTCGTGTCGGTCTGTTCATAGCGTGCGTGATGAGAGTCGGTTGTCATAAGAGGACAAGAACAGTTTCAGTTCCGCAATGTGGATTGAAATCCACCATAACATACACTAGATAAGGTACTTTATCACATGCACATTTCAGGTACACAGTAGGCACTGCCGGAAATGAAGTGCGTGAGCTTTGAGATGCTTCCTGGAGCACAGACACTTTGGGACGTCTGCGTTTGTTGCAGATATTAACCATACACACACATGTGAACAAGCAAACAACCACAAAACGAAATTGGCACAATGTCAGCACTGAGAATAGTCAAACTATTCTCGGGCCTAGCATAAACACAAGTCGAAATAATTTTGTAATCCAGGCAAAAGGTTGATCGTGATTGTGATTCTGAGTTCCAATAACTATACAGATTACAGAGAGTAGAAATTGACATCTGTCTCTCTCGTCCATCGTATCCTCTTACATAATCGTTGAATTTCCATAGGTGATCCGTGTAGTAGTGAATGTCTAGGCATGTGTACAGAACAGGAACCACCATCAGATCTGATAGATTTGCTTCGTGCGACCTGTCAGCCCAGTGGCCGAGGCTGTCTGATTCGAGTGGCTCAACCCACCACGAGAAATGCGACCTGAGACATCTGTCGGAGACCAAGAGGTGTTCGTGTCGTATGAATGCGATAGGAGTAGCGTACACGGAATTTCCACTCCACTCTCCCCACCGATTCCAGTGTCCGGTGAAGAATTTGTTATTTCTGTTCGATGTTTTGTGGGACGGGGGGCAGTGTTGGCTCCCAGAGTTGCGTAAGTTGGCACACTGTTTGTGGTCAGGGTGTTCGGTGTTTGGGAAGTTGGATTCGGGTGCGCTGTGGTCCGACCTGGAAGTTTCCCTTCATTGTCGACCGCTTCCGGATTTACCATCATAAAATAGGCAGGCGGTTGACAACGTACTGCTGGCTGGGCGGATGAAGTGCGTCGATCTGGCCGCATTATGTGAGCCGAAGAAAGGACAGTGGTCGGATTTGCAACAATTCGCGAAACGGAGGGATTAAATGGCACGCGAGGAGCATAAGAGTACTGACCAGGAGGGCAAAAACAGTAGGAACGTGTGTTTCCGTTCGTTGCCGACGCCGAATTTGCCGTAGCACATGCAACAGTATGAGACGGGATAGTTGTGTTGAACGATACGATACGATTGTTTCGTAACTGACCAACCGAGTTTGAATCTGTGTGTCGTAGATCGATCACTCTTAATGGGCTCTTTGTTGACTGTGCATCATCGGAACCACGGGTTGCAGCCGAATGCTGGTTATTCAAACCAAACGACTCCCCGCCGTGAATACGAACACCTTCTGGGTTCACCAGATACATCCCGTTGCTACGATCTATGATGGCATCTATTGTGCGCGATGTCGGGTTTTTTTTCCCGGCGACAGAGTGCTCGCACACGGGACCTACATGCTCCGCATATTCTAACGATGCGCGTGGGGTGGTAAGGCGAAATGCAGATGCTGAATCTGTAGATCGTTTCCGGTATCGATGGGACCCATGGGCAACATTCAGAACCGGTTGAGATGTCGTAATCTGGGACTGGCTCATCATATTTTGACTGCGATCCTGGCTTGCATTAATTGCTGTTTTTGACATGGTTAGTACTCGTGTATTTGTGTAGACTTTGCACGGATAGGTGGGCTGACTCATTTGACACAAACTGTTGTTGAAAGAACGATGGACCGCGATATCCACCCCGGAATCGTGTGCAGGGCTTTGGAATACTCGAACTAAATTTCCTTTGGGTGAGCTACCGGTGGATTCGGGCTGGATTGGTTGAACTCCAGACGACTTGTTCATGCGCGTTTTGGGAGACATAAGGGTTCCTACATCAATTATATGTTCTGGAGATGCGGTAAATACAGGCATTTGTTGTATGTCCGCTAGTGGTCGGGGCATATACAGCTGTGAATTTTGGGGTCTTTTTATAAAACTGGTCACGGGTTGCTGTTGTTGTAGTAGTAGTTGTTGTTGTTGCTGCTGCTGCTGCTGCTGCTGCTGGTGGTGGTGGCGGTGCTGCTGCTGTTGTCGCTGCTCCTGTATTTGTGCCTCTTTGTTCATCTCACCGGTTTCTAGACTTGCGTACCTTTCTCGTGAAGAAACACGCTTGTGCAATACTCGTTGACGATGCGATTCATTAGGGAACAATTCGTCTGCCTGTGGAGATATTGGGGCCGAGGACTGGGGAATCGGACGATGACTTCGACCCACAGGTGTCACATGATGCACAAGAGATGTCATCGATCGGGACTGGGCTGGAAAACGGCCATTTCTCACGTAAAAATATATATCCTCAATTTCGTCGCACAAAGCATTCATCTGGTCTGTCTCACTTGCCATGAACGACGATGACAAACTCGAGTTCGCTCGGGATTTCGTGCCTACCAAACAGCCAGACGATTGATAACGATGAATGGAATTGAGTGAAGATGCACCCCAGGGGATTGTCAGATTTCCGATCAAATCAGACTGGCTAAGCTGTTCCATGGATGTATGCTGCCATGATCCAAACTCATCTGGGTCATCTACGGCCAGAGCAGCAGCAGCCGAAATGCTCAACAGGGCAGATTGGATGGGATAGTATTTAACGGCATTACTTACAGGACCTAATGTGCGTGTTAGGGGTGTGTGAGATGGACCTGTATCCAGTGAGAATGATATGTCTTCTAAATGTTTCATCAAATAAGCCAGACCCTGAGCAGGATGACAGGCAGCAAGGAAATGAGCTACTCGACATGCGTGCAATTCCAATTGATTAGTATATTGCACAGTTGTGCCAGCGTCGGCTAGAAAAAAATTGTGCTGCGCCAACATGTCCGGAGTCACCACAAAGAAATGACTATTTTTCGACGGGCGTGACTGACCGGTGGTAGTAAGTGAATCCAAATGCACTGGATCGATACAGTCAGCTAAAGGTTCTAAAAAAATCAAGTCACCGTGATAACATAAGTCCAAAAGCAATAATGGCGCGTCCGCAGCCGAGGAGAATTCCCAAGGTGGTCCGAAACGGCGATCGGTTTTTTCCAACGGGAACCATTCGTTCGGACGCAATCCGGTCAGAGGACGAACAAGCGCGGGCAATTGTGAACCACTTAAAAGGGAGAACAAGCTGTGCACACCAACCGTGGATGAAGAAATAATGGATGATTTCTGAGGCATCTGTCGAGTGTCCGCAGGGTTTGTGTTGTGCGTAGCCACAGGACTGCAAGAAATGGACTTGCAATCCAGCGACAGATAGATAAGCCTGGGTCCATCAGCTAACCATTGAAGACCATCCTTTGCGGACAAATCCGAAGCCACGGACGCCACGGGAACCAGCGCCTTGGCACCAACAACAGCACATTGTAGCATAGGCATAGTTTTGCTGCGATGTCGGCTCAGAAGGCTTGTGCCCAAATGACCGGGAGCGTTCGTCGCGGAACCTGATGAATCGTGATGAATTAGGCGGCATGCTCGACAATCTAGCAATTCTAGAACAGTCCCTGCTCGCAGTGTGACTGTGTTCGAAGATTCCAGATTAAATCCTGTTGCTTCCGGTTTGTACACGTCGACAACGCTCATGGTGAGTGGTTGGTTTACTGCGCCAATCAAACATTCTACAGGTTTGCGCAACAGAAAAAATCTAGGTTTCGCACGCCACAAAGCTTTTCCACTGGACCACACTGGCACTTCGGGGCACGATACATGGGAAGAATCTCTTGCATTCGGGCGGGAAATAAGTTCGAACCAGGAGGGACAACAGGATGTAAGAACAACTGGGCTAACATCTAGCGAAGCTTCACTAAATGAAACAGGCAGTCCACTGCGGGGCTTTAAGCCCGTGACGGGGTTATGCACTGTAAAATTTAGCGGGGATTTCGGTCCCGATTTGGACGGAAGCAGCCACCGACCCTGAATCAGCGTCACACCACTCACAATCTTTAAGGCAAGTGCAGGTTCGTTTTTCAACACACAACGACAGCCGGATTTCCGACATTCAATGCGAACCAATTTGGAAGGTTGGTCAACCATGTAATTCACGGAACCCACGCAACATTCTTGCTGTATTAGATCCTGTATAGTGAAACGCATAAAGCCAGATGGAGGAGTACGGCCTGGTGACTGAGTCACGTCGACGGAAGAGCTAGTTCGATGTCGTATCCATCGAAATGGGGCTGATGTTTGTACTGGAGGTGCACAGTTCAACATTGGATAGCACTTCTCTCTGTTCTCATCTAATTCAATCATTGATCTGTGCTGAACCGGTTCAGTGGAATGATCAAGACGATGCGAACAAGTATGACTTAGTTGAGGTGTGGCACAATGCCCATCCAGTATGGGATGCAAGGTAACTTTGGGTAAATTGAATGTGTCGTAGCAGTTCAAATGTGTGGCACTTTGAGTAATGATATGTTTTCTTTCTTCTGTGGGTACATGTTCATCACAGTTCGTGGGGTTTCCGGTATTCACAAGCGGTCTGCACGGCTCAAATGGTCTACGGAATTTCTCCGACACTTCTGGGATGTTCAAATGATCAGGAAACCATCGGGCCACAGGTGGCGGATTAGCTGTAATGAAGGCCATCACAAAAACGCAGAGGCATGCAGTCTAAGCAGGGGCCACAAATCAGCGGGAAAAAGACCGGCTCGTCGTCCTCACCGTGTGCGCGCCAGTGTTTGACCCCATGGTATCCGCGGCGTGCAAGTCACAGCCGGTTAGCATCGCCTGTGTGTGAGACGCGCACACATGCGGACGTGTAGCTGTACGCACACACGTGCAGACAGACGAACGCACATTAACGTAAGCATTGACCATTAACGCAGCACGAAGATCGATAAAGCCTTTACTGAACCGTCATTGGTGCGTTAAGGAGTCACAGAGGGCGGACTTCATTGGTCATTGTGATAGCCAACCCAACGCCAGCTCACTGGCCTGGGAGACAGTGTGGGCTTGTGGGTAGGTGCACACTTACGAACAGCAAATGTCATGTATCTTCGGTTAGAAAAACTGCTGTGGTTGCAGAAAAAATGTACGGCGACTGATCAGTATCCGGTTTTCTACTCCGTTCCCAAGCTCTTCTTGAATGATGCCACTCTAGTGCAGCACATAACAATGGAACCAGTGTCAGCCGACCAGCTGACCATATGTTCAGCCGTTGCTCCAAAGTCAGCCCTCTGTTTTCTCCGCTAACAACCACACAGAAACTAATGTAGGCGGAAACATTGAGTCATGTTCTCACCTTGATGAATAGTCACACACGAAAACAACGTGCATGCGAGTTAAAAAAAACAGTAAACGTTGGCGAAAACCCAGCACGTAACTATCTGCCATTACTTACGGAAAGAGGTAAACATTTTCCATATCGATCCCAGTACCCTTACAATAAGACGGAGTGATTTCGTTTAAACTAAGTAGCTTAACAATGGGGCGCAAGGGAACGCAGAATAATAAATATCCCACATTATGTATCATGAAATTCCGTCTGTTCCTAAGTTCCTTAGGAAGCTGAGTGAAGATATTTTTATTAAAACACCAGGTGTTGAAGTATACCGCATAGCTGTGTTGTGCCAGTCCAACAGCAACCATACTGATTTCAACAGCTTTGGAGGAAATCAGTCAATTGTTGAATTCTGCCACTGACTCCGGTCTAACATTTACCGAGGGAAGATTACGAAGGGTACTTCTATGAGCTTTTTCTATCATTGTTCCTCATTGACAAACTAATCGATTGTAAGAACTGCCAGTGGTAAACTACGACATTGCATTTCCACATTCCCAAACTCAGATATTTTCACAGCCCAAAACCTATCACTTTCAGGTCGGTTGTCATTGCTTTCCTGCACTCCATCTTTACCAGATGCCTGTAATATTCTCTGTTCTTCTAAAGCGAGTCATCAAAACTCTAAACCCCAGTCTCACACAATAACCGTTGGGATCGCTTTCATTACCATCAAGTAGATAACTTCTGTGCTTAGGGACGAATACACTGAAGCTCGAACTAACTTTAGCCCTAAAATACCATCTTAGAAAACAACTGTTCAGTGCACAGTGACACATCCCTCCCTCAGTCCATCCATAACCGCTTTCGGCTAGTCTCTGGGCCTAGTAATCTTTATGACTAAGCTGTTATTCGACATTTAGTTCGTGTGCTGAGATGAGAAATTAAACTGTTCATTGAATAGCTTTGTTCATTTTTCAAGGTAGTTTGCGACACAGTTTCATACTTTCCAGTCCACCTTTCTCCGATCAACAATGTTGGCTGAAGTGCAACCTCTGGTGACAGAAAAGTCTCTCAAATGCGCATAAAATCAGAACTAAAGCATCATTTTAGTTGATGAAATGACATTTTAGCCCAATTACTAGGCAACCAGTTTTCTTTCATTAGTTTGGTTAGCTTCCTAATCATAACACGACATGTTGATCCTTTCAGTTATTTCAATAGATTTTCAGGTCGAAAATCTGCCCGAGTGATACCGCTGAATGCATTTCGAAAGGATAACTTAGTATGTGTGTTTGTGAACATGACAGACGGAGAGGACGAAAGTGGCAGTTGAGGGTATCGGTGATATTCACCAGACGAAATCTGTTAAATCAAGTCAAGAAAATGACCCTATTGCAGGGGATCTTGGCTTCTCATCCTGTTATTATTGATTAGTTTGCGCTGGTGACAATAACACTGAAGTGTTTCAGCTGAACTTGTTTTTCTACAATATTAAAACAAACTCCATCAATAGTGTCCAGATTATGGTTTCCAACATGGATCCATTTTTAACAGGTTCGCCTAGCTCGACGCTATTAGAAACTAAAGACTGTGGTCTCTGTTACTTTACTGATGTCGAATTTTTAACTACTGCTACTGCCATTAATATTACAATTGAGTTGGATTTTAAAAGAAATACAAGGCATTCTTGGGTCGAGATTCATTTCTACCGCAGAGCGGATCGAAAAGAAGTGAGATAACATGTACGTAACTGGTTTACACGATATTTTTTAGTAGGCGTTTTACTAGTTAAAACCATGGGAAAATCTATCAGTCTAATGCAAATTACTCAATTAACTACATGAAGATGACCCAGACAACTAGATAAGTTATTTTCATTTTACATGCTTTCAACGGATTGACGTGTAGAAAGCCCTAATTAGTTGGAGGAAAATCACTAGTTACGAAATATGTTGTTATATTCAGCTAGTGAAGCTTGATTGTTAATTTCGGAACGTGCTATGTAATTCTAATTGAGACTGAAGTGATTCCTAAATGACTGCTGTTCATTTCCAACCGTACAAAGCCAGTTTTTTCAGCGAACTTTCATTTATGCTAACTCGAATCCATATTACTGAAAGCAAGATTTACCCCACGAGAGACCCACTCTCCTCTCAGGTTCTGCCACCTTTGTTCATCTCCCGTGCCATAGGACACTTTTCTTCTTATGCTAGGCTGACTGCCATTCGGAATCTACCTTTCACGTACAAAACACAGACCATCCAACCAGCTTTACAGTCAGGACGTGCCAGACTCCAGTTTCGCTCTTATTAGAGATCATTGACGGTCCATATCCTCCACCGCTTCTAACGTAAGAACCCGTGTTTTCCAACTGGAGGACGAGTGTGTTACCGCCAAGCCACCAGCTCCCTTCCGGGCTAATCAGGATTGTCAAGTCAAATTTGCTCAGATGTCATCCTCAGTGACATTTGTTCATATGCTGATTGGAACCAAACAGAACGCCATCCTCTTTCGATTAGAGCAAAACTCTTCTACCAACAATAATGGCCTCTAGTTCCCTTACCTCAACAGTGCAACCTTTTGTACCCCAAATCGGGAACCCAATGTATTCATACCACCATGGGTAGCTTCAGCTCAGTTGTGTAAATTATCACAGCATAGACTCAACGTCATATCTCAGAATGCAAGCATGCACCAGGATGTGGTCGCAATGAGAATTAACACGGCGGATTGCCCAAGCGGCCAGAGATTTGTTCCTGCAGTGCTGTTGATCATCCAGTCGAGCACATGACAAACGGAGTAAAAGGCAGGTTCAAATGATTGAAACAAATCTCGAGGGAAAAGGTACAGGAAAAATGAATGAAGCACACCGCTCGGAGGAGCATTGGTTTTCAATTATTCATTTCCAGATCGTTATAGTCACATTTATCCGGCATGAGGAGAGGGTAGGAGGAAATTTTAGACGTATTCAATCGCCTTGTCATTCAGTCGTTTGTTACCTCAGTCGAGTGGTCCTTATACGGGAGGGTCAAAAATGTGGTGAGTGTCAACGCGTGACAATCGGTGGCCAGGATAGATAATGCGGTCACGAGTAACATCATCCGTTGAGGAACAGAGTAGTTCCAATGCATGTATTTGCACCTTTTGTGTGCATAGCTTAGACGTGTGGACATGTTTAGCCTTTGTTTCAGGGGTCTCCAGCTTTCAGAATCTGATCGCTTTCTTATCGTAACAGTGTACGCTGTACAGAACAAAAATGTATTGTCCGTTCCTACCGGATCTCCTTAACCCAGATACTGGGCCATGGTTTAACTGGAAACAGAACGATTTCCCGCGTGTTGAATGCATCGCGCCTAATGCCCTTTCACGTGTTTATGCAAGTCCCTCGCTGAACACCTCACAAAGTTAAAACCGCAAGTGTGTTTGGATTGGTAGACGGCTAACGATAAGGTTAACCAAGCCACTTAACCTTGTTTTTCAAACTAATGGGCGAGTTGGTATTCGACTGTATCAATGTTGAATGTGTCTTCGACCACGGTATCTAATGTTCTACCTCCTAACTGTTCCCGAACCATATCATCATGTCGGATAAATATGATTATAACCACCTAAGAATGAATCCATGAGAACATCTGTTTGCCTGCGGTAAGTCTTTTGGTCTCAGATGTATGTGCATTGGATACAAGGGGAAAATTTACTAGTTTGGATGCACTTTTCACTGTGACAAATGAATCGTCTCCTTCCACAACGATGCGCACAAAATTCGACTTGCAAATTGAGGTGGAACATTGGCCTAGAGGACCACACACGTAAGAAAAACTGGTCAGATTAAACAGTGCCGTCGGTTTCAGCGCGGTTCAACTGAGCACTGATGTACTACCCGTAGCTTTCACTTCCGTGGATTTCTAACTAACTAAATACGTATGACCATTAGGAGCCCTCGAGTAACTAGTTGTTGAATATCTCTAGTGTAATTTCTGTTAAGGGAAAAAGATCAACAAAGGTGCTGTGAAGTTGTGCATGGGGCAAAACCGTGGTTAGAGAGTGTAATTATACACAGTTCAAATCATTCAACAGCCTGTCACTCACTTCATTGACGACATTTAATTGACTGTAGCCCCATTCTAGAAACTGCTTTTTTATCTTTCATCTTTTTAATTTCCTTATTGGCGAAATAACAATGCACATCATTTTTCAAGAAGCGGGTCGCGAACAACAGAGGGCTGCTAAGTGCGGAAGTTAACGGGAGGCGGGAGGACTCGAGCCCGGGAACTTTATATCCAAATGCCACTACCTTAACCGCTGGGCCACCGCCGCCCAACCGAAATGATAAAAAGTACAGGAAAATGATAAAACTTTACTGGGGAAATGCTAATTCCTTTGGTTATGAAGGAACGGTTCCATAATTTCAGTATTTAACTCTCTAATAGTACCACTGTGTGTAGTTGCAGACCAGATGGCTTTCAGCTTGATTATTCATTGGATATCAGTGATCACTTCAACGGAAAGCAACTGTGGAAGCACCGTAGCACAATCGGTTCAGCCCTTTTGGGATTCATCAACTGGGACACTAACCTGGAAGGTATGATCGTGAGTCGAACACGTTAGGCAAAAGCTATAGAAGTGCTCCAAAGTGACAGTCGATTGCTGTCAACTGGCGGATCGTGTCTATGACAATCACTATTGGTTAGTTACGATGCGGTGAAGGTAAACAAGCTGTTCAGAATCGATTCTTTTAGGATTATTTCTGAGGCGTACCACTCATCATCGTTCTGCCCCGCTTCTCATATATACGATGCGGTGCAAACGCACAGCTGATGAATCTTGACAGGGAAGAACTAGCTGTGCAGTAGTGTAGTAGTGGTTACTTTGCGGCGAATCGAGGGCTAACATCGCATAAAGAACATTTTGTGAAATAAATAATAGCAGCGTGATGGCATCGTGTAAATTCATTGTTGTATTTGGTGGAAATAATTAGTTACTTAATTCAGTTTAGACCCTTAATTTGGAGCGAAAAATGCCAATCTACCATGTCCTCCGATGTGATCTTCAGTTAAGTAAACAAATTATGTGGAAGATACTCCTAACGGCATTGAGGTTCCATCAAATCTGGTACAGATGTCCGCAATCATCGAACAAAAATTCTCGGATTGCGTGCTAATTCTTCTAATAATTTAATGTAAAAACGACACGTTGCATCTGAATCGAACACGAGACAAATAATATATAAAACCGGCACGAGGTTGTCAACAGTAAATTTGTGGATTTAAATAGCATTAGTAGTGATAACGACGATAAAATTTCACTTCTGCTTCATTGCATACCGAATGCGAAACATTTCTGAAAGGGAACATCGACCAGAGAAAGGTTGTAGAATGGGCATAATGTTTGGCTGTGTTGGGATGTGAACTGTCAACGTTCAACCCTAAACTAGTTTATTACGTCAGCTGGACCATCGCGGGTAATTTGAATCTTAAAGATCCGTTTCCGTAATAGTGATGGATGCATTATTCATGTAAGACAAAGAAGGATGTAGAATACAGCTAAGTTTCAGCCCTACACGACAGGATAACGCTCATCAAATTCCGAAAGCAATTAAGACATTTTAATTCACCATAGACAAAACATGAAAACACTGCACAGCTGTTTCATACTTGTTAGGAATCATCAGCAGTGCTTATTCATCTCGCCCGAACTGGGTCGAGAACCCTGAGCAAGTGAGTTTGAGCCTAAGGTTTTAGCCATTACGCTACCCGGAAGGCTCTTAACGGTTTGCTAAACTTCACCACATGATGTTGCACCTGCCCTTCACCGATATGCACCGCCAACAAACCCAGATGCATAATGGTCTTTTCTCCTCAGGATGCCCCAGCTTGGTCGGAGGTGGGTGTCTCAAGCTCTGAGTTGGCTGCTCGCCTGAAGGCCTCTCGAAATCTTCCCATATAATCGAGTTCTCAAATAGCCTCTATTGAGGAAGTCCCGTGGACTGTCTTCTCGTGACGGAGGATTCCGACTAAAGTACCAGGAGGAAGGCGAAAGCCCGGCGCTTCCACGGAGTGGACTGTTCGGTCATGGCCTATGATATGGAGGAAAGAACTGGCTTGCGTAGTGAGCTCTACCAATTGTTACATTTTTCTTCATTTCCATTCATTGTTTTCGTCCTTCGTCATGATTGCTATGGTACACATTAAGTATTCATATAAATATACATATTTATATGTCCGGATGGGTGAAAAGGATTTTCCATGGAGCACCCAACCGGTTTCACTCACCACACTGGATTCTCGGCCGGGATACCGATTCCGAGTGTACAAGTAAAAGGGTGTTCGGAAAAGAGCACCGCTTACGCATACGATGGGCGGAAATAACTGCGACATTTGTCCTGTGCTTCCGGGGAAATTTTGTTCCCTCATCCAGATACCATTGAAAATTTAGATCTATTCTGGTGACTTTCTGCCTTCATTCTAAAAGTTGACTCAGTCCAGTTGACAAGGAACTACCAACGAATCACATCTATGTTTCTTCTGTGTACTCTCTAATGAAGAGCTCCCATGAGAGGATGCGAGGATGAAACAGCTGTGCTTTTTTTCTGTGGCTTACTGATTTCGCGTTGATTTTCGATAGCACATGGTAAATAATCTCGTGAAAGCATGCAATCTACTTCTCACACTTAAAAGGCAGTTGATAGTGAGTATCAGCGATGAACTCGAAATTTGACCTTTGGTACCGGCAGCTGATTTCACGCTCATTGTCGGCGTCAAAATCTGTGGACACCCTGACACTGTGGTTGTTTTGACTCTGTGCTTATCTATGATAATCCGAAAATTAACAGTGCTATAATTATTCACGCTGATGATTTGGATCACTAGGATTTCTATCCGTAAATATATTTCGACAGCAGGAAAACTTATTCTCGACGTCGGTTGTTACCGTACTCCTAAACATGGACTGACCCCGAGGTCAAGCTACTGAATTACGCTTGTTCGACGGACCTTTCATCATTCTAAAGAAACACCAGAAGTATTCTGAACGTAAACTGACACAGTTAATGGAGATAGCGTGAGAAAACGGATCGTGGTAGTGATTTGTGTTATTCGTCCAATTCACTTACGCTGGGCGAAAAGTCAGTTTTCTCTCTGTCCACTACACACACACACACACACACACACACACTTCTTCCTTAATTTAATCAGGACTGATTTGGTGTCCTGGTTCCGTGCTTGTGCACACACACACACACATACACACACACACGTGCTATCACAGGCGTACACGAACAAGTCCAGCAAACCGTAGCTGCTGCGTCCTGTAAAGCTTATTAACCACAGCACAATAACGAACTGAGGATTTCATAAGCCAGGTGGGGGTGGGCTGGCCAGCGCGGATTTTGGGGCACTTATAAGACTAAGGTTGGAATGTTTGCAGATGCATTTCGATCAGCTGATCGATCGTCGAAACGAATGGACCCTCAGGTCACATAAAACATGCCGACCCGGGCTTAGGCCAGCATGAAACAGCACTAAATTCAGAATCGCACCTCAACGGCGAGCATCACAAGAGGTGGGCAAATTTGCGAAATACCCAATGATGTTCAACAGAAGAACAAAGATAAATAGCAGGCTCATTTTTCACTGTTGTGTGCTTTGGTCTCCTAACCTGTTAAAAATCATAACACAAAGGTCCTAGTTCATGCATTGGCCGCAAAAGTCGATCTGTAAAATCTAGTCACCGTTAAAAAGTAGTCAGAGGTTAGAACCGCATAATTCGCAGGAAAAATAAAGACACTTCACTGCTTACACCAAGTTTGTGCATGCACTCCCTATTAGGACAATTGCAGCACTCAAAACAACCATTATTAGGTATCAATAAGACTTTTCATGTGAACTCAACTGAGTGGGGAACTCAGTTTCGCGAACGTCATTTCCACTTAGCTATAATCGTGTCGTTGCATCAAAGTATGTCACAAAAGAGTAATCAAGTCAACGATGAAAATCACCAAAATTAAATTGCGTGCCCATGCCATTCGCATGTGACACATGGGCACGAGCCGTAAACCGAAGACCGTCATTGGCCAACATTAAATATTAAACTCCTGCGTGCGTTTTGGGACAGCAGGCGAGAAGAGAAACCGAATATTGGAATTCGATTTTTCCGGTTCAGAAGTTTCGTTCGAATTCTGAAGACAAAAACCCATTTAGCCCTGTGAAACACAGACAGTGATATTTTCTTCGAAATTACAATGCACCTTCTCTTGCTTCTCCAACCAAGCGTTTTACTAAGTGTGGCCTCGTTTTCTCACAAAGTTGCCATAGCGTGATAGATACAAAGACGATGATAATTTGATTTACATTCATGTCCAAGAAGTCTTACACGTTTCCAAATGGGCTGTCAGTAAGTCTGCAAGCGAGCCATCGAAATATGGATCCCAGGAATACGAAGCCATGATCTCACGATAAATAAAACATTTTGAAGCATTGCGCAACCGAAAAAGTGCCACCTAACCTGTCTTCTTAATGAACGGCAAAGTGCGACTTTCAGAAGAGTGTATGAAGTCCGCTGCTTATTGAATATCACCAAGGATTCCAGCACGATGCCAATTAGCCGCACAAAATGCACGCTAAGAAAGTTATAACCCTCGTCACCTATTACAATAAAAACGGTTTTTCTTCTATTACATAAATTAACTAGGGATGTAAAATATCTGGTCTGTGAGGAGTTAGCCTTTTTTGTCTCTCAACATAGTTCTATTCTATCCGCGCTTCCAACTAGCTTGCTATTCAAACAACTTAAATTAATGCTTACGTAGCAGTCACACAGAAACCACTTGGCTCAACTCCTCGTGTCTTAGCGCGAGAATTCTTCGAACTTTCTTCTCCGCGTGGTTGGCACATTCAATTCAAGTTCCATGTTGGAAATGAACTGTGTTTCCCGCCAAATCTTTCTGTCATTTAAACTTTGTGAGATGCATTTATTAAGAAAATCACTGGAATCATCAGTGATCAGGTAAAAACTATTTTTTGGTATTTTTGCGAGCGTAGCTGCATATAAGTCATGCTAACGTATGTCACTTTGAAAGGTACAAATTCTTCATTTGTTATAA
Source organism: Fasciolopsis buskii (assembly GCA_008360955.1). Lineage (NCBI taxonomy): Eukaryota > Metazoa > Platyhelminthes > Trematoda > Plagiorchiida > Fasciolidae > Fasciolopsis > Fasciolopsis buskii. The sequence continues at coordinate 171,389 of LUCM01005527.1, forward strand.
TTTGGTAACGAATCCGATTGCGGAGTGTAGGAAAATATTCAGCCGATCGCTTCGGTTTGACGACGCTGGACCTCTTCTGAACAGGACCACTGTTAAATTCAAAGCGAACAGCTTATAACAATTATTCATCCAACGAGTCATCAGGCATTACCACAAAGGGGAAAGAAGCGGTGTACTGGCCACAGATACGTCATTTTTCACATGTAGTAGTGACCACTGTTTTTTTAACTCGCTTTATTCTGCTACATTTTAAGTGCATGTTCACACTCCGTTTCCAGACAAATTTTCATGTAGCTCTGCATTGCGTTGACCGTGCTGAAAAACCAAATAAACAGTCTCGCACGATATCAGCAATATCACCAATAACTGGAATTGAATATCAATCTAGGACCAAGTGGAGATTTGTCTCTTTGCCACTTGCAGCCAAATGAAAGCAGAAGGCAAATTATACGCCAAAAGGTTTTGTGCTCATCCTTACCTACTGCTGTTTACTGTGCCGTTTCTGGGGCCGATTCGAAGTGCAAGTTACCGAGGAGATTATCCTTCTGCTTAGCTATCACGACTACGGCCTTTGTGCAAGTGAGCGGCCCTTGATGGGCAATTACTGTCCTGTTACCATGCAGCAAATATTTTGGCCTAAACCACTGAACCAATCTCATCTGTTAATTTCCAGTAGAATTATCGGGAGCTGAAAAGAATCACCAAGATCGGCGGTGGTCAAGAGGATTAGGTCCTGAAGTTTGGACGAGAAGATCGCGGGCTAGAATCGTCCAGCCGCCGGTCAACTTCCTCACATAGCAGCCCCTTGATGGCCGAGGCCCCCTACCTGAAAAATGATGCATAATTGTCATTTCATTGATAAAGGAAGTCAAAAATAACACAAGATGCTTGACAAGACATTGCGATGTAGGCTAATTTGTTTAGTGGTGGTACTGTTTTCACTTTCGCAAAAGGTGCATGAGTTTACCGTTCTGTTATAAAATAGAATAGATCGGCCTCCAGTTGTTCCTTCTGCCAGTAATGACGGTGAAGGGACAACGATATAGAGCCACTCACCGTTCTACGAAGTGTCAAATCACCAATTCGGCCGTGGCCACAGAAAAGGGAATAGAGTGGAGGCTTCGAGTGAATCAATCGATACACGCCAATAAATACATATACCCGTTTGATGGCTTCAAAAAGCAGATGTGTACTTGGTTAAAAAAGCGAGCATCAGACTTAACGAAAATACCAATGGGCAAAACTAGGCGTCTGTGTGCTCAAGAAATTTGGCTCTGTAAACACGGTTTAGCCCACATATGAAAAGCTTTTTTCATGTAGGATATGAAGTACCCAGCGTCGGAACATCGTAGATTATCAGCGATATCTGGATGTGAGAGTTTATATAATGTACCAAATATGAACCGACGATGAGTTGTTGGTAGAGTCTTTATATGTTACCAGAAGTTCCGAACCAAACTCACTCTCTTTCGATTTTCTGCAAATGAGGCATGAACAAAAAATAGTGGTTGTCAAACGGCAAGAACTGACTGTTGCAGGACACCTCCGATGACAAAATGAGAAGCACTTATCGCTACGCTAGGTCCGCCAGGCGGTGCTGGTGGTGGAAATTGCTCTAAGACAAAGCCGATTTTATCTACAAAAACGCTACTCGTGCGGCCTCAGTATACATCAGCTTCATGGATTACTACAAAGTAGGTAGTTTAAAGGGAGCAAGTGTTCATCCGCATGAGTTATGAAACAAGGATGGTACTTCACCCACTCAAAAAATGTTTTATGCTCTTTGATTGAGGAAGACACGGCATAATGAGGATTAGCGTATGCTTCTACTCGGTAAGGTTTAATACCCTTTCGAGTCATCTCTTGGCCGGGGTATATTACCTCCGTTCTGCCGAATTCACTTAGCTCAATGTGTTCGGATGATGCAATTAACAAATCATTGATGAAGACGTGAACGAAATCCAAATTTTGTGTTATGCTATCGATAGACCTCTGGACTGTCTGAGCGGCATTGCACAACCCGGAAGGAATACTTAGGGGATCAGAAGGACCGAAAGCTATTGCAGCGGTACTTTTCTTGGTGTCTTCAGAAGTAAATGATATCTGGCGATATGCTCGTACTAAAAGAATTTCGGAAATGCAGTCGTGCCGTGAAGTGATGTTACGTAAGTAAATTTTTTGGTAATTTGAAAAGGCTAACTACATTAAGTGCACGATAGCCACCACATAACAGCTGGCTAAGGCTGATTTTCTTTGAAACCATGCTTAGCAGCGAGGCCTATGTGTTTTGAGAAGGACGAGCAGTACAATCATCAAATAAAATTTCAAATTCATTTTTAAAGAATGCCAACTTCTCCAGAACCTGTGGCCCAGACCCTTCTGTGATTAATGATCTACTACTGGCTAGGTAACGAGCCACACGATCAGTCATTGAATCTATTCGCACGGTTCAGTTAATAGGGAACGTTGAAAAGTAAAAATCGCTCAGAATATCTTGAAATTTACTGGTGATTCGGGTAGCACCTTTTTGGGCCTTGGAATCGCAAGTTTGGTTGATAATGAAGCAATGCAAAATCTGTATGGACTAACGTCATATTATACTCGGTTTTAAACTAGTTGCTACAATATGTAACTATTCGTGGAGGGGCAGAAATGGAACACCGCAGAAGTCACGAAAGGAGCCAGATTGACAACTATCCCAATGAGGATTCACCAAGGTGGAAGGTATTTTGGTTTGCGAATTCCGGACTTGTCTGCTAGCAGATTCTGGAGGTGCAGTTCATAAGATCCTGTGGCTGAGGTGTAGAAAATCTGAACCAACAACCAGATGCGACAAATGTACTGCTTAAATTGTGGCACTCAAATAGCACCGATGCGACAATACACGTGGAGGCAGAAATACCGGAGCGGTATACATGATTAGAAAACGGAAGCTCTTGAAATTGCCGAACTAGGGAAACTGTACAAATCCGGCGTTCACTGAAACAGAAGCAATCAGAAGAATCTCACAAGTCAGAAATCAAGCGTCAAAGCAGATCGTAGAGAACAAATAATAGTCGATTTTCTCCGGAGTATCGACGCCACCAAACTGCATGCCGTCTAACTCTTGCTATAATTTTCAAGCAGTCTTGTAAGTAAGTCACATTAGGATTACCTGTTCACAGCCGAATGGGATATTCTTCTCAGCACTTAGGATGCTAGGCCAAAGATGATGTGCGATTCAGTACTAAGAAAGAAAAAATCAATCTGCATAGACTAAATGTTTAGGTCATGTAAGCTCGTGGTCAAAGAACGCGTGGCTCGCTGTATGCTGCTCGCCGAAGCGGGTGGTTGGAGGTCGAGGTGGCCATCTGTTGACATTGGAAAAAATGTTACGAAAACCTACACCAATGGATTAAACTGCCGAGTAAAGGTTCACGAGATCTTTCCTAAAGACAGTTGGAGAGAATGGATAATAAGGATCAGTTCCATAATCAGTGGTGCTTATGCATTCGAAATAGTCCCACTTTTTATAGCTCCTCAAATCATCGGAATTATTTGGTTTTTGTTAAAAATATTCGAAATTGGGCAACAACTTGCCCCTGTTTCACAAGACCAGGCAACCGTACTTCTGCCTGCAAGCTACAGCGTAGTGCGCATATGCCCATTCAATATGTCAGTGTGTACGCATGAGTATGTCCAGGTGAGTTGCTTCATGTGTCAGACTGATGCAAGCAAGCTCTCATTAGGTCAGCCGGAGAACTACTCCAAACGTCTTTGAAATGATTCCGAAATAAATCGGGATGTATTATGGAGGGCCTGATATGAACCATTTACCGAAGTTATCACCAGCATGCGAAATTAGCTTGATCAGTCCGAATGGTGGTTGGATATTGGAGGCTTATATGGGTTTTATTGATAATGAGTTTTCCTTGTGTCACTCCATGAAAGTGTTTCAAACCAGAGTTTCTTGTTTTTCAAGTTATTAATAATGAAGTCAGCAGAAGTCCATTAAGTTCCACGGGTGTTTTTACAAGTTAATTGTTCACATGGCATCCAAAAGTCCCATCAATTACGCATCGACTTTGATATCAGCCATTTGAAATGCTTAGGTGCAAACCCCAAGCTCTTTTTGCGAAAGTTTTTGGTGGCTGTGCTTGATCGAACAAAGTTCACCTTTAATGGTCGGTGAAAATAAACCAACTACCACCGATTGCTTATGGCCGATCAAAACGTAGGAATCGCGAGAATTTTCACCGCATTTGGTTACCATTTACGACGCATTTATTTCAGTTGTTCCATCCATCAGAACGACAAGAAATCTTGTTATCTGCACACTCTAGTTAGTTGCAGAAAGTTGGAGATTGAACTATTCTTTGACCATGCGGGAGCGCAAATGAGGAAAGGATTAATAACTTGGGCAAACTAGTCCCCATACTTTCGCATTGAATGTGTCGGGCTTCACTTACTAAGTTAGTGGTATTCTGCAAGGGGGCTATGTCCATTCCTCAAGAAATGAGTTCAATTTTTCACATAATCAGAATGCTGTTGGTATCAAATCTTCCCCACTTTTGACCACGCTTCTGAGGATTCGTCCAAATAACAATCCCATATCCGAGCTAAATGTGGAACCCAGTAGAAATAGTTCGTCGCTGGAAAGATCAGTTTACACGTGCTTTTTTTTACCTCTCGTAAAATGCAATTTTGATATGTGTTCAGACAACAACAACTGTGGACCGAATGTCTAAACCCGCAAGTCACCACCAGGTGGAATATGACTGTATACGTGTGTGATATTGATGGCAAATCGGAGTCATGGAAATACGAAAAATAAATTGTCCGAGCAATTACAAACTGGTTCAGTGAGGTGATTTTCTGCCAGATCACAAGAAAAAATGATTCGTTGCTTTAAAACGCGAGAATTTTGGTTTGCACCTTCGAGCCAAAAATGCCGGAGCAGGCCTTAAGTGGTCGAGAAATTTTTAACTCATCTGGACTGAAAGATCATTACATTTTGCTTTTTTAATGTCCGTATAATTTTCGAAATCTCTGTACCGTATTCGAATGGCTATAAACTCCGGAATTCAGCAGGCAAAATTTTGAAAGGCTATCTTAAAAGGAAAACATCTAGAGAAATATCCGTTCCATTATAGCAACAATAGAAAACGAGATCCGATCACTTGTGCTGATGGTGGGAGGTGTCATTACTGGTAGAAAGGAAATCCGGTACTCTTCATTCAAAGCCTACTCCAAATAGCGAACGTTTCCAGTCTCGTGTTAGATTTTGTCAACAGAAATCCCCGCATCAAAAAAGCACTTCATGCGTGGGAACAAGTCTGGTCAATTTCAAGGTCAGCAATCTACCTGATAGATTTACGAAACCTAAAAAACGGCGTACATATTATCGGAAGCAACGATTCTTGATTGGGAACCAAAGATTACCTTTCACTACACACAAAGTTCTCAGAGTATAGGAAACAATACAAACCAGTCACTGATATTAAATGCTACACTTGCGTAATTAAGATATCAGACATTTCAAGGAGATACAATTCAGCTGAGTGGTAGTCGATCACGATAGCAACATAGTCGAATAAAAATCAAGAACTTGGCCAGGAACCACTTGGTGACCGACATACAGGAAGCGATCCACAATTTTCTATGACAAACGTTTTCTACTTCAGATGCTTTGATGAACAAAAGCCTGGTACTAATCAGGTTTATTTCATTTACGTGAGAAACTTCGGCTAGTAAGCACTTTTGGCATTAGACTGGCAGGATCGCTATATCTCAAATCTTGACTCCGACACCAAAGAATTGTGGCGGTAGGGATTTTAATGGGTTTCTAAAGACTAGAGACTCTTAGAATGAAGAGAAAATCCACTTAGGTGGTTCCTTGTTCGAGGTGATGATAGAAAGTACGCCTCGTATATAGCACAATACATCCGGTGTTTTTTATCCACTTTAAAATTCGATCGGACCTGATTATGAAAACCCATGCCAGTCCATGCAACAGACTGCTGGTTGTGTTTTGACGCCAACCTGCGGTTGAATATGGCAACAGGCAGTGCTGCGTCACATCTACATCTTCAAAAAGAGATGATGTTCTCGTGACTCCGAACTTGGCGTGGAAAAATAGGCGAATGCGGTCTTGAAGAAATAGGTGTATGAAATCCGGACAATAGTTCAGGTCCATTTATGCTCAAATCGTTGTACTTCCGATTTACCTATGCTCCTCCAGACGCAAGGTTCATTCCCGCTGCTTCGCATTCAGTGTTCCAAACGTTTTTGGGACACGAGGGAAATGCAGAACTGAAGATAAAAGTTTCAGAATAGGTTGTCTTTGAACCGACCAGGAAATTATAGCAGCCGATATGAAGGTGAAACAATCGAAGTAAGAATAGCAAGGAAACATGACCAATCCCAAAAGTGCAATTTATCATGACTTTTGGAATGCAGTTTAATTAAGTCTCGACAGCAAACTACTGCATAGCTTTTTTCCCAAACAGGACGAGAAAAATGAAGCTGGTCAGAGCAAACGTGTAACTAGTTTGTCACATTTTAAAGCTAGATAATAGTTTTGGTGAGAATATGACAAACAGAAAGTATGGGAATTTCGCAGCTGTCATCTTTACTGATTTCCTCATAAAGCACGAGTGCTGCCCTCTCGTCTAACTAACCTACAAAATACAAACAATAAGAGTTCGAAGTTCAGAAATATTCTGCAGTCAAATATACAAACATTGCAAGTATGGGAGACGAACATTTCCTTAAGGAATGACTAGGTTGAACTTTATTGACTCAAACGAAAAGATTGCCTGCATAATTTTAGACAACAAAATTTGCTTTTGCCTGAGAATATCCAAGGTTTATCTTACCTATATAGGATGAAAGCCTCAGTCAAATCTGATTTCGGTTGGTTGGCAACTCCAAATAATGTTTTGAGTAATTTGTTTCAAATGGTGGGCAAAAGAGCCATGTCCTTCCAGTTTTTTTCTCACGGCCCCAAAGCGTGCTTTTAAGTACGATGACTTGGCTGAGGAGCAGCACTAGTTCGAACCCTTTACAGGATTCCCTACTGTAAATTAGTTCTCGGGGGCGCATGACTGCAAATTATGGTTTGGAATCAAACTATTCCGTAGGCAGGAAACTGTTCCAATAAACCGAAACACCCAATGGATATATTCAATCAATTTCTATCTGACACGAATTCTGGTTCAATAGATACTAGTTCTTCAGATTGTCTTGGTTCTTCATTCACCTTTCTGATGTTTGCTGAGATCATCCTTGAGCAGCGATTATCGGAGTAGATCAGTCTTATTCTCAGAGGCTCAATGCAAACTTCAGCGTAATTTTTTTAAAGTCAGCTGCTCTCGCTTCTGTCTGCTTGGATATGCTCCGTAATATCTTCCTGTGTTTCTCACCATTCATGAAGAAATTTGCCAGTCTGCTTATAAAATGGCATTGTATCCTGTATAGGGTTATCTGCTTTGGCGACCGAGAACAATACGTTCAGTGTACCATTCTTGATAAGAATGGATCCTTGATTGCTTACCATTTTTTCTTCTGCTTTGCAAATTGCAGTTGTTTGACTATCCGGATTATCTTTGTTTTGTGGCAGACAGAATGGCCCTCGTGGTGATATCTTAACGTCGAATAAAGCAGGGAACAAACAACAACATTACTCACTTGTTCCGGTGTCCTTCAAGTGCTAATATATCGCTTGTTATTATCATGGCTTAATTGCCCTCTTCCGTCTTGTTTGGAACAGCCTTAATGACTTTGTTAATTCTATTAAAGAATGAACCTATATGACACAAAGTGAAAACATACCAAGTAATTACACATGCCACATCTTCCGTTCTCAGTCCTAACTGAGAAGATCGCCTTGAACGTGTCTTTACGTCAAAACTTTACCCAATCTGCCTTCGCTAAAAGATAGATCAAAGGAAAACGAAAGAGGGGAGCTAGTAGTGTGAAGCACTGAACTGTTTATTCCGAAATTGACCTTTGTTGGTCATTGCTTATTCGGAGTCTTGTAAGCAGGATGAAATAAATACTTCACCTCCTGAATTTGCGCCAGTCATAATTTGATCACTTGGCGACAAGATTTTCAGTTTCGCAGCAAAATTTTTCCCCTTAGCTCATTAATGTCTTCTAGTCATTCTCCTTGCTCTGCTTAGGACTAACTTGAACTTGCAAAGCATGGCTAACATAAAAAGCACCATCCCAAAATCCTTCCACTCTACGGAAACCGTTGTTTGCCACAATTATATCACTGTCCATTTGAGGAGCAAATTTCAATTTTGATCAATATAAACCACACTATACCCAGTGATCTGCTTACAAGCTAACTCCACCAATTCGAAAATTTCTTCTGTTGCCTCGTTTATTTGGGCACGGAAACTGTTTGATTCTAACTGACAAGGCGGACGTAAATTCGTTCATTCCCCCATTTATTTACTTATTTATTTATTTATTATTTATTCATTCATTCATTCCATATTTCTTCCGTATTTTGAATATAGCTTCGCTTTTGCCTCCCTTCAACGTTTCACGGTCGTGGTTTCTCAAGGACTGGAAATTCAAGTGTATCTTACTAACATGCATGCGGAAACAAAATTCAATGCAGTGACCTGATATTAAAACAGTATGCACGTTGAAATATAAAAGGAACGTGTGCCTCTCAATTACAATTTCAGCGTAAGTGTACGGTCTACAGCTTCCTCAATCCTTTCTCTTTTGCTTTACATAGAAAAAAATCACTTTTCATTTTAATCCTTTGATGAGTAAGTGATCCTGAGACGGAATTAGAGGAGACCATTGAGAATCCACGACCACTGCTCTAGACTAAACTTGTCACGATGACGGGCGCAGCATGTTTACCAAGTTTCGTTGCTATTACGAAATTTGCGCATATTTCATCAGTCCATTCGTTCATTTTGGTTTAGTTCTACCTACTTTGAGACCACTGATCATCCAAGTGAATGTAAAATAATTGGAATTTTGGGAACTGTCATGCGATCCAGAAACGATGGTCGCTGTCTATACTTCTGTCACTCGGACAGCGTTGCTTGTTCCGTTTTGTTGCGGGCGTTTGGGGCATATCAGAGAAAGAAAGATAGGGAGGCGTAGTATTTGGATCAATTCAAGTGCACTTTTACCCAACGCTTCCTTTCCCTTCGTCGCCCGATGCACTAGTCTTGTTTACTTTTTGGTCTTGTAAACAAGCACAATGACTGCAAAACATCTCGCAGTATGGGATCCAGTTGGGTTGATTGGTGGGGAGACTTTTCGTCGGTTCAAATTTTCTTAAAAACGAAAACCTAATATACACGTTGTACTTTGGTTGGGTGTTAGTCATTAGTTTGAGATAAACGCAAATTAGTGTCAAGGTATTCCTGGGGTAGTGACCAAATTTTTTGATTTCATGATATGGATAGAGTTTGCCAGTACAATGACCACTCCAAATCCCCGCAGGCTGCCTTCCCGGACTAGTCGGAAAAGGTGAGATCGATGAAAAGTACTCGCGTTTATATTGCTATTCAAATGTACATTCTACATGTGTGAATTTTTTGCGATATTGGTAAACATTTTCTCCTACTTACCCTATCAGCCGAATATAATCACCTACTCTTTAGATATGATCCGACGTTACAATGCTTGCAGGCAAAAGCACATTCATTTCACAGTGGAATGGATCGGTTGTCGTTTCGTAGTGTAAATAGGGTGAAAGAAATTAATCAGTCAGGCTGCAAATTATCATTAGGTTGTCGATCACAGCTGTGCCAACAAAAGGTCCTTTTTCAACCAGGAGTAAGTGAAATGCTTTGAGGGACCAAATTCAACAAGCAATCACAGTCACCGATGCACTCGAATTTCGATGTGCACTGCGGCTGTCTTTTGTGCTAGTCTCTTCGGTGGTACAAGTCGAAGTCTCTAACCAATCTATCAACAGCTGACAGTGCATGCAATCATCTGTGCCAAGCATGAAGAAAGAGTACTGGAGAAAAAGAAAATGCCGACTGCCCTTGAACTTCATAAACGCGGACGAACTGTAAACTGACGAGATGAATTTGGGAGTGGAATCCGGTGAGTGACAACTGAAATGGGAAATTGTTCTCTCACCACGTTTTGATGCATATTTTGGGAAGCAATGACTAGGAAAATCGTGATAAATTGGGAAGATTGACTAATCTGTTCGTTATCGAATTTTGGTTCAAGCATTTTTTTGATTGTTTAGTGAAAACCTTAAGTCAAGTCTGACGTGAAAAGTTGCCACGATGACTCTGTTCGCGAAAGTGAGATTACAATGATGGTCTCTCAAAGTTTTCTTGTCTTGGATGATGGATGCTCTGTGGGGATTACGTCAAGATTTGTTGTTCTCATAACACGGATTTAACTACTTTATTTTGTGATTTGTGGGTAGTTCTGCCGAACTTGGTGCGACCTACTCAGGGCTTCGCAACCTTGGGCCGTTTGCTTACCGTGATTTTTGGCACACCGAAGTTAAACGCAGTTGTATTTTGTTAGTAAGTTAGCGCTGTCGTTTTTTCATCCCTCGCACACCAAAGTCTATTGACATAGGTGAATCAACCATTATTTTGCACTCGGAAGTCTAAAGTTGGTTCCACCAATTTACCATTTTTCTAGGACACGTCAGTGCGATGTTCGGGGTAAACGATAAAAATTGAATTTGTTCAGGCCATGCCTATCGGGAATGGTCGTGACAAAGACCAAAATATGGTGCATCCTTAATTAAATCCGGTATCACCATTGTGAACTATCGAACAGAAACTAACAACCAGCAGCCACACGAATCAGGTGCATGTGGACTGAAGCTAGGAATCGTGCTATCGATTCGGTTTTTATGCGTGCATCAACCAAATCCGGTTACCTTCTGTGCTCGTACTCAATTCCCCAGATGCTGGGGTAATTCAAAACTGGACGAAAGGAAACAGAATTAGACAACACACATGTAACAGAGAAGCTTAAAATCCGCTATCATCTGAGTCTACTAAGTGGCTCAGTAAAAGTCAACCGTCAGATCAAAAGTATACCTAGTTGCCCTGCTAATGAATGTAGTCTTAGCACGTTATCTCACTGCAAGTCTAGAGCCATCGGTTTTGGCTAAAGAAACTCGTAATTATGGGTTCGGACTTCCGAAGGCGTTTCAAAATCGATTGCCTATTCAATGAGGCGTTCGAAATCTAGCTGCACAAATAAAATAATCAAAAGCTTAGTGCCCCAACGATGGCTTAATATCGATGACGTAATTCCAGGCTGAGTGAAGAACATTTTACGCAATTCATAGAGCAGACAACATCGCAGTGTTTAGGCTGAAGTGATGAAGCCTATAGTGGCACGCGCAGAAATAAGTATATAGGCAGTATTACATGCGCGTGGGTGAAAACTTTGTCTATTGCCATCTTTAGGAAATCTAGAGTGGGATGTTTAATAAAGGTCGAGCATCGCCGTTTCTGTGTTCCGTATTCTGCTCTTCAGAATGCCCATCCTATCTCTAGATCCTCATGGTCGTCCCCGCTATCTCACATGAGAACAAAGTCACTCGGCACCCAATTTTTGTTTATTAATTAAAATAATCACATTTGTGGGTTGGTTTGCTTTCATCATTGTGCCTTTGCGGCTGACATCGGTTGTCGATTGTCCGGGTCGCGCTTTGATTGGCCCATCTTGTTCAATACATTTCACGCAATTTAGTTTATTTTTGTCGAATCCGGGTCGCTCATCCTGATTGGTTGGCCCAGCTCACGTTATGACGTTCTGGGTTTGCAGATCCGCACTCCAGCCTTCGCATCACGCCACTAAATCCGCCGGCTGCTGGTAGCCAATGGGATGACGATGTCTCACTCCGAACTTCCATTCTGCACTTGTTCACTGTCTGGCAAGATCGGGTTACATCCACACCATGTATGGATCGCGATTTGCTTGGTACGGTCCAGCGTCGCGCAACCAATGGTAACCAATGAAATAATTCTATCAGATTAAGGAGCACGGCCAACTACAAGACCATTGCTTTACAAGAACTGATCCAGTTGCCCGCGGACTTTGACGAAGCATTCATGCGTGGGCTCGAAGCTCACCGGGATGGAAGACCGGTAGTTAGTGCATCACTCGCACCATTCGTTTGTCTGTGATCAAACAGTGGCGTTATCTGTTTCGCACTTGCAGTTACCAGAAAATGCAGGTATCGCCAATTGTGGTGCATTTGGCAATTTCCTCTTCTAATATTCTTAAGGTCGTAATGCCTATACAACTTAAAGAAGCAAAAGCAAATATCATGAATTCATCTGAAGGTTCCATTATTGTATCTGTTCTCAGTCGGTAATAAGGCCGGTTAAAATGAGTGTCCTTTCGCCTTAAGGTAGACGCACCTGAACAAGAAAAATTAAATCTTAATGGAGCATGAAAATTACATCTGTCATCGGTAGGTTCATCCAGTGTTGCATTCATGAGTGCTAAGAAACCACTTGTTCAACTGAAACACTTCTTTTATCGAACATTCTACCCAAGATTGTGCCAGCATTCTTAGGTAGAACTCAACCGTCAATCAAATGGGACATTTTAAGTCAACTGCGGTTTCATGATCATGATTTATCACAGGTGAGAAAATAGTTGTTTGGGAAGGATCTTGATCTATATAAAAATGATCTTGTCCCAAGGCCATTCAGGCGCTTTGCAAAAATTGCCTAGTGTTATCGTGACGGTGAAGCAGTGGGCGAGAAACAGTAAGATTTTTTGGGGCCATATTATGGATGATAAGTAACTGATTAAAAGCCCTTGGTTAGTTAACATTTTCCGTTGGAGTTGTTCGAACATTTCAAACTAAACGATGTAATCATTTAGCGGATATAAAACGAATAAACTATGTCATGGGTACTTATTTCACGGAAGGAATTAGTGATATCAGAAACTGCCCACAGAGTTACTTATGTTTACGTCAAAATTTTATGACTTAGCTATCCTGTCCTATATTGACGCAAATTATAGCAAATACTCCATGTGCCATTACTGATTGACATTTAAGCGCTCCAGATGTGTGCGGATATGGAATATGGGTTAATGGGGCAATAAAACAGGGAACATAGTTAGCCTTCGCAGCAGCGGACAATGTTGAGCCTTTTATTCTGGCGACTCTTTCATTTTGTTGTTGGACGCAGGGCATGTGGTGGCCGGTAAAACGCTAACAGAATGGACGTTTCTAGAATATTTTTCGACAAGGTTGTAATAATTACTCACTCCCAATCAATTTGTTCATTCCTTCATGAACAAAACGAGGAAGACTTCACAAATGGGCTGCAGACAGGGGAAATTTTGTCTTTGTGGTGACAGAGACATACTCTTTTCTCCGCAGAAAGTAGACAATATATAAAAAGACTGCCCCCGAAGGAACTTGCACGTTTCTTTGCACAAGCGTTTGGTAAATTGGTTACCCTAAGTGGGTTGGTTTTATTTCAGTCTGACGTCAATTGGGTGAAAGCACACTTGGGGCAGAGTATGCGTCGTATGGCCTTGATATGGCCTGAATCACGATCCTATCTAAAATGTGTTCAACGTCCTACAGCGATAGTTCAGTGAGCTTACGAAACATTAAACACTGGCCTAGAATTTCTAAAAACTTTAGAGGGAGAGGGTAAAAACGGTTTCATACCGGAATTTCTGGACGCCACATCAAAATAATCAAAAATTACTGAAGGATTGTGACCGATTGACTGATTGCTGGTGTTTATTTGTGCTGCGTTTCTAGCGGTCCATGTTTCAGGCTGTGATGCGTAAGTCTCACTTTGATCTTTTTAACGGGTTCGTGATACATCATGGTTGAGGAATGAATATGGTGGCTAAAATGGAATATTAGCAAAATTTCCAACCTATTTTCCCGCTAGATAACCACAAAGTTTACGACCTGTCATTAAGTGATTGGTCAGCTATTGCCGAATAAAATGCATAAAAAGTGTTCGTTTCTTCATTTGGTGCCTTCTGTTCCACATAATAAGCATACAACAACAAAAACAACAACAAATAAGTAAAATAACAGTACAGATGTTATGGCAAAGAGATTATATCTGCGGAGGAGAGGACATTTGTTGTAGTAAAGAATCTAGTGATTTTCAATGCATCCATCGTGCAGTACTAATGCGCAACTTACCACTAAGAAACCAGGAAAGAACTGCGTGGCTTTCAGATCTCTGCTAGGAATCATCAGCGGTGCACGTCCATCGTGGCTAACTTGGGACAGAAATTCATGTTGATAATTCGTAACCCATTGCAGACCTGCCCCGTTCACCTAATGCCAAAGATGTTCAACTCATGTAATACGGTAAATGCCTTAAGGAGTAATTGTTAGCTCTGCTTTAGTTTCTGCTTTCCGGTAGGATATTAGGGGTAACACACCTATTTATGCTCATCGTGAATACCACAACTAGGACTTTATTTTAATATGTCCAAATGCCATCTTTCGCATTAAATCACGAACGCAACCCGGATCGGGTGATTTGGTTTTTATCAAATCGAAGAAATCATTAGTGTTCAGTGATTAAGTTTGCACAAGCTTCAGTTCTCCCATAGCTGACAACCAGGTCAGTGAAGAGCACACGGTTATCCGTGACTCCTTTGTGGAAAACTGTGTTGTTAAGTATCTGACAGGTAAGCTGAAAGATAGAAGCTAAGCGAATGAAAAAAAGACGAAGTGGCAATAGTTACAATTATTTCATTATACGTAAACTTGAATAAAATTACTAAGCATACAAAGAATGTACTGCATGTGACAGAAAATCTGGCCCCTCAAATACTACAGTTTATTAGTCTGCATATAGAAGACTAGTCTTACAAAGGTTTGCCAGCAGCCGAGACGGAAATCCACTAAGGCCCGCATGACCAAAGGTGTCACTGTCATCGCAGTTACCAAATGCCAGCGAGTAAAGAACGGTTGCCGGTTCCTGTGATAGAGCATTGTACAGACAGATAGTACAGCGTTGGTATTAACACGTTAGCGAAACTAATTTATGAAGAGACCGGATGTAGGTGGATAACCACATTCTGACATGACAACTGTCAGATTGTGAGGAATTTGCGGCTAGGCATTAAATGAGGCAGGGCAGAATCGATGGGGTGAGGAAATGGTTCCTAAGTCAGGAAAATCAGTCTGTGAAATCGACTGCGTGTGTTTGGCACCTCATTGGTGTGGGTGACCAAAGTTGGATCTAACCTGAAACATTGATTCTTCGGGGTGTTCTTACCATGAATGGTTTCCCCCAGATGTGATAGTGAATCAATTAGTAACCGGTTTTCAAACATACCAGGTGGTGCTCACGAATGGGCTCAGACAAGATACTGATTCTATGGCCGGCACATGTCGTCTCACGTTTACTAGTAAAGGGTCACATAAACAAGGCGCCAAATTCAGATACTACACTTTCAGTCCCAAATCGGCAAATGTAAACAGAACACAAAGGCTAGCATTGTGGACTCCAGGTTGTTGTAACTCGTCCACCACCCCGGCCAGCGCCTCCTATTTAAACTACACAAATGTAAACTATCCGTTAATATTTCTCCGCAAACTCCCAAGTGCTCCCGCGTTATCCATGGTCCTACAAACAACCACGATATCGCTTGGATATGAGGATGTTTGTTCATAAACAGCCTTCTCTATGCAAATTTTCTTCGTTCTGTTTGCTGACCACGGGTATTGTCTAAAAAGTAAACTGCGGAACAGGATGTACTGTTTATTCTATCATTGGATTTATGCGCAACTACCATGATATTGAACTGTCTCTTCGACTAACGAGAAGTACTTCTAGGTTATCTCTTTAACTGTCTAATTCTGATTTTAGTGACCGGATCTAGCTGCATTTGATTACCGGCAAGCGCAGACGACTGACTGACCGTTCATAAGGTACAAACCAAAAGTGCCACCTTGGGAATGTTTACCACTAACTTATACTGATGGGCTGGGATTTGATCAAGACATCAATCTACATTTTGATAACCTTGTAGGGCAACC
>LUCM01005527.1:188105-334207 GCA_008360955.1 Fasciolopsis buskii
TATATATATATATATATATATATATATAATGATATGCACATGCATTCATAAATGGACACCAAATGTAGTCAGGTTCTTAATTCGGGCTTGATTTTTTACTCGAATGATTTAATTAATGTCCTGAGTTCAAGTAACTCGAAATAACCGCACGAAATATGTGTACAAAGGTGGAATGAACACGAACATATTTGCTTTTAACTTACCAATTGGTGGATCGGTATAAAAGATTTTGTGCGATTCAAAGCCAAAAACTGTGAACTTGATCCTGCTTTTTGACTGTGCCCAGTATTTAGTAGACTGAGATGCTTTTCTTTCTTTGCTTGAGCCAAAATCGATTGTTTTTTTTTTCAAAATTCCCTTTATATTGGATTGACTGATAAAGTACAAAAAATGGCTCATTAGATTCTTCTAATGCTCTGAAGTAACGGGATACACGAACATGCTGCTTTGTTTCTTGTCGCATGAGATATGCAAATGTTGTTTTGGCGAACATTTCCGTGGCATTAAACATATGCAGATTTGTTTTTTTACAGTCATCATAAAAGCAAGGCGTAAAACCAAGTCCCCAATATTGGAAAGCTAGTGGGCAAACTAATTTATTTTCTGTCATCTCCCGATTCGATGTGGAATTCCCCGTTCGAGGTGGCTTTACTTGGTCTTTGGGAGTATACCCCGATAAGCCGAATTATAAGTAATCGAAAAAGTAACTAGTTGGTCTTTAATTTCCCCTTTTCATTAAGCCTATCCTATCCCTTTGCTTTTTAGCCGTAACTACCCAGTTTATCGCTTCTGCTGAGAACTGGATGAAGTCATTTTCTTGTGATCAACTAAACGCACACGATTTCCAGTTGTCGAGAACATCAATAACTATCGTAGGATTACTTGTGTTCTTTTAATTTCTGTCTTTCATACGGATAGATTGCGAAACGTTTTTCTGCTGTTTTGTTCAAGTGCCTTCTCTCAGAATTGTTCTTGTAATAACTGGATGACAGTTCATGTAAGGTTATGATTCGGAGGTTGGACGGCAACGTAGCAAGATTCCAGTTTTGCCGCGGCTATTCAGTTTCTCACTTGGAAGCACAGTTACCAGCATTGATCACTATGAAGTAAATCTGCACCTTGTCGTGACAATGACTGAAAAAGTAGAGAGACAAAAGTCAAGTGAATCCGCAAGCCAGCCAAATATTTGAACCAGGAAAGAAAAGTTATGGTATCCTTTGAATGTGGATGTTTGATCACTTCAGCACCATGGTTAACAATTCGGCATTCGTTCAACCATTTGAGAGAACCGTCCGCAGTTGATCGAGGTATGAGAAAGTTTCACTGTTGGACAGTCTCCCATTAGGCCGCTGTCAAAAGAGCTCCTTCGATCGATACGTGGTTATCTATATCATGCGTGTGGAATTTTGTCGGATACATTGTGCGATCGGTAGAAGGGACTCGGTATCCTCATACGGTCGGAAAAGGGATTTCAATCAAAAGATTTGTGTCCAATGACATGGCTGATTCTTCACCGCCTGAGTTATTGAAAAAATCATCCAAATATAAACGAGGCTTTCCTAAAAGTGTATGCGCTAGACCGGAAGCATGATGGATAAACTAAGGTTGGTTTGCTAATGCAGGACTAAAATATTTAACTAGTTGTTTGATTTCTGAGGTATTTGGTGACCAATCAACGGCGCAAGTCAAAAAGGGAGTTGCAAACTTGTCAATGTAAGTATGTTACGATCATTTCACATTTTATCTGGAAGGTTTAGCGACAATTTGGGAATAACTTCGACTGAAACTGACGACGACAGGTTAGAGGCCACTGAATGAAGACGTTTACCAGAAGTTTTATAGTTGCAGATCTTGTGGTCTCATTTATTAATTGTATCACGCTGACCTATTCATTTACCTATCTAAACATTTTTCGGATTTTGATTGGGACACTAGTTGGCCGTCGCTGACATACAAAATCACGTTCAAAAATAGCTTTATTTATCCAAGAGAATGGACTGTCAACGCACATGTCACCGATTAAATATGCTTGCGAAAGAAACTTATAAAATGACGGTAAGACTATGTGGTAGCAGTATAGGAGGAATAAGAGTAAACTGCCCTCTGGATAATGTATTTTCAGTATCACATCTCATCAGTAAAGAGTGAAAGGAGTAGATGAGGCAGACATAACGGTTAAGATTAGAGTTGAGTCTGCTGAAATGCTAAAACAAAGTCTGTTACAAGAATCAGAATATTAATCATTTGTCAAATTGATCAGTGTCGAGTAAAATGTAACTGGTCATCGTAAGATTCATAACCATCACCATCTTTCAGTCTCAAACAACACGGTGGCTCCCACTAATCGTTGACATTCCTACAGAGTTACACCTTTCAGTCGAAAAAATGGATAGATAAGGTGGACAGTGAGTGAACTTACGAGTAGCGAAATAAGGGAAGACTGCCGTGGTAGCCAATGCATGGAATACAGCATAACTGCACGAGCAACCTTACTCCGTTCACTATGATTCGACAAAACATGAAAACACGATAGCCATTGTTCATAGTTCATTTAGTGTCTTCAGCCAACCAGTTGATGGACTTTTCGGACCCCAACGACGAAGACTTGAGAAGCCTACTTTATCTGAGTTCCTTGTGCATCTCATTCCAAACTATCACGTCAGCCATCAACCTCCACGTCGTTTCTTCCACTTCTTAAAAACTGGAAATGGGGCACGGCGGGGTAGACAAGTATTTGCCATACGCGACCCGTGACCCAACCAACGAAATATGCTAAGCTTGAGCTGCTTTGATAGGGTAGTCTGTGAACTAGCACCTAATTCTCCATTTCTAACCTCAACATTGCTCCCTAAATCATTCAATTCAATCATAGCGGTACTGCGCAAACATCGGTGATCAAACCCCCCAGGCGACGAATAAATTTAGCACCCTAACTCTAATTCCCACAACCATACAGCAGAGTTGACGGCACTGCTCTTCAATATACACAACCTATCAAATTCTGTAAAATATATCAACGATAAGAATGCATCAATCCAGCTTACACAGCTGTAGTATACCTAAGCAAAATTAGGAAGCAGCTTATTCAGATACCGACAAATGTCACAGGGCTACAATATGTAATGAGGTTTCATATAAGGATGCACAAATCTTTTAGCAAAGGTTTGGAAACCGACAATGACCTGAGTTGAAAATAATGGGCGTTTTAAGGGTATTTTCGGGCCAGTTAAGATTATCAGGCAGAGTTTTCCAAGTTTTTTACCGATGCTCCTTTAACATCTTTGTCGTCAAGATGTGGAACCAGACAGTTACTTTCATGAAAGGTAAACGCCTTTCCCTGCGAAATTAAAAAAAGGATGTTATTAGACATGGTGCGTTAAGAGACAGGTAAAAAAGAAGAAGACAAATGAACGATGAAAAATTAAAGTTGATAGTTGGACCGGAGAAACAGTGAGAGCTCCATCTGGCTACGAAATGGTTAATCATGCACTAAGAACGTAAGACCATTGGAAATCGTAGTGAGAAATACGAAGCCGCATTATCTGGTTTGGCGGTAATTGCAACCTATGAATACTCATGGAAACATAGCTTCAGCTCAAAGTTAGTATAAAAATTTAGGGGAAGAACACTTTTAATTTGAGCTATTGCTATTGCGCAACGAAGAGGGGTCTCATTACCGGTTACGATAAAACTATCCGAGTCTCCTCGAAACCGCTTTCGGTGTAAGGAATTTCCCCATAGCGATAATTTAATTTCCTCTTCGGCACAGGAACTCATTGTTCATCCTCGATGATTTCAATCCATTTTTCAAGCAGACTGGGCTAGTTTGCCCCATCAACTGGATTTTCGGTAGGTACCTATATATATATATATATATATATATATATATATATATATTACGTGTTGGCAAATAAAATTATGGAGTAGGCATTACATAAGCCACCAAGTAGTGGAGTTATTGCACAAACACTTTTTGGATAAATTATTTTAGAATCACTACTCCCCAAAGAAAACAATGAAATGCTACTGCCTGATGTTGTGTATGTGATATTCTGTGTGCAGTTGTTGGGAAATATATCAGCTCGAGTTTAGATTTGATGGACTACATTAAATGCGAAGGTTGATTTGAGTCCGCTATGTGTACACGTATATCTCTATACAATGCAGTACGTGGGCTGATTAAATTGGAGCAAAGTACACCACCGATTCTTCATGTAACTATGAAAAATCCAGGGTAACTAGTAAATCGTTTTCTTTTAGACCAAAAAATTAGTGACAACGAAAAATGGGAAGCTTTAAACAAGAGTGCACTGATCATTTCAGTAGATGCTGATGATCATACAGTAGACGAATTCGGAACGACAGACGCTGTATCTTTTATGAGTATAATGATGCTTCGAGTATAAGTGATTGGCCAGGTCATTGGCTGAATGGTTTATCAAGATGTACAAACCACAGTAAAACTGAAGTGATTTTCAGGTTTGCCATTATGAATAACAGTGTCGAAAAGGAAGTATTTTAGACAATCGAATCCTATTATCCGAGCTGTAGTGTATGACAAAAATGAGATGGAGTAAAACTACTACTACTACTACTACTACTACTACTACTACTACTACTACTATTAGTTAGCCATGAAGACTATTCAAAAACAATTAGGTTTACAGGGGCATCACTGCAAGTAAGCAGAAAGCAAATGAAATTTCTCGCAAATTAGGAAAAACACTAACCACCGGCCTTCGGTAGGCTTATAGTCGTTTACTATCATGGTGAACAATGAGAGGGCAAAATGAACACTGTGAAGGTAATAATCGTGGACCTATTTAGATCTATGTTGAAAACCAACTTATTCAATATTTTACCGCGATAAACTTCTGCCAAATGGATATTACGGATGAAGCAGTTTGTTAATCTGGTCGTTTAGAATCGAATCGAAAACAAGGGGAAAGAGAAAAACATTCGGAAAACGGGGTCAGCCTGGGTCACCCCACGCCGGCTTACTAGATCAGGTATCAAAGGGCTGGTAACGCAGATTCATTGTCGCCCGCCCCGTTGACACCTGAATTACTGAAATCTGATGTGGCACTATGCCACTCTGCGCTTCAGAATCGTTGTTTCTGATTTTCTTCCTACCGGTATAATGCGCCCTCGTGGTTATAAAGCACGCCTCTTTCACTGCAACTGAGCCTCAATTAAGTTATAGAAAAACAGTCCTCCTGTGTCCAGCTAGTGGATTGTGGTTATTTCACGGGAAAACCCGCGAAAACATCGAAACCAGGAGTTCAGTTGGGAAATGTTGCTTTTGTTAAAGTTTGCGACTGCACTCGGCAAGACAGAGATACTAAAAGCTAGGATCGATGCGATGTGGTCTCGTGATGTTTCAATAAACTCGGGATGAGGAAGCCTGCGTGATTTCCATACCAAGGTCAACGATTTTTAACATTTATGACCAAATCAAAATCAATTCAAATGTGCCTACTCCTGTCTCGGTGAAAACCGCTGACCCCAAAAATTACCGAACCGAAAGTGCGTAACTTCACTGAAAAACTGCAAATAAACAGAGCCAGTGGGAATGAAAACTCTGATAAGATAAAACCACACTCCAGTCAGTCGTTTGCCCTTCATCATTTGCATGACAGCTAATTTTTAAAAGGGGAGATTGGTAGTAGTGACAGACTGATTGCCTGTTCCAGTGTTGATGGACTGATACACAGTCCCATAGCTCATCTTATTTGATGAAACTTCTAGTTCTTGATCAGCGTGACTGGGCCCTCAAAATGCCTATTTTGCCCCTGTTAATAAATTTCCCATGGGAAGCGCTTACTAGAAGACATGCGAGTTTCTTCTATCACTCCGACGACTGTCTGGGTGATGCTGATTCCGCCTGGGATGCAGCAGGCCGCCACTCTGCAGCCTAATATTCCTGGTGTCTCTATGTATCTTTGTCCTTGAATCAGTTTTCTTCAGAGGAACGGGAAATGCATTCATGCCCAGGAATACCGACAAACACTTCCCATTGTTCATCGAACTGGGGTTAAGTCAAAATCACTTACGAAATCTAGTGTATGGATCTGCATGAATAAATCCCAAAATAAATCTTTTATTTTTACGCTGTGTAAACAAAAGCGAGTCGCTGTGGATTTTGGTCATACCTAAACCAGTGATCGAAGGATAGGTTGGATTGCAGGTGCCACCATCAGTGTGGATCATTCGCCAGATAAAATTTTCAGCTCAGCTTTAAACCCCTATCAACGATGACTAGAATGACTTAAAAAATGGATTTTTGTCTCCATCCTGAAAAGGACTCGGAATGCGGATCTGAACACTTGCTGAAAATCATGTGTTTGCCTGTGAGTTAGGGAATATTTTCCAACATTCTGTTTATGATTGCTAGGGCCTAAAAACGACTTCGAAGGGCCCACTGGCAGTGCACTAGAGTGCATGACGACGATGCAGGATGTGCTTTCCAAACATCTTTGTATTTCACCGAAAGAAATAGCAAAAAATGATTTAAGCCGAGTAAATGTGATAACGTTTCGTACATTTGTGGACAGGCACTGTCGATTCAAGTGGTTCTAGGCATCCAGTTGAATGGGAAGTTATCAAAGAACACGGGATTATGAAAGGATTTCACATAAGTACTGATGACAGAGCTATCCTTCGAAGGATCCCTTTTAATCGGTTTGGTTACTTGTGACTGAAATGTAAAGCGAATGGTTTGGATAAAAGCGGCATAATGAAAGGCACTGATGTGTCACAATCTAAAGGCCACGTTTTTCGCTTGTCATACATTTAGCTCCACTCTGGTGGCCCGAATTTTAGTCTGCGGATGACTGCCGAATGCAATGGGATGATTCCTCTGATGCAAACCCAGCCAACTAGGTCAATTCACAGTAGGCTGCTCACATGAATTGCTTTAGGACTCTGTAGCACAAGGATTGGTATTTCGTTTTCCTATGGTGCTACCTTGAGCTCGTTTTATAATCGGGAGTGTAGAACTCTTTTGAAATGCCGCAAAATTTTTGCTGTTAATTCTTTTCATCTCCGGTGGCAGACAATGCCAGTAAAACTTTCGTGAAGTACTCATTACTACTGGGTAATTTTGGTGGAGTAAGTCTAAAGTCATTCTCAATCAAAAATGACGAGTACGAACCCCTTAATTACTTTTTCGTCTATTATAAGAAAGTCCTGACATACGACTCTGATTTCTTCATGGAAGGCTATTGTTGCTGATTTGGTTTATGTCAGATAAGTCGGATGAGGCATGGGGTTTCGGACACAACTTATAGTATTCGCTTAGCCCACTGATATTGGAGTATTTCAAGCTCGGTTGCAAAGCGAATTTTAGCTGGTTGTGAAAAGCAGATGACTTGTATCTCGAACGAATACGAAAGTATTGGCACTTGCCAGTCCATCTCTAATTACACAGTATTCCAACCTAGATCGTTCAGATTTGGATTGGTTGATTTTTCATTCAGTCAGCAGCTCATAATCGGAAAATGTATACCCAATTCAATCATTTAGTGACGGATGTACCGAGGTATCTCGACATCCCACAGCGCCACTAACACAATACCTGGGTTCCCATGGATTTTTGCTGCAATCCATGAAGAAGTGACCACATCTCAATAAGCCGAACGTTAAATGAATTTAAGGTCGCAGTTGTTCAAATGTTACTCAAACAGAAAAGGAAGCAACAATGAAGATCTTACGCTTATGAAGGCTCACACATTAGTGTATACGTGACTGAATCCCAACCATTCAAACTGCACGCGACATGCGCAATCAACCGAGCGAACTGGACATTTGGGTGAAATATAACTAAGAACACAGTGAACTAACATCGGCTTGACTGTGGCCACCTTCGGACACGTTTGGTTTTACCCACCCCGACCGGTTCTACAGTGAGCTCCATTCAGTCATTCAGTCAGCAAGTCGATCACGTTAAATAAATCCAATAACCAACAGTCTACGTGACCTGAAAAGAACCAAAAGTACATTCCGTCTGATAGACTGGCTCATTCGGTCTGTGCTAGCGGTTGGCTTTCTTCAGGCCACAGGCACGTTTGTTAAGGACACCAAAATGGCCAGATTACCATTGTATTAAGGTCATCCACTTACTAATTCGTGCTAGCAACCCCAGGGATAATACTGGCGTTGCCATTCTCTTTCAACTTATTGCCATGACACCAGTTTCCTTTTATTTACAACCGCGCCTTCCAAGTTTGCGCATTAGGCCATTGGGGGGACATTACACGGGCCTGTCATTATAGATCGGGAATGAATGTACGATCGGTAGAGTTTTGATCCGGATTATCAGCTGGTCATAGGACGGAGTGAGTTTTTGCTTCCACAGGTTTGTATTAGATAATGCAGGTTCCAGCAGCGCACGTCACGTGTACTTTAACAAGTACTATGTGATTTTGTAACCTGTCAACATTTATTATTCCTGCGACTATTGAGCAAATAATGGCTTAATTATTTTACAACAGGATAGTGTTTAAGGTAGAAAATCCGAGTTTTCAAGTTCCGAAAATTCTATTTTTATCTTCTATGCAATGATACACTGAGGGACATTCGTAAAATAATCTTTCTTGAATAAGAAACCAACTCCCTTCGAAGATCATCCAAAAAGGTCAGTGTGAAGCTTGCCTCTATGAAATCGAAATTTTGATCGTCTGTTCATCAACCGTGAACTGAATCTTGAGTGAGATATTTTAGCATGTAAAAATTTTTACTAGCCTTTAGGTTTAAGTGTTTCGGAGTATTATAAGAGATTCACTGCGTGATTCATTTAAATACCTACATTCAGTATATAGTAGAAGACACTTCCTCGGCTGGTTGTTTCCAAATACATAAGATGATTCTATACACTGGCGGGTTAACTCCCGGAGGATGTTTCATATAGTCTTACACTAAGCCGGAACAACAACAATAAAAGAGTAAAACACAATGCTCCATCTCACATGCAGTCGATCTATTCGTACAATGTTGTGGATCTGAGCTTTGCTCAAACAGGAGAAGTGAGCTGGAATAGAAAAGCCTCTAGGCATTCACATTGCCAGATGCAAAGTTAGGCAAATCGAACGACTTATATCCTTTTTTAGCTTCTCCAAAATTTAAACTCGGAGTATTATTTTATTAATATCTCCCAAAGGATGACAGCAATATGACAAAAACACGAGCTTAGGCACCATGTCGAATGGATCTCAGACCGAATACCAGTGAGAATGAGGTTTTATTCAGTGACCTACTCACCAACACTGCCAGCTTGCCGTCTGTAAAAACAAGGTTCTCTGGCATCAGCAAGAATCTCCGTTGTCCGACAAATGACCAGACTCCAATCGTTTGTTCAATGAACGAATAAATCCGCAACTCATATGCTGCCTTTTAAATAGATCAGTCAGTTGATGGTCGACCTCCTTACGTTGAGCACTCAATCATATATTTCGTGGATGTGAATGTTGCTCAGAGTGATTGCATTTTTGGAGACAGACTGAGGAATTTCGATGGTATTTGAATCTAAATGATACTTCATTTTATTTCACTTCCTTTTAAGTCGTGAGACAAAAATCGGCAAAATTTTCACAGAGTACGCCCAGGTACTTTGAAAATGACCCAAAATAGCAGAGTTAATCGGCAGCAGAAAGATCTGAGCCCACGATAATAATTTTGAAACGCAACCATGTTGACAGGTAGAAAAAAATCTAAAGCTCTACATACTACTTCTGCGGATGTTTGTATTACTGAAATAAATGATCTGTCCCTGAAGTGACTGAATGGCTGTTGGGGACTTGTAGTGGATATCACTGCATAAAACTCTCGAAACCAATAGGCGTGACTGGCTAAAATATGCCATAATTTGGACTGTCCCCATCTTTGTTTTTTTTCCAAATCAGGGTAAAAAAAACACCCTCCGAAAGTAAAAATCACGTGATCTGCAAGGCGATCGACCTCGATAATAGACGTTTGATGTTGTGTGATAAATATTTGTCCACATAGTCGCATCCCTTATTACCGCGAATGAGTCTTAGAAACTGCGCGAAATATAATTTCGTGCCTAGATGGATACGCACAAACAAACAGCCTACAGACAGCCTATCCCCTGTGTTCACTGAGAGTCTGTACCAATTATTTTCTTGGTTCAGTTTTGCAAATTCCCATAGTAACAAACACAACCATTTTGATCTATAACATTAAAAAACTGAATGATAATTCCTTAAGTCATTACAGACAAATCAAACAAGATGTGTTTTTCGCATTTTCACTTAGAACATGTTAGCTTTTTTCACGGGCCATTTTTTTCTTAATCATCGTACTGGGTTGAATTTTGTTATGCCTATCAAGTTTGAATCAGCTGCCCGTGAATATCCATAAAATATATTAGGGAGACATTTTGACAAAGAGTACATCTGAACTTCAGTGAAATAGTAAGATTTGAAGGCGGCCTTACTAAAGTCACAAATGACTCCAAACTGCACGAATTACAGGGTAGGAAAACTAATATTCCTGGCCAGAACTGACAGTTAGGAAGTACGAAGAGTAGATATGCATTATTTTGCTGACTGTTGACGGAACATTGAGCTCGCACCGTTCTATTTCAAAGGGATTTTCCACCAGTTTTTCAGAGGATATGCGTAATGGATTTTTCGTTGGATACTCGCCAAACACAGTAGTCTCAAGCTGACAACAATTCTACTATTCCATCGTTAAGATAACGATCTTTTGCAACTACTAAACCGAGATGTATTGCGCCGTGTAGCCCAAGGCGAGAAGTTGGGAAAATTATTACAATATTTACTATCGGTGCCTCGGAATGTTTGTTTAAACACGGCCCATGAAACGGATAGACTCTTTCCTACAGCACCCTAAATGTCACAGGGACATTTAGTCGGGCTGTCATTTTCGACAATGTACCTGGGCAACCAAATGAGCTTGAAAAAACTTCTTGGATCAAAGCAACAAACTGATCGTTACAACATCTACTGCTTCTAGGCGAAGTCGACACAGGAATCTTGATACGATCAAAAGTAATTTCCAGGTCGCCATTAGAGTATTTTCGTTCACGTGGCATCCCATGACTGCAATATGTTAGGCTGACGACCCATGGCAATGACTGTTACCATAGTTACAAGGATTAACGAAGTTGGCATTTAATCCGTGCATATTCGGAGCAGATTTTGCAGATAAGATCAACAAACACTGGGGTCCTATTGGGAGCCGCACAATACAAATGAAACCAATGAACAAATGTTGCCGTGATACATCCGGTTTTACCCTTGAATACACTATTAATCCGGGCCAGATTAAATCTCTTGCGCGAAAAATTCTTTTATTTTTTTCTGCTTGCTTTACGATTGGCACGACAATTTATGTCATGTTCAGGGGGCGGGACTTGGATAAGTCGCAACCTGCGGATTAGGAAAGTGACTAGAGGTGGAAAGAATCAAACCAGCGAAATCCATTTACAAATACCGTGATGCTGATCCCATGATTAGCACCAGATACAAGTACCCGAAGCCTTGTCTAACTTCAATCAAGAATCATTTTAAAGTGGTTAAAATTTCGCAAAGACCTGAATGTTTCGTTTGTCAGTACTGACTTTGACTGTGTTTGTACCAATTTAATGGTCATAGTTTTATTAGTCTCCAAGGCCATATAGTTAGCCTTAGCATTGATCAGTGTGTCGATCGGATGATGTAGACCGTTATCGGTTGTGATTTGTTCAAAAGAAATACTTGAGTCTCAATCAATTTTGCCTAAAACCTTTTAAGATCCCCTGAGATCATCCTGGATTTTGGTTATCCCTATCTAGTCATACTGGTCTCAAAAATACCAATGAATTGCGAAAACTGCCGTCGATGGCACCAATGAGGGAGCCTGTATGTCAGCCTGACATACAAAACTACTCAGCCATGTGTCAGCTCTTGGTCAATTGACCAGTGGATGTACTCACTAGTTTTACAACTGGCAGACTAGTGTAGTGAAGACAGAATGAAATGAAAGTTGCGACCAGGTCCTATGACAACTGATCGCAAGCTTTGGACATGTCCAACAAAGAAACAAAGATTGTTCAGCATGAAATTGTCTTTGTCGCCAGGAAAAAGCAGCCTGAAAAACAACAGTCAGCTCGTAATCGGTATCCGTGTTTGCTACGATTCAAGGTTTGTTGCGATTCGTGGCACTGCAATGTGTAAATCCCTATAGAAAGCCAATCATTAATTCACGACTTCTATCTGACAATCTAACCTCCTATACTAGTAAAAGTCGGGCAATATCGATTCCTCTACTGTCTGAATCACTTCTTGTAATAGATGTATTGTACCTAAACAAGCTTCTGATCGATGAAAAGTTAAGGCTCTCGAGCGAACATTCGAGCAACGTGCAGCAACCAAATTGACACAGTCCGAAACAAAGACAGATCCAAACTGTTGCGGTAGTAATGGAAAAAATGTACAAAAATCAGATCTTATTGGTGTTGATTGTGGGTGATTGCATCCGTGACTAAGACAGCAAATCACGTCAACGATAAAGGGCTTCAAACAAAGTTAACCAGGATCAAAACTACTTTCATAACAATGACAGAAGTCCGGTCTTATGCCAGAGAGTGGAAACAAATTCATGCGATGAAACGAAACAGCTCAAATTTCATCCAGCTACTTTTAGAGAGACCTCCTGAGGGATAAGTACTGAAGTGTGCATTCATCCGATCTCGTTGATGTTTCCTTCGAAAGCAACAAACCGCCGCCTGAATTTCCTTATTGCATTGACTGATTTCGTCTGGATTCCGCTTGTCTTTCAACTGACGAGTGCTTATTCTTCACTTATTTCACCATTAATCAAGATCTGCTGCATTACCCATGGAATAACAAATGCACGGTACTATTTATCGAATATGTTAATAGTTCATGTGCTATCGAAAGTAGGTGTAATCAACGGCTAAAACGACTGGACTCGACGTACCTTTGTGTAAACTTCAGGATGGCGATCACTTCGACGATTTGAAACTACTGTCGACTGTTATGGGAGGGTCGGTCTGATAAACGTAAACCGAATCTAGTGTGAACTGTCAACATTCTAATCATATAAAACTCAATTAGGCAACCTAAGTGGCTTTTCAGTAACCAGTGGCAGCGATATATAAGTTTTTGACTTTTAAAATAAACTTTGTTGATAGTGAAGAAGCATACTCTACCTGGTAGAATGCTTCAGTAAACTATACCATTACGCAGATACCCAGCAAAGTCTGCATATACAGAGGTCACATTTTAGCCAAAGGGTCACCCGGATTTGTTGACCAGAAAATGGGAAACCAATAAGGAAATAGCCTGTTTGTAAGTGAAAGTTGTTAAGAAATTTAGCTGGGACGCTGTCCTGATACGTGCGATTCCGAGAAGGGGAAGCACCTAACTGATTCTCCTAGAATATTCAGTCCGGAAAGAAAACTGTAGGTAGATATTGTGACAAACTTCCATGTAGATGATTAGAAGCGAGCAGATTCAGATCACAGTTTGGTAGATAAGTCCTTCGTGGATGAGAAAAGTGGACGACTAACAGTTGACAAGCCTCGGAGGAGGACTTTTAACTCTTCCCTAAACATTTCCGTAAACATATTAATAACAGAATAGGGAGTATTTTCATACAAAAAGGAAGATTAGACTTAGCTGACCGTTGACTTTCCTTATATACCCGGTGTGACCAGAAAGCTCAGAAAATCTTAGTACTCATTTAGAAATGTAAAATCATTCACACCATAGTTCAAGTTGGATATTTGATGCAGCGCAGGTTAGTGTTCATAATTTTTATAAAAAAAGAGGTCGATAGATCTTTTTTCCGGTGGCATTTCGATGCAGAATAATATCAAAGCATATTCCACAGAGTGACCGGGGTTTCTTTTGTCAGTTCATTGAAGCAAGCGAGATTGCTAATGAAATTCAGAGGATTTAAACTGGCCTATAGCGCTAGCAGAAGACCACAGGATTATTAGTGTGTCGATATCAAAAGTTCAAAAAAGAAAACAGCTGTGGTGGGTAGTCATCAAATGTGAGTGAGATGAATGAAAGCAGATGCGTTCATAGGAGGAGTAATTAGATTGGTCAAAATAAAGCAGACAACCAAAATCAGCGTTTCCATGAAATAATTCACCATGTGATATCATCGCTCAATTCACGATAAAGCAACCACATGGTGAATCATTTCATGAAAACATTCAATCTCCTACTACTAAAATGTATCAAGTAATCAAGCTCTGCAGGTCATATCCAAAGCCTTCGTCGTACTTAGGCTACCTGCACAGAAGTCATCTATCAGTGCGGGTCGATCGCTTGAGCTAACGGACAGTAACCGTGCGAATCAGTGACGGATAGGTGCAACATCATGTGGTGAAGTCCAACAAACCGTTCAGAGCGTGCCCAGTAGCGTAATGGCTAAGGCGTTCGACTGAGAATCGTTCGTCCTTGTTCGGGTTCGCGTCCCAGTTCGGGCGCGGTGGATATGCATTGCTGATGGTTCCTAACAAGGATGAAACAGCTGTACAGTGCTTCCATGGTTTCTTTATGGTGAGTTAAGCTATGATATCACATGGTGAATTATTTCATGAAGAATGTGGTACTCTGGATGGAAGGAGATATCCCCAAACAGTTGGTAAATTAGTTTACTTGAACTAACGATGTTTGAATAAACAAACGAATTTTGATTGTGGTTGAACCCTCTTTATACAGCCGCCTATAAATGCAAATATTAACCTGATTGTCACAGATTGTTAACACTCTTGGTGAAACAACAAGTAAACAGGCGTATACATGATGAAATTCGAACGCCTGGTGTGATTTTTTTACGACAGATCTGTGATCCCCGTCAGTGATGGATAAATGAATATAGGGAAAGAGTGCAAAAATCCTGACTGGTTGATGCACTATCCGCTGCCACCGAACATGCAATGAACTTCGCGTGGCCTGTCCGCACCCGGGTGGTCTATCAGCAGTACTGATTGAAAACAACTCACTTGCATTCTATGCACATGCGAATCAGGTCACGTGACAAATCCAAAGGAAACTCACTGACACATTCCTGCACTGAAGTTCCACTTATTGGATCACTCAGATGGCATAAATGGAATTAGGTAAACCTTTATTCGGATAAAGGGACCCCAGGCAGTCGGCACTAAAGGTTGTGCATGATCTATGAAAAAAATTTAGACTCACCGTCAAACGAAGGTACTGGATTCCCCCGTCATCATTTCGTCCCGTTGGAAGCCAGTTTTTGTAGGCTTTATAGTCGAGGGGGAGAAAGCACCCCTGAAATCAGGTGCATAAGGAGTGATTAATTTCGCTTCATTCAGAATGTGAACATTTTTTTCGCACTATTGTGAGCTGTCATTATTGATCAGTATCTTTGACAATTCCAATGTGCATTACATAGTTTGTTGCTCAGAAATAAACTTCAAAAAATAAGACTTTGTCCATGTACCACAGGCTGCCCAAACCTAACTGGGCAAGCCGGATCATTTCTGCGCACACGGGTTGTCAGTTTTGATACTTCACAAAACTTTTTTATTCAGGCATTAGTTTATCTCTTCTGTGTACTTCGATTGTGCCTGTCATTAATTAAAAAATGCCGATGCTTTTACCTTAGTGCGGAAAAAGGGGTTCAGAAAAGGGGCTATGCTAAAGTTGCCCAAGCTTACCCCGGAAAACTGCTAACCATGTCTTCAAGAAATATTAATCCATGTTTTCGGCTGGCCAAAACCAAACAGTGATTCAATCTTCATGTGATTTTCTACGGTAATCAGTGCACCTCACATGATTGCAACATGTTTTGAATGATAAACTCATCAATCTATAGGACAAGCACTGGTATTTACCTGACGAATGTTCCAGTTGCAAGGTGAACGGAAAAGGTGACTCCTGCCAGACAGATCAGAGCTTTTTAGAGTTCACCAGACTTTAGAACATTGCGATAACGTTTTCTGTGATTCGAGGCCCGAAGTAAAGGTAATTTCCGATAAGAGCGCTGTTACGCATGGGTGGATCGAAGCCAGTTAGAATGCAAGTGAATCAACAGTTAACGAAAGAATGAACCCGCATATATTTTTGTGACCTAATGGTTCGGCAACTGTATCTCTAATCTGTAGTCAAAAATAACCAGCCACCCCTTTTCCTCGCAGACAACCAAACCTAGAAACCGAACTGTTGCACGGGGCCAACGAAAAAACAAACTAAAACTGATTAATCTTCTAATAATTCTGATTCGACGTAAAACCAGTATGAATATTCACAGTTGAATGAACAAAATGAATTACAATTTGCGGTCTACTATGATAAATGTGCGGTTTGTTTTTCGTCAAGTTTCGTATTTCTGCGTATAATGTACATCAAGGACCGCAGCTGCAAAACAGCTGGGGTCGGCCGCCTGATAGAAGGTTTGCGAGGGACAAACGCAGCTGGATGTGACACAAATACAACGGAGCACCGCAGCGCGATTAGCTGTTTTTTATAATCTCGCATTGAATGTATGTGATAGAC
This sequence comes from Fasciolopsis buskii, assembly GCA_008360955.1. Lineage (NCBI taxonomy): Eukaryota > Metazoa > Platyhelminthes > Trematoda > Plagiorchiida > Fasciolidae > Fasciolopsis > Fasciolopsis buskii. Next base: position 204,629 of record LUCM01005527.1, read on the forward strand.
ATCTTTTTGCCAAATAATCCACTCCATAGCCGGCACATGAGCGATTCTCTAAACTTAGAAAGCTTCATTTACGATTTGAACTCAGAACTGAATAAAGCGGCCAAAAGATTTATTCATGTACAACCTTGACCGAGTCAAATTAATGGCAATGCATTCGTGCCAGAAAAAGTAAATTAAAACGTACTTTACAAATGAACAACTTAAATTCGGATCAATTCAAAAATATCAAGATTGCCTGACCTGTTCGCGTGTTAGTTACCGTGAGATAATTACCGCAGATAACAGAACTGGATGGCTCCTAAACAGCAGAGGATAGGTTTACAATTCTAAAGTGGAATTTTAAAGCAAAGAAAAATACGGTAGCTTGCTCTAGCGGACAGCCCATATTCATCAAAATCACGATTGGCACCTGCTGGTCGCAGTTAGATAGATACACTCTAGAAGCCACTTATTACAGATCAAACTTTCGTCTTATTTTCGTCAACCTCGATAATTTTGCAGCACATTATTGTTTTAGATGGCGAACATTTGCTTTCTGTACGACTGATCCGAAGAATCGCAGCCGAATACTAATCCTTTTAGTCACTAGATCTGAAGTGTTGCAGGATACTTGATGGCGATAAATGATTCGGAGTTTATAAGGGTCGTAAATCGAAATGGTGTCGTGAAATCCTGTATGTTGTCGAAAGAGTCTCTAAGCACCGAAAATAGATATGGCCTATCGGGTTTCAAATCACTCCAAAGAGTTTTGCGTTCTGGAAACAACCGGACGAAACCTGTAAGTTTGCAATTTCTTATGATGCGAACGTAGAACGCAGAACATCCAGTTCCAAGCTCCAAAAATGAGAAGAATATTCCGTTGTATGATTCAGCCCCACTTCATCCACGACCAGATATCACCATACATATCACTAGAAAATTGTAAGACTTTCCGCAGCCAAAAATGAATTTACGTCAGTTTTTAAATTATTTACTCTTATTTCTAGTCTCACCTATTCTGTTAATCTGCAAAATGACAGCGTGACGAAACTTTATCCGAACTACGGACTGGTTGGTCCGCCAGTACAAGCAATGTGCAAGTTTACGAATATGTGTAATGTCGGCTGATAAAAGCATAAACGTACGAGAAGTGGGCATAACTGAACAAACTAGCTTTGAATCCTCGAAACGACTTAAGAAAATTTACCTCATTGGAGGACGAAGTGAGCAAAAGCCGAATGAATTAAAGTGCAAAACCTTGACACCCTGTGTCACATGACTAAAGCGAGATAGGTTATATTAACAGGCCAAGTTTTAATGAGCGCAATTATCTTGGTATCATCATGAAACATCTAACTGCTTTGTTTGCGGGATTGGTCCACAGCTTTCCCTTCGATACTCGGATTCTTCTTACTGTTGCTCATCCCCATTAATACAATCAGCTTTTCATAACTCTATGTCAATTCCCTGCTTTAGACAACAGTTCCAGCCGTGGAGTTAACCACTCTACACTTTCTCAGAAAAACTAAATCGTAAATAAGTTTAATGTACTTAAACAAGTGATATGAACCTGTAGTAGATAACAACGGAGGAAAAGCACTCAGCCGTACCTACTCTACAGCCAAAACGCGGAAATTCTGCTGGCTGGAAGTAGACTGAAATTGGATTTACCGTAGTTCTCCAAAAATTGCCGGTAGGAGGGAGCTCGAGGCCAAGTTAATTTGATGAGTACTGCCTTAATTTTAACTTCTACGAACCCGACATTCAACAGAATGATCGTAGATGTGCACGAATTGGCGCAGTTTCGTTCAGCTGAGACGAAGAGTACGAACTTGGTATGTGCATCTGATACTTCTGGCTTTCGGTAGATTCCATCGTTGATTCGGGTGAACTCTATGAGGGGCATGGAACGTTTACATCAAAACTGAAACATGGCGTGGAACACTGTCGGCTGAAGTCAAACATTCTACGGCCTGTTCTTTGCTGTCAGGTGAGTAATTTAATCAGCTGTCTTGTAGGCCAGTTAATAAGTCCTGCCGCCTGCATTCATTTGGGTTGGGGACAGGAAATCGTAAAATTTACGGGTTCTTTTTGTTGGATGACGAGTATGAAAATCGACAGTGAAAGTAAACTTATCAGAGTGGTCATATCCTCTTTCTTGTCGTCTGTTTAAAGGGTGGTTGCTTTTCCAAAGGACCTTGATATTCGTTTCCTCTATGACAGGAAGCAGACTGTTGCTGTCCTGATTGAAGCTAGAGTGTATTGTCTAACTCGGTATGTATCTTTAGAAGAAATAAAAAAAATGTAAAATCATGGTCACACGGTTTCTGACTTGTGGCTTCGAAGAATGCTCACGGTAATTTTAAATATGTGCGTATCATTTGTCCTAATTCGTAAGTGAATATGTTGCAAGTTCGTCCAATGTATATGTGAAAGTGCAACACGTTGATTTAGGAAAATGATGATCATAAAATTGGATTTTCCTTTACGGGCCTCAAGCAAGGAAGATAACTGTCGCTCAGGACGAGTTAGTTTATTCTTATTTAGCGTCATTCAAAGAAAAAGGTTTTCCTTGCCTGAAGAAATTTGTTTTAACCGTGGAAGGGTTTTATAAAATACAAGAGCATAGAAGCTACTAAGTGTAAATATACAGTTCCTCTACATTTATTTATAAAGCTTCTAATCTACGCAGCCGCTTTATGTGAACTGCATTGATGACTGTTAGCTATGTCATCGGATGTAGTATGCAAGATCACCGGGTAAAATGAAATAGCACCAGTGGCCGGATATTCAGTCCAGCCTTGCTGCTGGGCTTTCGAATTTCTTCTCTTTTAAATCAAATGAGTGAAACACATGAAGGTGTGTAAGTATTACTTTGTTTGCTATACTAATGGACTACGGAACATTTGGAACTGATGCAAAACCCAAAAATCAGCTCATAAATCGAAACAAGATCCAACGAAAGAACTGACAGTTTCTCGAATAAAACACTACTCGGAGTTCTCTTAATTCAGTGACCATTGTACAGTGATCGAGCACCGGAATCTGGTCATACACAAACAGTTGTTTCCTTCCAATCGTGAAATGCTGCCATTTTGACTATTCTCAGAAAATAAACTTCATTTCCTTGGGAACCGCCCGGTCCATCTAGAGTACCTAGAGGAAATCCTTATATCTCATTGCGCAACCACTCACTGCCGCATTGCCTTTGACTGCATGTTTCAAGCAACGAGATTTTCAGTTAGGTATATTTTGTACAGCCTTTAATCTTAGGACAAGTTCCCTTGGTTCGTCTGCCATCTCACAGAATCATTATTTTAGGGAAAAACGAGGATTAATGAAAGATTGACAGCAAGATAATAAGTTGAACAACTATACGGGAGAAGAAGGACATCATATTCCAGAACCATGGTGACTGAGACACTGAGCCTTATCATCCGCTGTCTCCTAGCATCATTTGAATTGACCTCTTGGACCCAAACAAAATAAAATAAAAATACATTCCGCCTCGTAAATAATATGTAACTGTCGCAGAAGTACGAACTATAACTAACGAGGTGGAAATTCGGGATTAAGCCACTTAAGTGATGTCTTTTGGAAATGAATTGGGTATTACTTTGCATGCCGAAGAAACATATGCATAAACATTACTTTTTGCTTATCAGTCTTTAACGTCATTGCCTCCGGCACAACTGGTCTGACCGTGGAGCAACCGCGTTTCATTATCTAGTAGATTCAGTGTTGGGCTACCCGCAGTTCGAAGTTTGTGGTAGTATATGAAATGTCCCACCAATCCTCAGCAGTTCGGGCGGCGCTGTGTTAGTGAATGGTAAACGCCCGCCTATTGCAAGTGACTTATGAAGCCATACTCGGACGACCTTTATTTTCAAGCCTTGAGGCAAGTGAGTGATAAGCTGCCCCTGTCTGAATTTAAAAATGAGACGGAACGTCTGTTTTATAGAAGTCAAAAATAATCATCATTTTAACGACGTCTCCTGTCAGCGACATCCTAACGGAAGGAGTAGAGTTATTAGGAGCTTAATGGTGGGGAAATTTACTCAGTCAGTAACTTAATCAGGTTTTAATCTATAAGTTACCTGTTAAGTGGATTAGAATTAGCTGATACTATCCGTACCTGACACTAACAAAATTTGACGCTTACAAGTCGAACAGTCATCTTCCTAAACCCAGATTGGCTGAATGCGAAGCTACATAAGTGGGTTCTTTTAAATACTCAAAAGACTGCTACACCGTTGTTCTATCTGAAAATGCACCAAATTATACCTAATTAAGTACTTCAGCGCTTTAACTGCAGGGGGTGCGAATTTTGGCAGGTGTGGTCTTTTCAAGGCTGAATGGTGTTTGTTCTTCATTTATCCCTGCCATGATGATGAAACTGTGACAACCTAACAATCAGGCTCATAGATTGAGACTCGGTGATCAAGAAATCTGCGCGCCATTTGCCACTCATTATTTAATCCAGAAACTGCCAACACATGTGATGAATGTCATTAGTCCAACTGCTACTGAAAATGATCAATTCAGCATGATTAGAAAATAATGGGAGGTGGTGTTCGAACTCCCAGGTTGCATATTACCTTGGAATTCGGAGATGGAAATTTCATCTCAACCTGAAATTCTTTTGGAAGATAAAATGTGGCTATTGCTAGGCTACAACATGACCTAATGAGGTTTTATTCGGTCATTTTCTGGTTAAAGTCTGAAATATATGTTTGTCAAAGTATCACCCTACTTCTACGAAGCCCAACGTCAATGAATGCACTTCATCCACAGCATTCATGATCTGTGCTTATGAAACGACGGTTTACATTCGAACTCTCTTGTGGACTTCTGAAAACGTCTAGACAGTGTAACTCTGAGAGGAGTACGGCGATCGGCAAGGATAGCCCCACTACTTACTCCCGAACCATAGCGCTGATGATGACTTACATCAAGGCAATCAGAATCAGAAACATTAAATTTTAGTTGATACCTACCGTGTCAAATGAAGTTTTATCCTTCCGAAAGCATGATGTAAGAAGCTGGAAAATCTATGCCAGTTTATCATGAGAAAAAATTGCATGAGGAGAAGATATCACGGCATAGTTAAAGCTTTTTTGTGTAAAAACAAACAGATAGAATAAAAATCTTTAAATTGAAATGTGATATTATTGAGTCTGCTTCAATTTTAAACTTGCCAGTGAAACCGTCGCGGATAAAATGGACCACTGTACGAAACTTCCGACCACCTGCTGCGTTCTTCTAATCGTTAGCGGGAACAGACGGATGTATGTCATATGTTGCTTGAAGGATCAGAAAAGAAATTTTAACTTGGAAATTCGCGATTGGCAACGAAATGAGAGATACAGAGATTCCGTTCTGACCGAATAACGTCATTTTCATGCTAATCGAAGAAACCGAAGAAATCAGTCATGCTTATTGCTATTCATTGTCTAGCCCACCACGGGTGGTACTATGTTACAGGTATTGTACATCAGATAGAGATTTTCACACATTTTAATGGTCAGACGGAACACATTCGAGAAAACTGACTGGTGGGATTCTGTAATTTGGGGGATACAAATTAACAGCAATCAATCGTGACTTCTTGTGGTCACCACTGATTATTATTCATTTTACCTCCTTCAGCTGGAACACTAAGAATAGAATGATTCTAAAGGTCATTGAAATATGGTGCTATTTGGTCTATCCGATAAGAGGTTTTGATCCACCTTCGTTATCTTCAAAGAAAATAGGACATATCAGTGGGAAAAGCGTACGAGTTAGCTTTCGATGGCATTTTTAAGATTTGTGGGATATGCATTAGGTATCAATTTCTTTTGTCTTTTGGAAAAACGGCTATTGCATTTCCGTTTACCTGCCAATAATAAGATACGTGCATATCCGTCAGGGTTGCTTCAGCTTGAACAAAGCTCGTTCTGGCCAGTCCATTGAAAACGTCACGAAAATCTCCTATGCACCTCCCTTACCCCTGTTCTTAACTCTTAACCGTATTAACGAATCGTTTGACCTGACTACTTTATTTGCTCAGGTCATGATTGCAGCCGACCAGTTTTAGACCGCCTGCAGAATTGGTTAAACACTACCTCGTCCACTTTTTCGGATAACTTGCTGAATAACAGCACCAACTCCACAGTTGGAGCGGTTTTGCTGCAGGAAGCAACTCCTAGCTGGGATCAAAATGCATGAAGAACCAGCCGGAGTTCAACATTTATTTCACTTGTTCAAGCGTTCGTAGACAATCAGCAGGTCATTTCCACTTGATTCCTTTTTGCAAAACCCATTCATTGAATGACGATAATACATGTCCTATGGGAAGGGAATGTAGCTGTTTACGGGGACCGGAATTTGGCGTAATGCAGTCATGTCGTCTGGTGACGGCAGGAATGTTTATAAGATCTGTATAGTGACTATCGTCATTGATGATAAAAGTCAATTTACTCCAGGGAGGACATAAAGAAAACACTTATCCAAATGCATTCGGAAGTTGCAGCCTTGAAAGCAAGTGAATATCCTTTTCAAAAGTTGCTACAGTTCACCTGAATTTGAGCCACTGACGGTATTGCCGTCCGGGCAGACGGCACCTCCGTCAGTTCCTTTCAGCATTTTGCCCAGTAATTGCGGACTGAAGTGAAACAGTCTACAATAGATGTTAACTGTCACGAGTTTTTAAAAACCATGATCTGCTTCTGATTGCCAAGCACCGCCAAACAAATTCCACAAATGAGTTTGGCGAATAAGTCCTCCGGACCGGATAGTGGACACTGACACAGGTCCAGAGCTGCATCGAGGCCGGAGGAGAAATCCGTATAAATTAAAACCTTCCCATTTGTTTTCTTGATGACAGGGTCTGGTACAGCCCTTATGGAAGAAAACAAATTGTTACCAACCGCCAATAGGGGAAACCTATGGACCTGGTTATTTTGATCGGATGAGGGCTGCGTATGAGCAAGCAGACGCAATGATGGGAACAAAAGAATATTTTTGTTGTGGACTTGATAACACCCTAGTAGCCAGGTGGTCGGCGATCTGTGTACTATTTGGTGAGGGACATCCACAGAGGTAAACAATTGCTCCGTAAATCACTGGGGTCCATACGGACCTGGGGAGATTCAGGTTTGGGTGTTTAGTGGAGTTACGACGGAGTGAACTATATAGGTTAACAAAACAGTCAAATTCACTACGAAGCCTTAGTTTCCCCTCGAAAGCGGATTCTGATTTCACCATAACTAAGTACCGACAAAATAAATTGTTTACATGCGCGACTAGCAAAATTACAAAAAAGTGCCAACTCATCTGCTTCGTTCACTATCAGCTTTAAACACTGTTAAAGGATATTTACATTCTATCCCTTTATTCTTTTATTAACGGAATAATAGCGTGCATGATTTTGCGGAAAAGGTCCCTGTCGGCAGAAGACTTCCAAGTGGGCTAGTTGACCGGCGGTGGGAGGATTCACACACCCTAACGTCAAGTCCAAATGCCACGACCTTACCTGCCGGGCTACCGTCGTCTACAGATACTGATCAAAGAAGATTTCTCTCAAAAGTTTCCTGACAACCGATTGATTTCGTCATTTGGGAAGATCACTTGAGCTTTTGTTTTGAATTATATTAGTGTATCGCGCGTTCTTCCCTACTCTGTTTGCACAGAAAAAGTCATGATTTCACCCATCCTCGGTTTTAGCAAAGTATTCTGGCAATGCGTTTCTCTACCTTTTGAACCCCTAATGGGAAGTTGTTGGTGAAATCGAATAACAAAGAAGTTCAAGAATAATAACCATAATTGCATCCGCTGAGACGGATTGTTTTTTAAGGATTAACGGATAGTGGGACTGTAAAATTATCTGTCGCATAATCAATTTCAGCATCTTTGGCTGGGCTGATTTGAACTATGATTTCTATTGTTTTTGTATCAAATGTATTTTTTCCTTAGAGCCTGACATTGTGAATTCGAGAAGCGTTTCTTTAAACCCTTTGTTGCGTCAGCCAGGAAACATTTGGGTTGTTTCTATTCCGTAGTTCTTCAGTCGCTCCGTCTCAACAAATAAAATGTCACAACGATAGTTACGTTTTGCTATGAAAGCAGCCGGAGAACACTGAATTCATATGGTTCATGATCCTTCAAATTCTTGCGGCAAATGTTCAGTTATTCAATACAGAAAGTAGTTTTACGGCAACATGATCCATTTTGTTTGTACGAGGAAGCTGAATACACTAAATCTGTGGCGGCATGTAATGCGGTGTAGTGGTCTGCGTAGCAATGAATCATCCGTGTATTGTTTTTGTTCGGACTACGTTGTCAGTGAAAAAGTTTTGTTGACTGCTGTTGTTATTCATCAACGTTTCACTTATTTCAAGTGATGATTTTCAATTCCGAATTCACAGTAAGATAATTTTGGGTGCTGAAGGCATTGAAGAAGATAAGTCAGCATAACCGGAAGTTTGGTGAGTTGAAGGAAATAAAGTCAAGAACCCACGAAATTCAAGTTATTCGGAGATTTTCTAAATGTTTCATCACCTATTGTCAACATCCAACTTGACACTGAAAATCCTGCATTGACAATCCTGTGCGACTGTTTCATCTTTGTCAAGAATCATCAGGACTGTATATCGATCGCATCGCAACAGGAGCGCGAACTAGGGATGAGTAATTATAAGTCGAGCCCCTTAGCCATTTGGCAAGACCGTCAATGGTTCATAGAAAATCAACACTACAGGATATAGCATCCATACCGGTCAGTGGATTTTACAGGCTACTGAGAAATTCACATCAATTCTCCTGTAACTGCAAACTCTCATCCAGAGATCTCGAAATTTCATTGGCTAAAGTAAAAGCAAACTATCAGCGCGGTTACCGACTGGCAGTAAAAATAGAACTAGGGTAAATCAGCGAAATCACTAACTCAGTCCATTTGTCGTGATAAGTTGCCACCACACTAATATAAAAACCGATTATATACTGGACTGAGAGTACGTAATCATTCGCCACTTTAAAACTTCAGGTCAGCTGGCCTGAAAATCCAAAGAAACTGTTCTGCACACTTGGCCTACTAGCTGAGAGGTTATGTGTGTGTGTGTGTGTGTGTGTGCATGTATGCATGTGTGTGTACGTTTGCGGAATGAGGTCCGGCAGAAAATTCTCACACTAAGGAAATGGGAAGTGTCGCTGGATCCGGGAGATACCGAACATCAGCTTTGGGAGCCAGTGAGGGAATAGGGCGAAACATCTAACAGTTGGGAAGCAATTCGGCTAGCTTCGACAGCATGATTTGGTTTCCTCAGTTGGTTACACTAGAATTGAGCCGAACTTTTCTTAAGTTTCATAGTCTTGGAGGTTTTTAAAATGGCAGCTGAAACCGCAGCCCGCTCTGTTTCGTGGTTTAAGTAATTGTGAGTCCGTGAAATCTCCGGTATCCAGGACAAGTTGAATGTCTGCCTCTAAATTTCGCATTCGGGAAACAAAACTGGGCATTCCTCTGTAATCTAAGGATTTGTTCTGAATGATTATTCAACTTCGGTCCATGTAATAAATATCTGTTTGTCAGAAATACCGCTAAACACTTCTAAACTCCAGATCACTGTTGAAATGCTATTTTTCTGTGTATATTTCGTATGCAAGGACTGCCAGATGTACATCCATTTGACCTCCCAAATTTGACAAGCGTTGTGTTTCCCAATCCTAGAATGACTCTGTGACAAAGAGTATTGTTAGATAAACCTGGATTTCACCAATAATCCTCTAACAGACAAACATGGTAAAATGGATAGTGAGTCTATGGACAAATGCGTGTGTTGTTCTCGTCACATCATTCAGGTTTGATTTATGACTCTGAAATAGAAACAGTAAGATTTTGTTAACACTACCTTTGATCTAACGTGGCTAATTTTGGCGTCAACATTTACGTACCCACCAAACACGAAACTTTTGCTAAGGTGGATTTTTCTATCCCTACAATTTTACGGTTAATTCATGTCACTCCAAAGGAACTAACACGGTGAAAAGACCTGTCCACAGCCATTTTTTGACCAGTGCATCTAAAAATTCAGCTAATTAAGGGATTCGGGAAATAACCTGTGCACAGCGTAACTGTCTGCGAGATTTATCAATTAGAATGGTTTACGCATTAGAACAAACTTCAAAAAATAAAACTAATGCGATTAAATTTTGACGTAGCATAAAGTGGGTTACATTTCAGTCCGAGTGACATTGAACGGGGAGCAAAACAGACGAATCACATTTTCAGGAGCACTGCACTTTTGTGAAGAATCCCAGTAAGTCACTGAAGAGGAGAATTCTTTTCATTTACAAGCCATTGCATTAATATAGTCTAGAACAAATGCCACTTTACCATGAGCCCTTTTGGCTATAAGCTAAGACAATCAAGCGCTCGAAGAGCAGAATCAGTTTATTTCAGTCTAATTTTTACAACCAGTAACTCTAAATCTTAGTGTATAATTTTGTTTGCTGCCTCAAGGCACCGACTGCTCTGAGAGAAAAGAACACGAAATTGTGGATGATCAAAGGCAAAATAATAAATTTAAGAACTACATACAATACTTAGAATAAGGGAGAATTCGAATAGAAGGACATCATTGAGTGCGGTTCTTGGCCTTATTCCCTAGTGTTGCTAACCGCCGCTTGAAAGGTTGTCTTACTGGACCGAAAACGGCTACGTAATTATGATCAAAACAAAATGCTGACATACAGAGCCGAAGGATTGTGTATCCAACACTGATGAACACTCCCCTGATCTCCCTGTGCCTAGACAGGAACATGAATAGTTGAGCATTTTAATTTCTCGCTGGATCTTCAATAATGCATGGTCTTGCGAATAAATAACTGCAAAAAACCCTCTTCAAAAATTAAGTTGATCGTGAACGCAATGGGATTTCACTTTTGGTTTGCACAATACATGCGTGTAGCTTTTGCCAAGGCTAGTTTATGCAATGTCAACCACCAACCGTCTGTATGGCGGGTTTTATATCATTATCAATTCATTCGGTGTACCTTTACTCAACGGTGCAAATGGGCAAGTAGTCTCTACCCGGAAAGTTGTCATCCCCAGTCTCACGTACATACACACACGCACACACATACACACACAGGTCTTTCGCCTATAACCTCAGCGGTTCAGCAGTCATCAAATTTGACAAATAAGCCTTGGAAGTTTGCCGATTTAACGACGGGAGAACTAGCGACGATAAAATGTGTAGTGATCAAGGGCGCAATTATTATTACTGTGTGAAAAACCCGAAAATGACAGCATTGCCTCGTATCGCCGGCTGGTTTTATTTTCCCAATACCTTATAGTGCTGTGCAAGTTAGTCGAATTTCTTCCTGGTAATTAAATAATTTCCAAACGAATAAAACTTGATGGACAAATTTTCAAGTATGAAAAGATTTTGTCATTGACGGCACTGGAACTCAATTGTGAATGCCAACTACGCCTTGGTAACGCCTGCAAACTGTAAAGTGAATTAAGTGATTCGGTGAAATTCAGCTGATGGGGTCTAGTTGATTTATTAATTGGTTCTACTGCGACAATCAATGGTGATTTTGCATAATTACGCAATCTGGACTGGTAGCCAACGCTTCTAATATAAACTCGTCCAAAAAGCCTACGACAAAATCACTCAGCTCAGCTAATAGAGCAGAATCCATCCCTGAGCCAGAAGGACTTTCAGTCTAAAGTCCGATTTCTATCGCCTTGGAGGTCTTGCTTTTGGATCAGTTCGACATTTTAAATCCGTCAAAGAAAATTTCCTAAAAACTTGAAAGACAGAAAAAATCGCTTTCTTCATTAAGATTTACCGACTTATCCCATTAACAGTGAATTTCGATGAACTACAACAGTTTTGCAACTGCAATATGAGTTTGCTTAACTGTTTCCTTCGCCCAGAACAAGAAAAGAAAACGTTCATCAAACCCAGGAACCTTTTACGCGGATTCAGGAGGTTGACTAAGACGCTTTGGCTGACTGCTGCAAGGGCATTCAGTTGGTAAACGCAGCCATTTGCACCACGGTTAGAGCTGCAGGTTGATAACGTTATTGCAATCTATTTACTCCTAGATACTAACAGGGACGTCACTCTTGTTTTCTTACGCGCTTTGTGGGGGCGAAGCGTAAGTCACGGAAGTATGGCTGCGTCAATGGACACTTCAGACGTTTAGAGTAAATAATGGTAAATTCAATGTTGAGTGCCTAAACGGTTCAATAGCTCAGTAGATTTTGATTGTCCAGAAATGAATTCGTTGTAGCAACATGCAGCTCCAGCGCTAAGCAAGTGGTCCATTGTCTGTCTTCATGCTCCAATCAGACTGTTTGACTTGGATAAATCCAGCTTAAAATCACAAGCCGAGCACAGAAAAAGACCATATCGATGGAATGAAACACACTTATATCAGTCACATATGTTGGTGACTTTGAAAAGTTTCGAACTATCACGAAGACCACGAACCCCCGATGATATTCGGACGTGCGTGGTTAACACGGCTATTGCATATAACAGCGTTTCAGTTGGTGCGCCAAATCTTAACCATTTTGTCCATTCGGAATCTTACTAAGTGGAAACTAAGTAAGTGGAAAGGTGAGTGGAAACTAAAATTGTCAATTTCTGCAGTGAACGTCATCAGCCTAACATTGAAATTCCAAGATGGGCTTACCGATCGGTCGTTCCAAGAGCAGATGGTGGACTAGATTTCACATTTTTTAGTTTAAAGTTGGAATAACTCCATACTCCGAAAACAACTGCCATTTCTCGTGCTTGATCAATTCAATTACCTGACCCGCAAAAGTCATGCGGATAATGTCGGCTGAATGGTGGTACATGGTGCACTTTGCTCGTCTCGACTTTCGCATAAAACATCGAGCAGCAATAAACGTGACGCATGCTTTCCACATATTATCCATTTATCTATGCACAAACATTAAGTTGTTTTCTTATATATATATATAATATATATAACATAACATATATATTAAATATACATATATTATACATATATGTAGACCTATCCGTATAACGCTAACCAAGAAGAGTATTGGGACTAATGCGACTAAAGAAGTTCAGCAAAATTGGTTATGGACAGTCTAATGCTGAATAATAATTCAATCCGACATTTCAAGAATTCAAAATTATTAGTTTGGCTTCACTCAACTCCTTTCTGGTAATCGCAGGATCTGTAAAACAATCAAACTTTTGACCTGTCACCTACCATTCACATCAGAAATTCGTGAAAAAGTTTTCAAAACAAGAATGATAAGATGATGAAAGAAAAGAACCACTACACGCGACGAACTTAGTATAAGTCACTTTCGCAGCGGTTCATTGCGTTTCACAAACATGTAACAAAATATTACAAGCCAAGAAGCTTCGTTTTAACTTGGCATGTTAGGAATTACGAATGTTGTGACGTGGTTCCCTTGGGGTCACAAGTTGAATGAAACAATGACCTAAATTCAAACGGCCGTGCTACTTCATGTATGCCGATAATCTGGTCGGAAATTGAACACGGCTGAACAGCACCCCTCTCTGTTGGTGAGATTCGAACATATTAAGCCCATCCTCTACGGGGCTATCGATTTTGACGGTGAAAACCTATATTCTACGGGGATTTCATGACTCCAGTTTTAATATTGCACGACAGAATACGTTCAAGTTATCCATTTTCGTCGTTGGATCAATAAAGGTATTACATCTTGTGCCCTTTTTAAAACACAAAATTGCTTCGAACTGGCTACCTGTCTCTTGTTTGATTAATCCATAATTTTGCTATTTGATCTATACTGATTAGTCAGTCTTTTGAAATAGCGCTTAGTTTGCTAAATTCATCCCTATTTCGGTTGGCATTTGTTTCAATGAAAGCCTCATGGCGCCGCTGGTTGTCTGTCTACGGAATGTAAAAATCTGGAATGAATGTTAACTTTGATCATTGTAGTACAAGTGTGATTATTTTTTTCAGCTGCCTGGAGGTACAGTTGCGAACGTATCTTCACGACAAGGACAGTCGAATTTCACTTTCAAACTCCACCTTCCAAACTCTGACAATTTTAAATGATAGTATCAGGGATTTGGTCGCCAAACGAGAGGACACTTTTTCAGCTGGACATACAGGCAGCCAGAAGGATGTGGAGACCTGGGCAGAGGGTCAGAATTGAATGAGTGACGTTGAAAAGAGTCAACCTCGTAACAATGTTTGGGACAGTTAAATGTGAAGTCAGTAATTCTGTTCAAAATTTCAAAGGCACAATTACCCAAACTTTTCGGACTGACTAGTTTTCCGGCAAGATCAAAGATGATTTACCTATTCGGGGACAAATTATAAACGCGACGATTTGTGCAAATTCGGTAGGGGAAAAAGAGAAACGCAGTATGATCTTGTAGTTAGCAAATCAATGCCTAATAGAATGGAGCAAATGTAACAAAGTTTGTATGAGGTGCTTCTTGATGCATCAAAAACGCAGAGCCATAAAAACCCACATATTTCTTTCGAAAGTTGTGCACGCAGACATCTTTAATCGATTAAGAAATATGATACAAGGGAGAAGAAAGTATCATCGTGATAACCTTAGGTTACATTGTGCCCTTTGATGTCTGATCGAACTACGGTAACAGAACGTGTCAGACTTCTAAAAACTGAACAGAGATACGGCTGAGTAGGAGACAATTTTCAAAACACTTTTAGCAAACTGACTGAGGCTCACAACTGCACAACATCAGCATTCAAAGTTACGGACATATCCGAGGTCGTCTTGCATAATCCGCTTGAAATAGTACAGTGTGTAAGTTAGCAACCGGTCAGAAAAATTCTTTTCCGGGGCATTCCACTTTAAGATAAATACAAAAGCAACGGTACACGAATCACAAAGAAAATACCCCAGGTGGATTAAAGCAGTTTTCGTAAATTGAATCGAAAGTCGTTTCCGGGTTTTAGTAGTCAGCAGCATAAACGAAATGCACCCTCAACCACATAATCGGTTTCAAGATCCTCACTGTTCCGCAGTGACAATGGAAACCCTCTCCTTCGGGTCATGTGTCTTATTTCTTTAGGTTAGCCTTCCCCGACCGGCGAAAAATTTTGACGAATCGCCCTGTGATTCTTAAGTGGAATTATCATACATTCATGCTCATACTGATTCAAATAAGATTCTAAGGAGACATTCAAATTTACTTGGAACAATTTCGAAAATGTTTTGGCGTCTTCAAAGAAACCTTTTTTAATTCGTATTCAATCGATCAGTCTGCACTCCATTTGTTCTATGCCCCTATATCATCGTTTTCTTTGAAATAATGATTACCAAACGGTATCGAGTCAGCACACAATTTTTAAAAAGTAAGCAACAATGGTTATTATAACTATCATATTAATCAGCCATCTTCTCTTTAAATGTACAGTGTTCCAGGAGGAGGTCTATGGTCGTTGGAAGACTTCCGACTGCGAAGTGAACGACAGAGTATGAACTCGAACTTTGAATTTTTCCATCCAAACGACAAGACGTTTACCGGTTGGTTATGGTTGGCCTGAATTATTTCGCACCAATTTTGGGATGATATCAAGTGCAAGAGTTGGTAGGAGAATCTTCGCCGGAAAATTTGGTTTCACGGTGGCAGAGATGTAGTACCTAAAGCATAAATCGCAGACCACTATACATGTCAGTACAGTAGACTTGTTTTACAACTAATTCAATGAGTCGGAACCAAGTTCGGTTTGCAGTATATTGTAAAATCCTTGGACCTTATGAAGTATTTTACTTAGACGATTGTTAATTGTTACCATATCATAATCACAATTTTTCCATTGGTTTATCATTTTTGGTTATCACAGACCAACCCCCCCAAAAAAACCTCCCGTTGACAAACTCCCAACATTTTCCAGAACGCCGCGCCGTATAACGTAAAACTGCAACAACCGGTGATGTGGTAATATCAGCTGAGCGGGACTATTCACGATAAAACTACGCTTGTGGAAAATGCACATCACATGCAGTTTGTTTACAGTCGTGTGCCTTATTAGAGTAATTTTGCATTTTCCATCAAAGAAAGTTGGTTCTTTTTGCTTCGGCTGTTGAGATCACAGCTATTGGTGATCTGCCAAACAAGAATAGGCTTGTTTCTGAAGTCCACTGGGAAAGAGAACAGAGAAAATTGTATATATTCAGTAGCATGGTGACGTGATCTATTCACTTTCCAGGATAACGCGTTTATATCGTTTGAAGCACGATTAATACACCATCAGTATTAAATGCTAATAGATTTTGTGGATTATTTCAGGAGGTCCAAATATTTAAAACAATCTGCAGATTTTTGCATAATTGTTGAAACGCTAATGGGAAGTGGTCAAAACTTGTGGGCTAAGTGATGTCCTTTAAGCTGTACGTTGTCTTGTTGTTGTTGTTGTTGTTGTTATTGAGTATTTCAGGTCAAATTTAATTTATCCCTGGGAGTAATTGTGCATAATTGCATTCATGCGACCCGAAAGTTCACGAGAAAACCGCTGTCAAAAATTCTGCGTCTCGTTGTATAAAACAGTTCTTCAGCAGAAATCGGCGGGGCGAGATACAGATAATGGATATCTCGGTCGAAATACGCGGTTTTCTATCGTCAAACGTCCGGTGATATATAAACACATACCTGACCTGATGTCTACATTCGGGCCATTGTCGTGCGATCATAGTTCCCGAACACTTGCTAAGCGAAGTTAAGTTTGTTCGAATATGCGCTACAGGTCTGTTTTCTCATAAACCATCAGTTTTAACAGCTGATCGGTCTGGGATATCAGGCATATTTAGCCAATTCCAGACACTTCTTACGGTACGCCCAGCACTTTTAATTAAGACCCTAGGTTTCAATAAATGTGGGGTTGACTTACTCCGGCAACGGTCAAGAACAAGTCGAAGTATCCACATCTAACTCGTTTTGTTTGCCTCCTGTTCTGTTGGCTTGGTATAGTGTGGCATGGTTTTTGGAAACCACACGCGCTCTTCTCCATTATCCCTCCGATACTGAAAATGAGCGAAAATATATTCTCCAGGGCAAAGTGCTTGCAGAAGGGGCAAAATTACTTTCATAAAGTATTCCCGTCCTCATTGTCATTTGAGTCTCGATTTTCCAATTTCTTGGAATCTGTCGGCGATGGTCGCTAATGCGCACCTTTCACTACCTCTCATGTTTTTGTCCTCATATCAAAACTTTGTCCCTAATTGTCTCCAATAGCTTGGGAAATAATCACTTACTATACTCTTACTGCTGCTGGTCCGGATTTGGTGTCCGCTCAGGGACCGGAAGACCATGGGTGACACGAAAATTTTCACCCCGTTTGTTTGAGAACAAGCGGGCATTATAAAGGGTCGGAAACGAGCGAAGTGATTTAATTGATGTTTCGTGTAGCTGGAATCACGGAAGAAAAACTCATGATGCCGCCTCTGTCTTTGAAGTGTTGCCGCAGATAATGCTGGCGCCTGTGATGATCTAAACTCACTTGCAGTTTGTGCGGACATAATGGCCGAAATTTTTTGGTGACAACAAAACTTTTACACTTTTACTGCATTCGTATTTTTCGTGTGCCGTGAAGGACGTTTGGTGGGCAGATGTGATTACGTAAGATTAAAGATAGAGAAGGCTAACGCATTTGGCTTGAGATAAATCTTATAAAATCACCAGGTGTCGGGATTTACGACAGAGGATGGAGTGGTGTAATGTTTTAATTTTCACGGGCGAAATCTCATCTACGATCTGCAATGCACTAATTTGACGAATGCAATAAACATTAAGTTAGCTGTGCGCAACCCCCTCCAAGATAGTTCTAATGACGAAGGATTTTTTATCACTGTGCTGCTGCCAATGCTATCATTGCTATTAGTTACTGCTATTACTATTACTATCGGACTTCTGTTTAGTCCGTCGACTTACTATTATGCGGTCATTCTTAAACTACTAGTTTTTTTTTCCGGTTGACCAAATGGTGCTGTGAGTTAGCAACTAATGTCAGAGCTTTCCGAGCAAGGTTAATGATTGCAAAAAACCGAACTGAAATGCGCCGTTATTAGTACTAACAGTACTGTGATTATTGGTTTACCATTCAATCGAATTTGATTATTTCATGCCGGAATGCTTTTCAAACTGTCTCACTGGAGCAAGGTCTTAACAAATTATTTTACCCAAGTTCGATCGACAAAAAGGCGCTGGTAGGCAAATGCTTTTCGTTGTGTAGCGGGCAAATTTCAGTTTGCCCGGGTGAAGAAATTATTACTCAAGTCAGCCACACATGGGTACCAAGATTATAAAGAACTAAATCTAACGAAAACTCACTTCGAGGGCATGGATATTTTGTTTAAATAAACGTATAAATCAATGGTATATTTCGTTACAATCACTGATGCGGAAACTTGAAATTATTTGAAAAATTGATCCAGCTCGAATGCAAGCTAAATCGGCAACCGGAATAACGGTGAAATTATTGATTAAGCAAGACCAAGATTGCTGATACAATCCAAGCCAAGATGACCATTCAATTCTAAGATGAAACCCTATGCAAATTACTAAGATCCAGACAAACGACGACTTGTTGGGAAATATATTTACTGAATATGGAAACCATGTGAACCATCCATTGCAATTTCGATTTGACCTCTCCAATGTGTTTGCATGATCTCACATTAGCTCAGTCAATCAACTGATCTTCGTCTGACCACTTTGACCCCCTAATTCGTCAGTGACTGTCAGACCGGTACCATTTGGCTATTTGATCACAAAATTGCTGGTAAAATTTTGTAATGCCCGAATCATTTTAGTGTCAAATTTGGCTATTTGTGTTTATTAAACACACATCTGCACTGATGAGCACATCCATGAAAACCATAGAATCGCTAGGCCCAGTCATTTAATCTGGTCTCCTAATAACTGACATCATTACACACTCGCCGAACATCTGGAAGAACTGAAACGCGACGTGCACACACACAAAAGCATAGTTGAAATTCGAACGCTATATGCACCAAGCTATCCGAATCCTTAGTTGACAATTTATTTTACAGCTGCACTAAGTGGTGGGTCACCAGTGTACAATTGAAGTTCGCTTCCCAGGTGTCCAGTGCTTGCTAAACAGCTAAGCAGTAAATGCATGGCCGCACCGCTAAGATGAGTTTGGGTTATTTGTAGGAGGCATTTTACAAAATCTTCCCAATCCATCTGAGTCACGACATTGATAACGGTGCAGACTGCGCATCATTTAAAAGAAATTATAAAGAGCATTACTGTTGCCAAATTCATTGAGAAACATTAAATTATTGCGAAACATATTTTAGAAGACTACCAGAAATTGATCATTGTTCTTTTGGCATCCAAACCATAATACAATTTTCTGGGTCTTTTCGTTGGCCAAAGCCGCAATTCGGAAGCTTTCTGTAATCGATTAAAATAAAAGAAATATGCCCCTTGGATATTTAATAGCCATATTGTGCTGTTTACTATGGTTTTGGACAATTCATGTTGCATACAAAATAAAACACGTGAATTATTCAACCTACTCAGTTGAATTAGTAGGCTAGGTTGAGTCACGTGAAGACCTCCAGGTCAGATAAAAAGAAATGTGACTGAATAATGCAGCCTCAGTCACGTGAGCAGCTGATTTGCAACCTCTACTCATAGCTGAATGGTGATGGCAAGAGGTAGAAAAATAACCCCAAAATGGAACATCAGATCAAGTTTACAATTTTTGGCTCCATTTGGTTAACTTATTTTTTAAATTTTTCAGTCATCTGAGAGATAGAAAGCAAACAGATATGTTTTACCTAAAAAATTAAACGGTGTTGATCAAAGTAGAGTTATTATTCTGACTGCTTCCTGCTGACTCAGTCAAAGGAAGGATATACTATTCGTATGCCATAAATGCAGCGGAATAAATCATCTCAGATTCGTACAACCAGGTATCAGCATTCTGAAATTGCATTCATTGGTGGTTCAATTTCTCAAGGTGGTCGGACTTTGGTTAGCATTATCTTCTGATGTTCAACTTTTTAATCTCTTAAAAACACTCACTGCCCTCTCGATGAGAATAAAATGGCCCATTATGCTAAGGCTGTTGGAAAGCATAAGCAGCAGCAAATAATTCTCTATAATCTCGCCGGTGGACTGAAGCACTGTTGAAAATAAATACCGCCACACTTATTGGTTATTCGGCTACCGCGTTTAAATGGCACACCTCCACAAAGATGCTGAAAATATCATTGTCCACTTGAGAGTAACACCGATAGAGGAAGCAAAACATTTGCCCTGCATTATAGTGTCTGTCAGCCTTTGAGCAACAGAGATTTCACAGGATATACGCGACCGACGAGAATAACTTAGATGAAGGTCGAAAGAGTTGCTAGCTTCATCCGGACCCGTCCCAAATTTCAGTCCGTTTTACTCAAAGTTGCTGTAAGGGTTTTTCCCACCCAGGGAACACAGGTCTTTAATAAATTCGTCGAAAAATTTCCATCCCACCACTTGCCCTGCTTTTGTTGAGGCTGCATTTGGTTTGATTTTCATTTTCGATGATGGGGAATAAGTGTAAAACCGACTACTTTCCTGGGCACAAGAAAAGTTTTCCAAGCACTTTTTGTTTGGTGCCAACTCACTCGTCTTAGTCGATTATTGTTCTCTTGTACCGGTGATCAAGGCGAAACTGAAGCTGACAGACCGAAGGTGAATAAGAAAACGACTCTTCATGGAACCTTAGACTATTCATATAAAATGGTCACGGGTTTAGGTCCAAAATAGGAAAGGAATTAAGCCTTATGCAATAAGAGGATGTTAGCACGGTGCATTTGTTGTACCTCATACTAGCACTATTGAACTATGGCCAACGGTTACAAATCGATTCGCAGCACATTTCTTTTCATCTAACCGAGACATCATAGTTTTGGCTTACTCCTAAGCTATCTGCTGGCTTTACGATTGGTGCACGGTTTTCAGGTACTGTCGTCTGTCGTTGAGGGCAATATATGAGCAAACTTAACTCTGCAACTCTTACTAACCTGACTAGCTGCTGGATGCACAGTGGTAACATGAAAGTATTCCAACTGGAAAGCCTGAGTTCAAACCCCGAGTACGACGGAGGATATGCGCCACCGGTGAGCTCTAATAAGAGCGAAACCAGAGTCCGTTGCCTCTCGAGTGCAAGGTTGATCGGATGATCTGAAAGATGTAGTGCAAAAGTCAATGTGTCAAGAGTGGTAAATTTCAACCCACAGGCTGCTCACGAGTAACTGTATGCTTCATATATGCAAGAGGTCTAGGTTGGTTGAACCATGTAACTATTCGCGGCCAGCCCATTTGCGTTTACTGCTCTATGGGAGCGCATCGGAAAGTCGATGGGCTATGTAAACTATTTCACGTAAACCTTGTATTAGTATTATTTAGCACTGTAGTTGCATTATTTGGCAAGCTGTTGGCGTTCCGGTTACCCGTAGTTAAAAATCGCAGTCATTAAAGGCTTTCTTCAGTCAATGTTCAATCAGCATACGGTCTAATTTTTAGTTGTAATTGTGTGCAATTCTGTAAATGGAAAATAATTTAGCAACATGGATTATGGTGTTAGGAAATGACTAAGGTAGCGCCAAAAATAAATTTTAAGGGAGGTATTGCGCTGCAATGGTGAAAAGTTATGAAGTAATGAATGAAAAATGTGATAAAATCAGTGTGGTATCTTTCATTGAGTGGCTAGAGATACTCATAACTGAAACTGTGTAAAGTCCCCGGGTATAAACCCAAAGACTTAATTTTCCCGTGTAACTTTAGAGATTACCAATTTGAGTCTAAGGGAGGGTTCTATTTTGCATTGTTCATTGACTTCCAAAGTCCTTTTGGGAATCCAATTCATACGAAATGTACGGGTTCTCTTTCCTGATAGCCTTCTACCTCAATCGAGCTCCGGAGAGATTTTTGAGATGTAGTGGGCTTGCAGTCTTTTTGCAAACTCGATTTTGTCGTAAACAGACATGTTGATTCGATTGAGGCTCTACAACCGGCCACAAGGATGCGAATAATTGAAGCATCTGATAACACGTGAATGCTCACAGGCACGATTTAACTCAGTTGAATTTATGCAAAGTAGAAAAAATACACTAAAAATAGTGCGAAAAGGATTCATCGTGGAAGACTCCGATGCATCAAAAGTACGAAAATGAAAAGCATCGAGAATGGACATCCGCCAAAAAAGAAATTAAATGGTAACTAAACAAAATGGTGACTCATTACAAAAGAAGGGCTTGGCGGTTTTGATAAAATAAATAAATTCATCAGAATATCACTGTCCTATTGTGGCTATTAAAGTAAATGAACAAAAAACCAATTTATTGAGGTTCGAATCGTCAGGCTTGACTGTTGGATATGAAGCAGTTCATCACAACTGATGGTGTCACCTCGGCTTGTGATGAAACGCTTACGTTCTGAGGTGCCCATGTGAGCGATCAAATCTTTAAGAGAACTAACAACCCAAGGTGTGACCGACATATTTTCAAAATCGTTGAAGTTCTCTTTTCCTTACGTTGCTGTACAAGCCTAATCTGTCCCACGCTGTGCACAGAAGCTTCATGGAAGACAATGATGTAAACAAATAAAGAAGTAAACCACAATGACGCCTCCAGAAATCAACGCTCCAGTATCCGACGTATCTGGCTGTGTGCAAAGTTACGCACAATGCTGCAACCTAAGCGACGGAGACAGCATCAGTACAAAAGGCACAAACCAAGAGATGCAGCATGGACTTTCAACGCATACCTTGAAAACCTGAAGCAGGAACGTGCGGCACGTTCGCTTAGTCTACACGTGGACCATTTCGGGTTTAGTACTTAGCGCATGAAATACCAATGTCCAAATAACATGGACCACGGGAGTTTCGCTTGTTCACATTTTTTCAATGCCGCAAATTAAGTTCGAGAAGATCGACTTGCCATGAGAAACTGTGCATCCTGGTTTAAGTCTAGATTATGCGAAGATGGTGACACAGTGGTCCGAATTTTGCCGAGATTTCCAGTCACAATTCCGCAAAGCTGCGAAATGGCTTTCGATTTGCTTCTCAGTTGTAAAAGCCTATAAAGTTGTTCAACCACAAGGCAGTTTCCGTATCCAATAAGACGATTAAAATTGACAAGGTAAGAACGACAGCTTTTATTGCGACAAACGGGAACTCAACTCCACTGGTATATGTATATAAATATAACGTTCCGTTTTCCGATTACCCTAAGCAGACTGATGATAAGCCGTTTGAAATGGACCTTTTGGTTGAACATCACATGGGGTTTACAGATTATTTGCTATAAATCAAATTCATATCTCCTATAATACATTGAGAAATTCATTGAATTGACCTAAACAGTTTTGAAAACGAATGGTGACACCAATCTTTCGCCTCTCTTACTATGACTCCAATGCACGTGGGGTCAGTTTTCCACGGACTAGCGGAGATCGATAATTACCTAATTGCATCGACCGCCAAAAGTCTGGATTTATCACAGGGTCGGAAATTGGCCCTTTCAAGCTTCAAGATGGCTGCTTTACCTGAAAGCCACCTTGACTCTCAAGCAGGTACTGCCGAGTAAGCGCGACCCATTGTATTTTTTTGCGGCTTGCAAAGATTACCGCCAGCTCCTTGCATTTTCCACCGAGCTGAGTGATATTCATTTTAAATTCCGATTCCAAACCAACAAGGGACGACATTCAAAGTACACAACGTCATGTTCACCGAAATCTGAGGCGAGAGATTTAACTCACAATATTTAACCTCATCGTAAGGGAGTATGGATGGACCAATCCGTCAGTGTTCCTTGACGAATTACAAGTCTCAAGCTTAATCCCACTGCTCTGAGATCTCAGCTATCGATGGCCAAGCACTGCGATTGTAGAGCCCCGGCAAAACAAGTGATTTGACTAGGACAGTCAAGCAGAATTCAGAACAAAATAAACCATGAAGCCACTCCACTGCACCCTGTGGGTGATAAATTTTTCAAGTTGTCCTGTTCGCTCTTTGTTGCACGTCTAAACACTCTAAAAATCATCCGTTTTCTTGTCCTTTCGTCCTAGCATGACGCGACACAAAATGTGCACAGAATACCGAAAAGCTGTTCCTTCTTCTGTTCCGCATTACCCCTGCCCTTTCTACCCATAAATCGATCAATTTTTTATGGGTTTAACACGGAGTCAGAAATAAGTACCTATAAAAATATAAATATATATATATGCACATATAAATATATATATATATATTTAAATGTTGGTCAAACAGCAGGTCAGGGCTAGTATTTCATTTTGTTACTTCTTACCAGGGCTGTCAATGCAGATCGGGCTAGTAAAAGAGATTCAGCGTAATTTTTAAATTTTATATAGGCTTAACAGACCAGATGCCAACATTTCTGATATATTACTGCAAAAATAACTTATCGGAGAGCCTTTTCGTTAGAAACAGACGAGCCTTTGAACATACTATTGATTGCCCGCGTAGAGTAAATCAATTTCGCACGAGAAACGTCACCAATCAATAATATGGTTTGTCTTCTCCAACCTTTACTTTACTGGAGGACAATCTCAGAGCCTCATGTTTAACGTCATCTATCAAGAATCATTACCCTGATTCACTATATATATATTCTTTCAATAACGCTATTTAATCCTCACTTTCATTGTACGTACCAAGTGCCTTGCGGGTAAAATCTGTCTAAATGAATGCTTTTTAACTAATCGTACCGCTCGTTAACATTTCAATCGACGTCTTTTTGATAGTTCGACCACCAGAAGCTGGTAGAATTTCACCGATCGGGTTGGCTTGTAATGACCACGTATGTAGTCCTTAAAGAGATAACGTTTCGTCGAACAGAAAATTAGAAACATCTAAAGGAAAAGTTTGTGTCCAGTGAGACCATGGAAAACACAAGACACATGTGATGCCCCTCTATCTCAATCCACCTAGATGTTCGTCATTTTGATACACTTTTGAATGGTACAAAAAAAGAAAAGGAAAGAAACTGAAGGATAAGGTTTGCGACTGATCAAGCTGTATTCATTTTAATGACGTCTATGAAACCGCAGACAACAATGCGGGTTGCGAATTACAGGATCAGGGCTCGAAATAATACAAAAGTGGAATTTTGCGCACAAGAATGACCAGGTGCGGTGGCTCCACGCGCATTCATGCACATCCACACACAAACACGAACATAAACACAAAACACACGCATACATACACAACTTCTGAGAATGTGTTGGTAGCTAACGCAGACCAACATCCTGAGCAGCAGCGAGAATACCAGACTGCATTTATTGTTCCCGTACCACGCACAAGTAAGCAAATCTGGAGTGTATCAAATCCACATTGAGTGTTACTACAAAGGATGTCGACTAAATGAAATGTGCGCTCCAGCGTGCTACTGATCGGTTTTCAAAGGTGCCTGTGCGCAATCTGCGCCTGTTATCGACCTTTGTGTCATGGAAGCTCAGACAAACGCCAGAGACAAGACGAGCTGGGAACAAAAGGGCAACTGAAGTTGCTCCAAGCACAACTTCCTAGTACTGACCAAGTAAACGGGCCTGTAGTTTTGGCTGTTCGAAAATTCGCTGAGACAACATTAACGAGGCTGTTGCTAGTTCCACTTTGCTGTCTGCTTTTTAATTCACTACTTTGTTTTCTCCTTAACCTTGACTGAGATAATGACGCATTTGACTTTACCAACAATTCACCAAGCTTAAGAAAGGACAGATTTACATGGAGCTAGATGTATCGCAGAAAGCAATTAAGGGTAGTCTGATGCTTGTTCTTTCACAAGACACGGGCCGCAGTCCGGTCAAGAATAGAAGGTTCCCAAAAGGTCAAGTAGGTTGAGTGAAACTACGCATCAAACTAGACTTTACTTTTGAAAGTGGCCTAAACATTATTCTATTAGGGGATTTCAGTCAGATATTCAGAGTGCTGCTCTGATAGATTTTTCACGGTCCACAAATTCCAACGAGAGGAATAAAAGCCAAATGCTATGACTACTGGATGCATTTTAATGGGGTTGTGTAAAGCGGGCGTAACATTATCATCTTCAGTAAAAATAGCAACAACACCCAGGAGAACAGTAATCACAAAACCACACACCGGCGCACAAAAACATGTGCACAGACAGAGAAAAAGACGGTGTGACTTCCTTGCGTGAAGGTTCTTCTTTTGCCTTAAGCGAATATATCACACGTGCAGTGTGTCCCGTGGGACGGTCACCATGTCCACCGCTCTAGTGCATTGGGCTTGATAACCAGAGTTCTTTTTGGTTTTATATTACCGAAAACGCATATAGCGGTCCTCCCAATAGGAGGCACAATAGGTTGCACTTTGTAACTGTTTTGCAAATCTATGCTCGACTTGGCTTGAACGAGGATAGGCGTTATCTCTCGATATAGGAAGTAGGTTTGGGTCTGGTCAGATTAGTTCACTATTTCTTTTTCTGAATTTTAGTACTGATACCTTACTTGGGACTGGTTAGAGAGCACAATTGTTGTTCAATAGTGTCCCTCAGAAAACCAATTCTTTATTAAGAAGCATTTCATATTTTTCTCACAAATGGTTTGAAAATTTGCAATTGTGATTGCCGTAATATAAACACTCTGTTTGCAATGGAAATAAAAAGCGAAAAATGATCGGGAGTCACTCTGAAAAACTTTCAAAGGCCCATGTGATACAGCTGTAATAGTCAGTCTTTTAAAGTTATCGCCTTTTATCTAGATACTTCTCAACTTCTTTTTGCCTTCCACACAAAGATTTCAATTCACTTATTAACTTAGTCGATCATTAGGGGATTGACTATGAAGAAGATCTTGTTTGATCATGTTTGTTTTTTCCCGTTGTTTACTCATACAATTCGAGTTACACGTGATAGATAGTAGCAGACAAATGACTGTACATGTTGCTGACATTATTGCTTCACCATAAACTTACACATTCATCTTTCTGGGCCCTCTTCTTTTTCGCGTAAATTACTGCTGATAGCTGTGATCGCCAGATGTACGGTACTAACAGTATGCCTCCATTCTAGTGTTCTTCTCCCGTCAACTTGCTAGTCACTCCACCGTTTGTCATCTTGATCTGTGGGTCTTCGGACTCAGTCAGCATATCACGTTAGCTTTGTAACTTACTGACTTCGACTGACCGAAATTCTTGCCGTCCTCGGCGCTGCTGAACCTCTGCCTAAGCAAAATGATTGCAGATCGGTACTGACTGAATAGGGCAGTTTTCTGGTCGATGCCCAAGCCTGACGTGTTTTCGACAAACAGATCTACAGCGAACTTGCTAAAAGACAAATTCGTTCGATCAATTTCGAAGAAGTTTGCTTACTCCCCTATCTTTGCGAAGGACATGTTTGCTTTTTTCGGCTAATATCTGCAGAAAATCTGTGGGAGAATTTGCGCGGACCCCAAGGCTACATTTGGGCTCACCAGTACAGTATGACCGAGACAGTCACTTGTCGAATAAAACTGTATCATTGGAGAACGAGTGCAGAAATGTTCAGTCAGCTCGACCAAGAGTAAGGTGATCCCATTTTCAATCGTAAAGATAAGCAGTGAGAGTTTGACCAAAATTTTCCTACCAATAATCTACCCAAAATCTGTAAGTTCGTAATGGTTTTCAGAATGCGGTGAAAATGGGTTGTTTTCTAAGCACATCTGTGGAATGGGAGAATCGGTAGGGCATTTTGAACATCGAAGAATTTTGTCGTTTTGTGGAATATTTCATAACATTCGTTGTCGTAGTTCAGCAAAAAATAGTGCATCGCTGGCCATTCATTCAGTGTTGTTTCGACATTTGATGAACTATACTGCCCTGAGTAGCACATTACTTGAACCTTTAGCAGAAAAGGACGGAAAGGGAACGTCAAACAGGTTAGAGATAGTACAAAGACTACTGTCCACAAAAATTCTAGTCGGAATTCGCAGACGGTAAATGGTTGCGTAGCCAGACTTTCGAGTATGTTCAGTAAGTCTGCTTACTTTTCCATTATTTACCAAATGGTCGATATTTATCAGTTCTGTCTGCTACATAGAATGATTTTTCCCTGAATGCACCGAACGAAACTGCAGCACAGACACGGGCGGCCGAATCAGGATCATGGATATCATGAGCACTTTTTGTATGCAATTGGAAGGACAATATTCTTTAGGGAGCAAGTGATCGATTGTGTGCTTTTTTTCTTGTAAGACATGCTTATACTGTAGCTCCCTTCCAATAATCCTTGATTCTGTTCACCGTTTTTGTCTATGACAATGCAGTCTATGTACAGGAACACTCGTTCATATAAGTGAGATTGGTACTTTAGAACAAATTCATAATAAATAGATATTCCGGGTCTCAAATTAGAAATCAACCAGTACTTATACCTGATAAGCACTTATGACCACAGAGTCGACTGTGTGCTTACTGGGCAGTTTTGGCCTGTCATCATGATACTGAACAGCACATTAGCACATCTAGCAAATAACTGTCCCTAGGCAATGAAGCTAATGGATAAAATAGCAAGGCAAATCAGTAAGTGTTTTCGCTCAACTAACAGAATTTTGAAGTACCTTATGCTTTCTAGTCCAATTCCATTCCTCTAATTTATTCATGTTTAAAAAAAGTTATTACGGGAATTTAACTGTAGACAGATATTGTCAACATTAACAAATGAGAGAAAATTCTCTCCTAACTTTTTTTTATCAACAACTGATATTGCACCTGAGAAGGAAACATGTACCACAAGAAGACAGCATTCTAAATGACTGTGTCACATGCCCAAGCTAGTCTTTGACCTTCGTAAGGGATCTTCGCTGACTGGTCGCAGTTATCTCAGTTTAGGTAACGAAGTATATATGTGGATCTATGACCATTTTATCCCTTCAGAAAGGCATTCACACTGAAGAATCTGAGATTGAAAAAGTTTAATTCCCTTTACAAAACTGAAAAGGAAGAACAAAAAAAACATGCGACTCAAAACCCTGGTAAATAGTATTAAACGTTTAAGACTAGGTTAGGTGCGTTTTTGAATCAAGAAATTGTAGATCATATTTTTCCTGAAATCTCAACAGACAACCAGTTAGAAAAAACTGTTCCTTTCATGTTAACGCTCAGGTGGACAAACGTTCTGTCATTTTAAAGCTCAGAAAGATTAATCTCAACTGTTTAATTTAACTCGCTAGGTGGAAGTAACTCACCAATGCAGGAACGTAACATGTCGAAACTATGGGACCACTTTGTGCTTCTGATCCACCTATGCGTCAAGGTCAGCGTTATCAGTTTCCATGGCTGATGTCTGTGTTCTTATGGGCTCTTTGAGATACACCGTCCAGCATAGGAATTTAATCTTTATAAAACCAATACAATCTTTTCTTCTGGAAACTGGTTTACGGGGCGTATCCCACCGTAGAAGGCCTCATGGAAATTTGGGTCCAAATCCTTTGTCGGTCGTTTCTCAATCCCTTCGAAATGCTTACTCTAACTGACACTGGACTTCAAAATTCTGGTCATCTAGAGTGTAATCCGTCAGGGCATAAAAGTGTAGTGAATCACTCCCCGCTTGTAAACATATTCTTATTCGGTTCTGTTCAGCTACCAACTTGCATTTATTTGTTTACCTCATCGCTGACTGTGAAACGACCGGCAGGTTATGCTCAGGCTTAATGTTTACAAAGGTCTAAAACCATGGAGTAATATACAGATCTTCCGAAAACTCGTTAGAAGGATATCGTTCGAATTAGTCTTTCCAGCCGAATTTCTGATGTTGTATATGGACAACAAAGAAAAGCGTACAGTTACCGTAAGTCCCACTTGCTCACATGCAGTACACTTTCACCTAGGAGCGGCCAAAGGAGCCCCATTTTCGTTACTAAGGCAAATCATTTTTGTCCCCGAAAACGAGGCAGGATTTTCCAAATAACATTTGCTTGTTTAGAAATTTCCTATGATTTATTCTGTTCGCAAAACTTGACTTAGTCACTCATCCAGTATGGCTTTAGCAATTATCGAGAACAGTAGAATGCCTCTGCGAACATGACCAAAACATTTGTTTACTCACTGGGATATTCTCCACTAAATAGGATTTGACGATAATGTTGCCTAGTGCATAATATTATGGACTTATTCGTTTGTCAACAAAGCCGCTTACCAACAGCGGTTTAGAAAACGCTTGGGCATAGCAAGCCCCACCGAAGTCATAAAAATGTTTTTCTTCCTGAAAAATGGCTGATTATCAATCTTGATTGTTTTGGCATAAAATCCCAAATTTCTGCCCCTAAGCACCCCAGATGGACAGAATTAGGTATTGGTCCTCCAGAGTTTTCCACGTAGTGCTTTTTGAGACTTGTGAGCCGAAATATTTGGTCGTTGGTTCGATGAATAACTAGTGTCGAGTTGATTTGTGAATCAGTTGATTTGTGAATCAGTTGAGTCGAATGCAGATGCGTTTTACATCAGAGTAGAAACTTGAACCCACTCTAGAATGACACTGAAGACATGTTGTCCTGTACACCAAACGAACCGTGGAAAAGTCACCAATATGTCACCAATGCAATTCCAGTTATAACGTCTTTTACGGCCGGTAGTCGAACTTCACAAGAATAACTTCAACTTCGCATACTTGCAGATTTGGGCAAAACAGAAAACTAAAGCATCTAGTGACCACAGTTTACCGCTCACTGAGGTTATTGTTTTTATTTTGAGAAGCATTGTGATAGAAAAAACGGAAAGTAGGTTAGCCAGGAATTTGAATTCCTGACCAAAATTATCACAAAGTTATTCTTAGCTGTATCTGGGAAGAATGATAAAAATCAGTTCCCCTTTTCCCCGAAGTTTCCTCTTCCAGAAATCACAAGTGACATCTCCATCTTTAGACACGAATGACATCGACTTTTCAGAAAATTAGAAATGCAGTTTTTTGAACAAATTACGACTAATTTCACTGCGTCTAAATCAATCCGCGCCCCCATAGTTCTCTGTTCTAATGATGGAGTTCTTTAGCAATCTGAAAGTTCGGAGAATGAATGCCCACCTTAAAATGCATACACAAATTGAAAATAGAAATCGTGATTCTTGGCAGGACTGAATGTAAAGTAAACATTCGATCTTCAATGTCACTACAGTTTGGTTAAATTAATTTTAGTTTGTACAACTATTAAACTTTCACAAACGAGCATTGATATTGGGCTTTCTGTATACGAGAAGACTACTGCCAAATGAGGAGTCTCTTGCCAACCGACAGAACCAATTTATTGGGTCCAACTCCTTCCTGAAAGAACAAGATTCATGGTCTACCTAGTCCGGTTTTTCAAAACGCACCTAAACTGTTACAAAGACAGACGTGAAATAATTGCCATGTGTTAGGGAATTCATTCAAAAGCATAACGTCGTTTCCATATTCATAATCACGTAACTTAATGTCTAAGAGAAAAATCACTGTAATATTCTTACGGGAGGAAAACTTCAGCGATAATCTCAAATTCAAAGTTGAAGAGAGAAGAACGAGTGTGAAGAACCCCGACGAACATCACTTTCCATGGCGAAATCGTACGAAATGTCATCGTAAGCATGAATTTGTCTACGGTTGTTCACGTGACACGGTTAAAACAGCAAGATGAATTCTTATTTCACACTCTGCCGTGACAACCAGCACCACAGGGGTGGACGTCAGATCGAGTCGAACGCTGCTTTCAGACGATGAAACACAGAGGTCACGTGCCCAATTTTATCACCTCCCTCGCCGAGATGTCACTGATAAAACCCCGGGTGGGTTGGCAGTAAGCTTGATGCTCACGCGCATGCTTTTCTGAAGCACTAGATAGTTGACGGAGACGAACATCTTTTTGGGACTGTGTTTGGCCCAGTATTCGTGTAAAGGAATTTATCAAGTGTATCCATGTTCATCCAGTAGTGAAAACCTTATATAGCACTAAATGGTTATTCATAAGAAAACATCCATTGAACCCATCCAGCGTTCATGTCAACCTATTCTTGAACGTCGAACGATTTCCCCGGTGTCACGCTTGTTTTGTGACAAGAACGAAACATGCACAGGAGTTGTCCCAGAAATCTGATCAAGCTAGATTGAGCGAGTCCACCGATGTCCTGTGTCGGGATCAACTTAGAAGTATGCGTAATCTGCTGATGCTCTAATGCTCGTTTGTCAAAGACCTTTCTGTCTAGGGTTACCTCTTCCATTTGAAAAAGCATTCATGGTGATTTCTAACAAAAATAAAGCGAATGTGGTCTGTTTTTATGGTTACTTTTTGCGATTTGATCGATGATACTGTGCAGTGAATAATTTCAAGGTACTCTGATATTGGAGTTGGAGAAAACCGGGAGTTTACGTGGCTGCTTATTACAATAGCGGACTGCTACATAAAACGAATAGTTGGAATTTTCAATGTTACTTATCACCTCAAGCTTTTCATTCTTTCAAAGGGCGCTGACTCTGTTACAGGTCAAAAATCATTGCATTTGTTCATGATCTAAAGTGCATTACTTGACAACAATGCAAGTCATGTTTGAAGGCGATGCACGATGTATACCTATATAGTGGCTTAAATATCTGGCACTAACTGATAAGTTGTGGCATAATGTGCTTATTTGTTATATCACACTCTGTGGACACGTGATTTTATTAAGTCATTGAAATGATTGGGTATTGTTGGCCGTATTTGTAGGCTGCTATTGAACAAACGTGAATCGGTAGCTTGGGCGGCACAAGCATCCTATGTGAAAGACCCGGGGATCAGATCTTGATTACAATGATGGATACACACCGAAGATTAGCTACAGTGAAAATGAAACTTGAGCCTGGTGCTTCCCGAGGGCAAGATTAACTCGGTTTGTGCGTTGGTAGTGAGGTCCACCGGGGAGTCAGTCATTAGTGTGACTGTATTTTTTTAAACAACTAGATAAATTTCGATTTGACTGTCCCTATAAGTGTCGGCGGATTGATTTCAAACAAAACTGCCAATGTAAAAAATAACGGTATTTTGAAAGCAGAATATGAACTGTGAATTGCTTTTTCGTCATATCTACTGCTTTTGTCGGCAGTACAAAGACTCCTTTTTAGTCTGCCGCTTACACTGGAAATATGACCAGAAATAGCTTGCACACATTTAACGTCCATCACTGAAACTTGTAAAAATATGACGGGTAGAGCAAACTTGTTAAAACCTGAATATTGCAGGAATTTTGATGATTTACGGTAAATGACCATAGCGAACACTCCGCAAAAACGTTTTTCCTTTGAAGCTCACTTTCCACCTAACATTTGGATGAATATGTAATAATAAACAGAGTAAACAGCCTTGTTGCACTGCACAATTTATTAGTGGAAATTTTCACTTTATCTCTTCAGATTAATTCTCTAGTCCAAACATAAAGGAAAGATAACCAGTGATTTTGGTAATTTGTGATGGTTATCCCTCAGACTGTTGATTTTTCTGTGGTTCTGACTACTGAGATTGAAGCATAGATTGCAAATGTTTCATCAGTCCTACTGGTGATAAAAGGTTTTGTGATCTGCCTGTGGTAAAAGTCCATAGCCGTGGTTTGGCAAAATAAAAATAGCGTGAATCAAGGATAATTTTATCAGAAAATGCAGTCTGCAACTAGATCTCCTGTTCTTTGCTTGGGTTCCTATCAGAAGAAAGTTGTCCAGGTATTTTTTTCTCTACCTAGCATTTTCTAAAATCTGAGGCAATCATTGATCTCATCTAACCTTTTGTGGACGGAAACAAGTTACTCACCAGAGCAATAGTCAGCGAAAAGTAAATAAATCTACTCAGTTATTAACTTGTAACTATCAAATATCCTAGTTCTGGTTTAAACGAACAACTTATGATACAATGGATAAGGTACTTAGGAAAGAATACTGCAGTGTTCTGGGTCTCCGACTGAACCACTACTTGAACTCTGTAGTCAAATCCCACTGAGTATATCTTTGCATTTGAAAAACTTTCAACTTGTTTCTGAAATAACCAAACCATGTGGTTAAACTACATTGAAGTTATCTGTCTTTTTCACGAAAAAACATTTCTGTAGATTGTTTGCTTTCAACTGTGCAACAGTAGCAATTACAGCCGAATTCATCAACTTGCCGCGTAGGGGTTGACTCAAATAACCAATCACCTTGTTCGGGCAATGGGTTTGCAGTATCAGAACGAAAAAATCTCGGCACTTTACTTCAGTAAGACCGATGATAAAAGACAAAATGAAACAGTTTGCCTGAAGAAGTCTCATTAAGTGTTCGGTTCTGGTTTCCTTTGGGAATTCGCAGTATAATTGAGTTTACGATCACACTTGACTTTCTGGCAAGTAGAACCATTATTTTACCGGCCCCCTGCTCACCTGGGAGGCAAGCAGTCAAATATGGAAACGAGTTTGTCCTAGTTTTTAAAGAAATGGGCACTCACGTATAACAAGTAAGAATTCAGCAGCTTTATGCATTTAGAATAATTGAGCTGATTCGTTGTCAAGTTTTGTTTTGGCCAAACACGAGAATTTGTTCCTTAAACAGTGAACGTATCACACAAGACAGCAGAAGGTCATTTATAATGTTGGTGCAAGTCAGATGAGTACAAAATATGTGTATGTATAAGCACACACATTTTTCAAAACGATTACACATGAAAAATGCGGACTAGGCTTACTTTTGTGCGTGTTTCACTTAACAGGATAAACAGCAAGCTTTCAATTGCTCCTAATTCAAAGTTGGCATCAGACTTGTCAGAAACTTTCGTTTCAGTTATTTTTACAATTCAATAATTCATAATCTGCTCTCATTTGTTTCACTGATTTACGTGTGTATTCAATTACCAAAGAGTGCATTTACTGCAAGTCATATCAGTGAGTTTTGTGACGCACTGAGCGCGTTGGCCATCTGGATTTCTATTAAACTCGCTGTCGTTTCCGTTGGTCGCCTGACCTGTTCTCTTCTCCTAGAAGAAATTATCGATCATGTCAAAATGACTGGAAAACAGCCCAGCGGTCAGCGGTTTTCGTACCCAATGGAAGGAAGACAGACAATTAATTTGTATTTATTCATCACTTTGTGTCAGTTTTCCGTGAACAATTGCACCTAGTAAAGCAAGAAACCAGATCATAGAAAGCTAATTCGGATGCCATTTCGTTAGGTTGAATTGTTCCAAATGAAGAGCTTTTTTGTATATTCATTGATTTTTGATACTTTTTTGACTTGGATGATGAAAATGCTCTAGTCTCTCAGATAGCGTCTAAGATACAACTTAAACCTGTTGAGGATTCATTCGAGAAAGACAGTAAACCGAACGACCATTTCCGGTTGAGAGCAACGGGGAATCCGGTTCGTAATCTGGATCAAATTTTCAGCTAATTTCAAATAGAACAGTCTGATCCCATAGTCACTCAAATGAACACACGTGTTGTATGCATATTACACGTACATCTATCGTGACTGTGAGAGTCGCATGTAATTAAGTCGAAGACGGGATATTTTAACTTAAAAGTACTCATTAGAAATACACCTTTTCCCGGGATGGTGGGTTTGTTTCATTCTCTTCAGTCATTTCAACGGCCGAATTTGTCCGGTTACCTGATTTTATTTCAAAAGTGAGAACGAAGGGATCGTTAATGCGTGAATCCAGTCTGAACTTTTATGAAAGCTTTCTTGTAGCAGCAGCAGCCATAGTCTTTGTAACTGTTATAATAAGACATTCTTTTCACGTTACAGTCATCACCTCTGGAGGTTAAAATTTCATCCATAAGACTGTAGTTGACTTAACGTGATTTGAGCAGCCAATTTCTTCTACAATTTGCTAATGAGGTCACGTGGCTTCACAGCAACTTATGAGAGCTTATAATTCAACCTATTTCCAATTTTTTATATCTCAAACTCATCTCCGGTAATAAAATATTCTGCTTTGTGACAGAAAACTACGACTCTTTTGAAGCATTCCCTACTGCGTGACATTTTCTTGGTTTTCCCAGAAGGTTTTACACGATATAGTCGTTTTATGGCACATCAAAATGTGACACAGTGTTGCACTAAGAATCAAATAAAAAAGGGTCATATTTTAATGGCCCAAATCAGTTTCAAGAATGAACGCATTACCTGCTTCCATTGCAGTCTGAGGTTTAACTAGTTCAGCATTCATTGGAAGTTGAACACAGCTACGTGCGGGCAGCTAAGGTATTCAATAAGACCTACCCTTTGTGAATGCAGTGGTGTTGAAATCACACTAGAACAAGATGACATAACCACTCTTCAGATTGCTC
The DNA here is from genome assembly GCA_008360955.1 of Fasciolopsis buskii. Taxonomy (NCBI): domain Eukaryota; kingdom Metazoa; phylum Platyhelminthes; class Trematoda; order Plagiorchiida; family Fasciolidae; genus Fasciolopsis; species Fasciolopsis buskii. Next base: position 240,890 of record LUCM01005527.1, read on the forward strand.
ACCATGCATGTGTCCAAATTTTTATACTCGTGCATAATTTAAGTACTATTTGATTTTCTTCCAAGCCCGAAATGCCATATCCGAAATAAGACTATTCAGAGGAAATGTCTGTAATAGGACTCATATTTATGCTGAATTTTTCCCGCATTGAGTCGAATTTGTGCTGGCAAGGCGAAATATACATCACCGGATGGATAAAAGATGCACAGATGAAGATGCGGTGGTGACTGGATTGATCGCCCACTTGAAGACTTCATACATTAGGCGAAACGGAACAAATCGATCTTCGTACCTTCCTGTTTATCCTTACCTAAGTGCAAAATGACAGAGCAAGTGACATCGTGCAATCCCCAGTGTATACCTATGATCTTCACAAATGAGTTCATATTAGGGTTTTCCTAAAATTTCCTCAAAGCATTAGAGAAATTGTTTTCCCTGTCTGAAAACATAATACCTATATTTTTGGCTGTCAATGGGTCACTCAAGCTAGTCGACATAACCACCGGATCACCAGCACTACCACGTAGTTGTATTTGGGTAATAATTACAAATGATCCTAATTTGTGGATATCAAAAATGTGCGGACGCTTTAGGTACGCCACAGTAAGCTAATCAGACGATGACGATTAATCTTAGTCTCTGACATCCTTTAGTCTATGAAGGATAAACTGAAATTTGACGATGCAGTAAAACTGACATTTTTCACTTTAATGTTAATGGGTCGATTCAACGTTAGCGATCCTAAACGCTATAGTGGTCATGCTGTTTCACTGACATGATTGTATATCGCTAAAATCGCGTACGACCATCAACTATGCCTCCAAACTGTTGTCATTAGCCCATTTCCAAGGTATTTATATGATAGATTTCAAACTCACTGATGGTTAGTATTTGGGTGGCGGAAAAATCCCACCTAGTCAGTGTGACAAACGAAGAATATGGGGTGCATCATAATGCAAGTAACTGGACTTCCTGAATTGTATTTATCATGATGTGCTGTCAGGCTAGCGGTGCAAAGACAAATCGGATATCGGGAAAAATTCATCAAAATCTGGCTAAGTCAATATTCTGAGCAATTTGACTGGGTGACTTAACAACCCACGATTACGTGTCGTGAAACACATAGTACACGAAAGCAAATTTAACTCGTTTTCATCTTTCGCATGGTGATCACACAATCTCAGATTGAATTTTCTAACATTGGGCAACTCGAATACGATCACATCAGAAAGCCCAATTCTTCTGCGCTAGAACTAGCTGCTGTTTTGACTGTGCTTACTTAGTATTAAAATTTTTTGCCTCACTACCTTTTATTGCAGCAGTTCCTGATTTGCCCCGGTCAAAATCCCGCAGTTTTCGTTTACTCGACTGGAAAGAGCTAATTACACGGTGAATTTCTGTTCCATTGATTTCGTTCCAAAAAAGCAGATCACAATTTATCCTAAGCCAACAACATTTTTCCCACCCTTTTAATTTTCCTTTCTTTTGAATCCTAATAAGTCAGCATGCAGCTGTTGAAATGTTGATGGTGATTTATAGTCGGGATCATTATGAATTTCTTCACACCATCGCAGGCACTAGGGCACAGAAATAGCGGCGATTTTCAGGTTCCATTTAGAATGATGATTGATTATCTTTTGTTTGTACACGTTCCAATGGACAGGGCGCCAAAAATGGCTTTCTGCCGCATGCTTTATTTCTGACCCTTTTCTTAACAATAACTGGATAACTTCTGATCCTTGCTTTTTGGGATGGAGGAGGGGACGTGAACAACAAAGGCCGTTTGAAAATGCTGTAGAAAAGATCATGAACTTCGTTCATCTATTTTAAGTAGCATCCATAAAAGAAACACTTTCGGAAACAGCTCAAAGAAACCACTTAGCTTTACAGTTAAAAAAACGGGAATAGACCGGTACTCCCGAACTGTCAAACGGTTTAACCTAGTTACCGTCAATCCATGTTCACAAAGCTAAATTAGGGTGCGGAAATTATCAGTTGTTTCGATGAATGTCTACACCGCTGATCGAGTGAAATGCCAATAATCTACCCTAGGTTTTGGCTTCAAGTGAGATGATGATCCTTTTGGCTGTTGTGCTTCTGCATTCGGAATAGTTTCGTAACTGCTCGAATAATTGTATAAATCTCATCCATACAACTCTGACGCCAACAAACATCGGGTGCCCAGGCTTGTCGGCACTGTAAAGCCCATACGCTTAGATTTTATGGGCGACTTCAAGGATTATCCGGCCAGTTGTTGATTTTGTAACCACCTAGCTCGTCGATTGGAACCATGCCGCATTTTGGATACCATCATCTAAAGTGCAATTACAGTAGGTCAATTATGGACTTCAAATAATCCAGTGCACAGCTACTGAAGAATGGTGATTCATGGTTGAATAATCTTATTGCCATTTATTCAGGCAACCTATTTATAGCTAGTAAGTTCTGGTATTGCTTGCATAGCATTAGATTAAGTACTACATATTCCCCGTTCTATTTCCAATGAATCTGAACAAACTTAACCATTCCTGTAGTGCGGTGCTGATGGAGCTCAGACAGCCAGTTCGTGATTGGATAAGATTTTTTGCGCCCAAAATATTTACAGATATTCTGCTGCTTAGATAAATGCCAAGACAATGACTATGTTCCAGACCTTGGAAAAGCAAACCTGTTAAATCGAAGTTTGCAAGGCATGAAGCGATGTGCTCAGTTTAAGTTGTTTCGTGAAATTAGAGTTGATCGAAACCCAGGTTGCTGAGTTCCATGACCGCGGTCCGTAGGTTCCGATCATCGTATGGTCAGTAAAGGCCATGTCGTCACTGAGTGGACTTAGTTGATTGTTATCTTTTGTATTTATAAGGATGTTTTCATTGGGATGACATTCAACTTTTATACCAGCCTAGTAGTTCTGACCACCTAGGCTCAACTTTAAATACCCTGCTCTGGCGACATGTATGCAAATGCTCCAGCATGGTCGTGGGTGTGCGTCTTTAGTCCCGAGTTTACTAGTTCCACTGAACGCCCCTCAAAATGCCCGTAAAATACGTGCGTCTAAAAACAGCACCTGCTACGGAAGTCCTGTGGACTCCGTTTTCGTGGCGGAAGTCGTCCAGTCCAAGTGCGAGGAAGAAAGCGAATCCCCAGCGACCTCCACCAGGTTGACTAATCATTTTTAAACGTTCTAGACAAAGATGGCTAAACCCTGAATCCAAACAAACCGCGAGTGGCATGTGAAGCACATGGCTGCATGTTCAACGGAATCCGTGACCAACGAGCGTATGGGACACCCATGATATCCTGCCCTGTCCGAAGAATGTATGGACTAAGCGATTAGTCATAGTTCTTAATGGGTTGGGTGACACTCAGATCGTCCTTCAGCCTTGTGGGTTAGACTGCTTGTTCTGATGCCCGGGGTAGGATCTCTAAGTCTGCCTTCGGTTTCGGTTTACGCAGCCGGATAGTATCAGGCAGAGAAAAATCATGGATTTCATTTGGGTGACCAATAACTTGGAGATGAAGAATACAGGAACCAGCATGTGTGGCGAACTCGGCAGATATTTTTTGTTTCTTTTCCACATTTCACTAGCTGTGTTCGGCCTTCACCTTGATTACGATGGCAAATGACCTGTACGGATTTGTGCTATACATACATATATATATATATGTATATGCACTGGCGATATATATATCTTGTGGCTTGAAATATTCGATTAATTGGACTAAATTCGAAGATCAGGCGCAAATATTCATAAACCAAATTTTCAAGTCCAAAACCTCAAATAGGTTGAGGAAACGTCTAGCGACGAAAACCTGAAAATACAATCAGTTGCAGCCCATGCACACGCTACTCCACCTTGACTGACTCAAAGCTGAGAAGACCAGGGACCTCAAATTTTTCAATGTTTTTGAATTATACTCCAGTACCTGGTTCGTTGCTTCAAGTACTGAATGTGCACGACGGGACTGACCGATTGCACGTCCATAGTTAGCAAGTTTGTCACATTAAGATATTTCGCTTACTTGACATAAACGTTAGATGAATTGATTTGCATTTGTTTTGAGCTGGCGGAAGAAGCCATAAGTTATATAGAATGGGAATAGCTGCTATATGCCTTTGGCCAGTGGCTTCTTCAACACTGGATAATCATTTACGCAATTCGCGTTCGGGATCGGTGTCCACGGTGGCTCAGAGTTACAACATCTGCCCGGCAAGCGGAAGGTCGCTTTTTCGTGGCATGGACTCTTGGATTTACCATTCGAGATAAATGGATTGTTTTAACAGGAATAATGTCAAAGTAATTGACAATAATAAAGAAAATAGAATTCTGCTGTTCCGCCAAAGTCACGTATTTTTCGAAACAAATGAATAGTTCTCGTGTATCAGAATTATTTGCCGTAGCCTCTCCGCCTACTTACGTCTTTTAGTTCATTCAATTTATCAATGCAACTACAAAATTCCTGTGCGTAAAGACATGGTATAGTGTACGAACTGTACCTTTAAAGGCTTGAAAGATCATTCTTCATCTGTTCTCAAGAGAGACTTCCCTGCAAATTGCATATGTTCAAAAGGTCACCCTAAGAAATATCTCTTGGTTGAACTCAACTGGCAGCGATAAAATTTTTCATGGCATACGTATCGGATGGGTTTAGGGAAGGGAGTACACCCCATGTCCTTAGAGCCGTACACTTTTTGGCGGTACTGGACAGCATGGCCTTGAAACTTGAACTAGCATACAGTCGCATGAAGTCCCAGTGCAAACTAATTAAGTAATTCAGTCATATTTTGACTCAGACGCATCAGATGTTGCTATGATGACAACCTGCTGATCGACTTCCCGTGAAGCTAATTACGAATGCAGATGTCTGACACCGTAATCGTCAAGCAAAAGAAGACGCTATCTTATTAGCGATCAGTGCCACTCCAAAGCCACTGAAGAACAGGTCAGATAGCATTTCATTCAACAAACTGTTTTAAATAATCCAATATATATTACAGAATATGATTATTGACTCGAAATGGTTTGTTGCCGGTTTGAACCTTAGTATGGAAAAAACGGATAAGCACAAACACTGATGCTAAAGAAAAGTGAAATGGGAGTACATCGGTCTTTTGATTTCCTATTGATGAGATGAAATGTGATATTGCATGCCGAGGTGTTTTTTGTAATGATAGAAAGCTTCAGCTGAGGTCAATTAGACCTCGAATGCTTTAGATACAAGCCAGTTTGCTTATCAAATTACACTAGCCATATCTTTTGCATTACGTACAGTCAATAAAAACGTTGAGTTATTTCTCTGATCAGTTAATTACAACACCCTTACTGTTTGTGAAAAGGGAAGAAATCGAGCTGAAACAATAGTTACTTAGACATGTCGAGCCATCCAGAAACCTTTATAGTGTTATTTCTGGTCCTTGGGAGAAGACAAGTAAGAGGGCACGGTTACAACAGAATTCACGCGACTACTGAGAACGGACCAAAGCCCCAACATGAGGAAAATTATAACAGTTTTGAGACAGCCTTCTACAAAAGCCATGAGCATGAAAGCATAGAAAAGGTTATTCCCCGAAATGGTGTCACTGGTTGGTAAATGGAAGAAATATCTTACCAGTAAGTGTGAATCATGCGTCATGGTATTTTTTTTCAACTTGAGCCTCGTTACAGTCGGAGTAAGTAAATCCCATTTGGGGTCCGTTCACCGGTGGGTCCGATGTGTGTGAGTTGATAGTACCTCAACGAATAAATCTGAATTAGCTGGGATCGGGTATATGCGATTGAGTCACTGTCTACCGTATTCGATTTTGGAAAGTCTATGAACCCAGACAATTACTGGTATAATTCGCCATGTGATATCATCGCTCAACTGACCATAAAGCAACCACATGGTGAATTATTTCTTGAAAAAATTCAATTTCCTACTACTAAAATGTATCAAGTGATCAAGCTCTGTAGGTCATATCTAAAGCTTTCGTCGTACTTAGGCTACCTGCAGAGAAGTCATCTATCAGTAGGGGTCGATCGCTTGAGCTAAAGGACAGTAACCGTGCAAATCAGTGACGGATAGGTGTAACATCACGTGGTAAAGTTGAACGAACCGTTCAGAGCCTGCCCGGTAGCGTAATGGCTAAGGCGTTCGACTCAGAATCGTTCGTCCCGGGTTCGCGTCCCAGTTGGGGCGCGGTGGATATGCATTGCTGATGATTCCTAACAAGGATGAAACAGCTGTACAGTGCATCCATGGTTTCTTTATGGTGAGTTTAGCTATGATATCACATGGTGAATTATTTCATGAAAACGTTCAATCTCCTACTATTAAAAAAATATTGCCTTGTTTGTCCTCCCACATCCATAATCTTTGACTATCTTCCTTCAAACGTGAGCATGAATTAGTTCGAATGACGAATGGACCAAACTCACAATGCGGTCGAATCATCGCGTATAGTTAGATATTTTTCGACTTCACAGATGCCTTTAATTGGTAAAAGCAAATTGGCCTTTCCGCATACGCAACGGAATTCCAACTGATTTCAACCCAGTTGGCATTTGGAACCTACTCGTATAGCGGTAATCATTTATTTCGCACTAGGCTGAACAAATGAATGCTAAAGTTAGTATTATCTGCAAATGTAAAGCTTTTTTCATTGGTCTGTTGTTTTCGTACTCCAACTGCTGGACGAACCTGAGGTAAAACTCGCTTTTTTGGATGTATTTTTGTCAGTGGTTATATCAGTATCTGAAGTTTGGTTCTAATGTCTTCGTATGTCAAGCTGGATTAAAATTCTTATCAAGTACATTTATGGTACTGGCTTTTATATTTTGCACCATGAAAAGAGATTAGACCGAATATGATTTCACTAATATAGGACTTAAACCCTGAAAGAAAGGTAACAGGTTTCGGTAGAACCTTTCCAGATGTGGAAATCTCTCAATCACGGAGACACACGAACCAACTTCTGGTCGAAATCTACCTATTTGTACAGTTCGTGCTCTGCCAGCTGAGCAATGAGTACTAGCTGCATGGTGCTTTAAAATTTCCGTTGAAAGCCATTGACTACTTGCCCGAACCGCTTAGGCTTTCGATATTTACTTTTTGAGATAATTGAAAACCGACTATCATAATTGTAGTTCCTCTTAAATCATTCGCAATTTTCATTAAGTTCTCTTGACGGACGGCTTTTCTGCTCTCTCGGGACTGGAAGGGAAAGATGCAAAGGTCACGTGTCAAGGAATATTTCCAAAAAAGGAGTACTTTTTCGTCAGTCTACTGAGCCCTTTGTTTAAGTAAAACAAAGTAAATCTGAAATATAAATTCAGTCAGATTTAATGCAAGTTCTGTTTTGCTTAAAGACATGTCCTGATCTTGTCATTTCAATCCAGCTGGGTCGATTCGGTCGGCGACATTTCTGCTTCCTAGCACAAAACAGATTACGATCGGTAGTTATCAGGATTCACAAGACTACTTGCCCAGTAGGTGTTAAGCCATGAGGACTGAACAGTCATGGTCTGAAGTTTTGATTTTCCATATGCATAATGTCTCTCTCCACGCGTCATCATTAATAAATCGGTCAATATTTTAACCAAAGAACACAAGAATTAAATCCAAAATATAGTCTTTTCCTGGGAATTAATCCCTAACCTGTGTTTACGCAATACATACACGTTTGCGCCTAGCGGTCTCCATCAGTGTGGGTAGATATATCAAAAGAAATATGTGAGGTTACGCTCAAATTTGTACAAAATATGTACAATTGTCAGGTGACAGAATTTGTTGTTTTCTAATTCCTTATCTTCACAAACGTAAATTGCATTGTTTGGGTTGAAAGAAGTAAAATATCACCAAAAAATGTCTGTTCTGTCACCGATCCACACTAATCACCGTGGATTTAAATGACAAAATACCATGTACTGTACTGTGGGACCATAAGAGTCCAGTGCATTTCGTACTGTATCAAGAAGTCGATACTTCATACGAAACGATATTTTGTGGAAATCTGTTGCTCAGTAACACTACCTAGTCGAAAGGGTTGGCAAATTGTCGTTGATTTGGTCTCCATGGCTAACATTCCTCAGAATCGGCTCTAAAGCCATGGTAACAAGATCTCGATAGTTTGCTAACTATGGCGACTACGCTGTTTTATTTGACCATGCAATTTGCTATAGGTATAGTATCGGTTCTACCGCATGCTCTGATCTAAGTTTGGCCCCCACAGGCCACCAAGTAAATTTTGCTAACTGCCTCTAATCCAGAACAAACTTTCAAGTCACAAATAAGTTAGATGTTCGATTCAACTGTTTAGAGTTTTTTATAAATTATTGGTTCCTTGGGGAGACAATGAGTCCGTAGTCTGAATCAAGCTAACAACGGACATAATGAGGTTTCGAGTTCGGAAAATCGTCCGAAACAAACAATAAAATGTCACCTAGACAGTTTTGACAGCACCTCTATCTTCCCCGATGATCCGTGGAAGGCACACATTTCCAACCCAGTAATTTGAAGTTATTTCTTTTTCGGCCAAGTAAAATGTAGCATTTCGATTGGTACAAGGCCCTGGTCAAAAATAGTGAATGTATTTGACGTGATTTCTGATGGTCTACGCCTTCTTCGTCAACCAAAACGTTAACCTTCGATCATCGATTTGCGTCACCCGTATCCGCCAGTTGAAGCAACCATTCGATACCGAGCCCATCTAACTATTACCTGTTATTCCCAAGATTAAATTACAACGCATGATATCGGCGTAAAAATTCCACTGAATTAGGCGATTGAATTAAACGGGTTTTACAAATTGGCTGGACGTATCCAATCTATCTTCTCAGTGCGACATAAATCCGTTGGATTTGACTAGCGGTTGAAATTGGTTTGTGCAATTCACTGTTGTGATTTCTGTATGGACTCATAGCCCAAGCACTCCACTGGAAATTCGAACAAGATTCAAATGGCAGAATCAGCTTCTGAATGTAGACGGCAGAATATCGGGTACTAATACCAGATGAAGGTCAACAACTGCGAAATGATGACGCTTAGGTGGGGATTTCGTACCGTTTTTCCCTTGAGATACTCTCGGCACAAACACATGCAGCCTGGACCTGGGATGGCAAAATAGTAATTTCGATGAAAAGTCATCGAATTCACATATACTGGATGATTGAAAACAGTTCTAATACAGTGTGTACTACATTTTAATAATCATTCTTATGCCAGCCCAAGAACCGGTTCACGGCGAAGAACATAGTTCAATTTTGCATTTTTAAGAAATGAATGTTTGCAAACATTGTTCACAGAAAAATCGGTTCATCCCTTTAACGTGCATGCACTGTTCCCATTGCATGTGTTTTACTCATGACATTTTGAATGTCTCCTTGCGAATAACTGGGGATTCCTTTGATCTTTAGTGACACCTGAGTATTGCTTAGTGGTACCAAGCTACTTTTGTCATTCATGGCCTGGGTTGGAGTAGATAGATAAATCATCGACAAAACTGAGGCTGGAGACGACATTCGCAAGGAGTTTCCCTTCGTTACATAATTCACATGTGGTGTGTTAGTTTGCGATAAACATTTCCCCTAAACTGTTTTAATTCTACTCCAGCTGGGGGCTGCTCAAATGTGCCCAAGGCAGCTGAATGGTACCCGTAGAGTGCTGTGTTAAATCCAGAGAGACCTGTAAGCGACGGAAAAATGTGTGCTCATGTCGAAGACACATTCAAGTCTGTCGAGTGAGGCACATATGGGGAGCAGCAGTTTGAGAAATTTTTACGAAAGCTTTTAACCTCATTTTCCATTGAATTCTGACCCTTTAATAATGTCCCGATTTGCGATGTCTCCATTTTAGCTCAGTTCAGCCTCGTTCCCGTATGTCCATAAAAAGTGCCGATTACTTACAAATTTTTACACTTAATTGCTGAAAACGACTAACACGTTCGTCTTTTTTCCTCAATTTAAGCCTAAGTGGAGGCAAATTTGTCAAATTGAAAAGCCAGTCCATACTCTGAGCTTTGTATCATGAGCAGAAAAACGTCTGCAAATGAGAAGACAACAGTTCAGCAACTATTGAAACCAGGAGAAATTCAAAGTTACCTGGTAAAGTATTTTGCGATTTCGCCTGAAACAATAAAAAAATGGAACAAACAATATAAATCTCATGCAAGTTTGTCCCTCTGCTGACAGCATCCTACGAGTGTCACATGAAACGCGAACAGACAAGTGACGAAACGAATAATATCACAAAAACCACAATGAGATTTCCGTACTGAATGGCCTGGGTTGCAGCAAGGCTCTATGCATCGCTGGCAAATAAGGTAAACTAGGTTTTAGAGCCTCACAACGACATCTCATATGTGTGGGAAACCAATGCGGATTGCGGTAATTCAAAGTAATCTGGAGTTTCTTCTGTGTTTCAGTTATCCCCCAGGATTGAGGAATGCCGAGAGGGGCAAAATTGACGACTTTGAAAGTTTTAGGACCATTTCAGAAACAGCAAACAACATTGTTTGCAGTTCACCATTTTCTTTGTTGATGAAACGATATTGCCTTTCTCAATTAAGAGCTCAGAAAAATTCCGCGGCCGGACAGTCGGAAAAAGCGTTTTAAAATTCAGATTGTCCGTCTGGTGCAACATCTCAGTTGAAAAACTAATCGCGTTTCTCATCGGGAAGTATGTTAACTAGTATCATTCATCCAGCTGGTACAATTTCCTGAAAGCTTCGTTGATTTCTCCGCAGTGGTCTGATTAGTTAAGGGTTTTAGTTACTGAATAGATTTTGTTAAACGCAACTGAGCTTCTGTCTAACACCCCTCACTAAATCCAAAACAAGAGCATCAATTTTGTTTCCAAATTTTACATTAGTTACTCATTTTACTGAGAAGGCAACAATTCGGTCATTCAAAAAAGCTCTGTAATGAGCACTGCTTGGTTACCTAATAAGCAGTGTCAAAAGGCAAATATAAGAGATGTTAGTGGATTAGTGTGACATCCTGGAATTGATACATTATCGAAGATTAGCTTGAGAAGTGCTCTTTCCAGACTTTGTGATAGCTGTTTTTCATAGGACGCGAATGGCAAGATTGAGCACTGAAACTGTGCCACGGCCCACTAATTACATGTAGGAAGACACATTCAGAGCATTGTCAAGACGATGCTAAAACTATGAAGCACACTTTGTTCCTTTCAGTTAAGGTTTAGAAAAGCAGACATGAAACCATAGATGACGAAACTGAACGAGAGTTTGCCATTTCCCGGTATCCTCAATTTTTAGGGAGGAGGGGTTGAACGTGAATACTTTTTAAACTAATTAGGCCCTGCACCATGGGGTCGTCATTTGATTGCTAGACTGGAATACTGACTGCTGACGGGGCGTTTATAGTAAAAAAAATTCTGTCCAATAATTTCCCGAGAAACACAAGTTCTTCTCCACAGTTTGCCTCCACTTTCCACAAGTAATTCACAGATAAATTTGCGCATCACGATGAAAACAATTTCCCATTCATTGCAACAGTCTTCGTTTTCTGTCAAATTTTAAGTTCGTCGGATCAACCAGCGATTCGATCAGGATTAGGTGAATAGAATTTCCGGTAAACAAAGGCACGACGAACCCTGATATTCGCAACTATCAAATTGCATTGAGTGAATTTGCCTTATTTTGTCTAGTCTAACTCATGAGTGTTTATTTTGAAGCAGAATTCAATATTAATTTGCGGTAGTAGAGGATTTGATGTGAATTTCCGAATTATTCGTCATGTGGTGACAACAACCAATGTGTCAGTGAAAATCATGGAAATTCCGTACAGAATTTTCATTCCCATTAAGAATCATTGCCAGTACGTATCCATCGCGCCGGAACTAGGACGCAATTCTGGGACGAATGATTGTAAGCCGACCGCCTTAGCCACTAAGGTAGTTAGGTTGAATCTCAACAGACCGTTGAACATCAACACGATATGGTATGATGTCCATACTCCTCGCAGTATTTTTCAGACCACCTAGCCGTAAATGCATTACATGAAAGAAATACTAAATCAACTGCATGCTTACAGTGTCAGGGCTAGCCATTTTGGGACAAAGAACTTAACACCGTTCAACTGGAATAACTTTTTATTACAAGCTGTGCTTATGGCTGTTTTGAAATGGGCATACCTCAAGCCGCCAAATTCCGCCACATGAGGGGCAGGGCACCGGCAACCATGACCGTGAAACGTGGAGTGGCATAAAACCACATAGGGTCTGATTAAGTCAGGCCTGGTAAAGAGCAGGGGGACAGCTAGTTGGCGTCTTCCACCGAATTGCAGCACCGCGTCTGTGCGCTATTGTGAGCTCTCGAGTAAAGTATAACCAGCTTGTTCATGTGGCAATATATGTTATCCAAAAGTGTTGTCATTGAAAGTCAGATTTTCAGCCAGAAAGAGTAGTCTTTCTCAAGCTAGTTTTCGATTGCATATTTCAGGCGACTGCCTTACACAAAGTGTTGAAGCCAGCAAATGCGTCTTGTTGAGTGAATTTCACCTTGTCGATTGCCTTTTGCAAAATTATTTTGCCTGTGACCTCGGTTAAGCAACCGCATCCAGTGTGTAACGCGCCAAGTATTCGACCCTCGAAGCAACAAGGGAAACTTCGTAAGTAATTAATGGTCCAAACAGCAAAACATAAAGCAAATTGCAGCTGCTGTTCTGAGGCAAACATTTTGCAGTACTGACAAAAGCAACTATATAAAAATTGCAGAAATTAAATTGCACATGCAACTGAACATATCGTGAAAGTTTACCGTAAAAAGTAAATGCCCATAAAACGCTTACAGTGTGAACAATGTAATTTTAATTATTTCTCCAAATCATCTCACCCAAAGTTAGAGTGTGATTTTATGTACCTCAAATTTCACGGAACTCTCTGAGAAAACCAAGCTGACGTACTTTTATGAGAGCAAACTAAAAGATATTGATTAGCTTTCTAATATAGGCACTGATCTCTACAAACGTAACAGTAGAAATAATGTAGCCTGCTGAGCTTATAGCGAAAAGTTTGGCTTCACACTCTGAGAAGTTTATAAATGATTCTTCCTGAAGATGCTACACAGCCACTTTGTTCCTGTTAGAAGACGACAGCAAAGCACATCCACTGCCCCGAATTGGGATGTAAACCAGAGAGGGATATGGACATCATACCATATCGTGTTGATGTTCAACGGTCTTTTGAGATTCAACCTAACTACCTTAGTGGCTAAGGCGGTCGGCTTACAATCATTCGTCCCAGAATTGCGTCCTAGTTCTGGCGCGATGGATACGTACTGGCAATGATTCTTAATGGGAATGAAAATTCTGTACGGTATTTCCATGATTTTCACTGACACATTGGTTGTTGTCACCACATGACGAATAATTCGGAAATTCACATCAAATCCTCTACTACCGCAAATTAATATTGAATTCTGCTTCAAAATAAACACTCATGAGTTAGACTAGACAAAATAAGGCAAATTCACTCAATGCAATTTGATAGTTGCGAATATCAGGGTTCGTCGTGCCTTTGTTTACCGGAAATTCTATTCACCTAATCCTGATCAAATCGCTGGTTGATCCGACGAAAACGGCAGAAGTGATTGTAGCTTGCCTGAAGAAACTGTTCATTATGTTTTTCTATTTTTGGCGTCACATTTTCACCATCCGAATTTAACGGATTTGGGTACGCCGTTCGAAACTTATGCTCTACTGCCTCAGATGGACAAGGTTATTCTTGAGTTAAATCTATCTTGTTCGCTGCAGATTCTCCTCCACAAGCATTGCTTAGAATTTAGTATTCCGCAAGCTTAAATTTCTTAACAACTAGAGGGCAATTTTCAGAGAAAAATATCCATACATGATTGCTGTTTTTTATTCACGAAATATTACGTGCTCTTCCTAAGGCAATGCCGCATGTATCTATGCCATGTTGCGACCTAATTCTGAACATTTTCAAATCAACACTCCTCCTAAAGCTGCATCAGATTTCACAATGTCAAGCTGGGCTCCTGTGCACTTCATTTACTAGAAAAGGTTTCTAAATACAGGAAATTAACTAGCTTAGATCGATAGTCTTTCTCATTTGTAGTATCTACGTTGTTAAGGAAAATGATGTTCATCCCGTTCGCAGTGTACGTCGATAGAACGCACAGTTTCGGTTGGAATGCGTTCGTGAGTCGTTAATTTATGTATGGTCGATATTTCGAAAAACACTACCCTCTTCTATCCGACGGTTTGTCAAAAGTTCCTCTCGCTTACGTTTAGACCAACAGGGACACCATCGTTTGGTACGTGCAAATATATCCGACCGAATAAAGAACGATAGTATAAAATAACAAGTTTATTTGGTATGGTAATTAATCATCGTGTAAATTGTTACTGGATAAGAATTATTTCCATCCGTGGTCCAAATCGCTGGAATCATCTATTCTTGATCAGGTTAGGAAAGCAACAAACATCTAGTTTTGAAAAAAAATTCAAGATGAATTTCTCTAAGCAAATGCGCAGGAAATATTAGGTCATACTTGTGTATGCGTGTGTGAGAAGGAACCGTGAGGTTACCAAGCAGAATGGAATTACAAATGTTCATTCAGTCCGCTAAATTTTCTGGAACCGAATGTTTTTGCTCCTATTAGGCTGTACAAATGAATATGATTAACTGGGCTTAAATCCAAATGGTTTCAGTTGGTCTGCTCACCGACCTCTAATTGATCCATTTAAGGGTGATATAGTTGATTAAATTAATTCGTTGCTGGTTTGAAACCTCATTCCATGAGTGTAGGACGAATGAGGGGTGTGCACGCCTAGAACACGTTAACTGACCCTGAGTTCAGAGCATGCATGTGACGAAATTAACTGTGATAGATAAGGTTTTTGATCTAGAAGCAAAACCCTTCAGTTGCCGAGTGTGGTACATCAGTGCTCTAACGGATAAAACGGGAGAGCTTTAAAATGTGTCATAGCTTCTAACCCTCCTGATGCCGGCCACTTTTCGGGTCTTCAGTTTGTCTCGGGACTGTGCAAGAAATGATGTTCCAGGCCATTTACTATTCCGCCTCTACTGAGTAACGCATATCTTCGTTCATTACCAAAGAATACACTTAAAGCAATCGCAACTAGACCGCATCGGTTGCACACATGGATCAGGCGACTGGTGGTGCAATACTCAAAACCCTACATCTCGAGATCTAGACCAGTTTTGGGGAGACACGAAAGTACTCCTCGGAGGAGTTCCAATAGACATGAAACAGACACGAATTGTTTCCTGCGTTTTTACAAAAATTTGGATGTTTATGTTGCAGAATTCCTCAATGTACAAAATTTGTTGGCAGTCAACTCGCTTATTCGCTTCTTAGAAAAGTATGAATGAATTTCAAGCTGATAAATGGAGAAAACCTCAAAATTCTACCCAAGGTACATCTTCACTTTTGTCCTTTGAACCTTTTGTTCAACCTATGATCTGTCAGAAACGTACCCCAAAGTATTCCCATCCCAAACATGGCGATTTACCATTTGATCTGATATAGCCTGCATCACCAATCTCCACGCGAACACGGTGCATCTGTGAAAAAACCGTCGGAAGTAGAAAACGGCACCTGCTGATCTCGAAAACATTTTTGGCAGGCAAAGTCCAGTTGGAAATCAATCTTAAACCATTTTTTGTCACAACCGTAAAGAAATGTTGTTACTGTGTCCATTTCTTCCCTATGAAATCAACTTTTCCCTCCAAGAAACATAGGGTTTTGGGAAAAAGATCTTTTTGCATGTGACACTCCATGCTTTTGCTGTGGTGAAAATACAAAATACAAAAGTATCCGCACTTAGGCAAAAAGTGACATGTTAACAAGTGGCAATTCCACTCACGCGGTACATGCCCTGAGGTCCACGGTTCGACACAAAGTCGAAATCTAGTTAATTCATTTTACTGTCTCCAAGCCACACATCCAAGTTAACATGATTTAAACCGTGCTTTACAACCTAAAGTTGTCTGCAAATATGATTGGGGTGGTTATTGAAAGAACGAATCTTTTTCCAGTACCTGCTTAAAGTTATGGACAGAACATTGTCACTTTCCATACACCTTCAAAACTGTGTAAAAATATGAATTCAAACTTTTCTGCTAAGTGAACCCATACTTAAGGCTGCGTTTAAACCCTAAAATCCCATGAGAAACCGCACAATAATCCCAGAGAGAAAATCAGACCGAGATGAATGAACATAAATGTTCCTGTCACGAGCCTTATCGAACTAGTGATATCCCGTTTCACTTATTTGAACTGCATTCCGATGCCAGTCGAGGATTCACCTATCAATTTTGTCAAATAACCATTCCATCGATCTGTGATGGTCAAGTGTTCTAATATGTGGCTTTTGAGCTTAAGGATCTGACGTTTGAATCCTCTCGCCAGCGGTTATCCATTGTCAAGGTGGCATGTACTGGTCTGTAAACTTCAGCCTGTAAGCTATTTTTGTTCTTGTGTAACTAACAAACGTGACAGAAATGGTCGAGTTAATAAATAGACTCTCACAATAGCAAACGGATCGTTTCCCGTTGAAAAAGCTCAGAACTCCACTTGGTAGTGAAAAATAAAATAATTTACTGTGTGCAGGTAAGTTTTTCTACCACTCATTCCATCCCATGAGTCATGTTTGTTAGGTCGCGTTAGAATCGGTCGATGCATTAAAAACGTGAAAAAGGTTTCTTAATTTATACCCAAAATTCCTTAAATGTTTCAGATCATCTATGATGATCTAGTGTTTAAGTTTCTTTTAGGATAAGGGTATCATAGAAAGCACGCCCGATAGATTCTGAGGAGAATACAACAGATCTAAGTTATCTTCCTTCTAGGAGCCGAAATCTTTGAAAATACGTCACGGACAAACTACCGACCAAGATTCAATCAAATCACGGAAGATTAGTTCACTCCTAAGAACGAGTGATAAAGTGCTATGGCATTCTCAAAAGTGAATGCAGGATACATGCCAAAATGAACCAAACCTTTCAATATAGGTTAATTTCGTATTCACTGATAATGCACTACATGTTTTTAAACTAACCAGTCAACGCTGAGCGAATAGTAACAGCGGAAAGTGTGACCGTATTTTTTCTTTCCACCTTCTCCAAGCTGACGATTTCTGGTTTACTGTGAATACTGACTGCGGTAAGGATTACCTAGTCTTTTTAATGAATCTAGTGAGTTCTACGGTTTTTGATAGATAAAAATCTGTAAAGAAGCGGAACCCTACAACTTCCGCTAAAAGTCTTTACAATACCTAATGAATATTTGGTAAGCAAAAATCGTAAACAGGAATCAATGCCTTTTCTCCTAAGTAAGCCAAAAATCGAATCTTGTTTGGACGCATATGGGAAGTAATCGTTATTATCAGATTTTGTCCATATTTGCGGTAGAGAGATTCTGATTGGTCTGGTTGGTTTGGATTTCGGTATCAAGTTGGGAGGCATTCTAGTATGAGCGACCACAACAAATCCTATAGATTTGAAGGAAAATCTAGCACCCTGATGAAAGAAACAAGGTGCAAATTAGGATAAGAAATTCTCAAAACATCAGTCATCAATCATTCGAAAATGTGAAAAAGAGTTGAACTGTCAAGAATTCGGGTGCGTTCCGCAGAAGTCTTTCATTTTTTTCAGGAAAACAAAAACTGTTGACAGAATAAAGTTACAAATCAACAGAACCTCAGTAAGTTTCAATTTAAACAGAATGTACAACAGGACACATGTTCGCCCGAGGAAACCAATTCAGTAGTTCAAGATGAAATACCACCTTGCTGGTTGCGGAAAACAGCAAAGTTGATTAGAAAAGCTTTGTTTGGCCGAACTAAATTAATCACTACTCCCAGGAGCACAACAGAATAAATTTGCAGCCTGGCATTCATCCAGATAAGCTTGCATTTCCTAAAGTTTGCTTGTACCTAAATCTGCTTCAACACACTGGAGATGAGTTAGTCGTAACAATCTATCTAAGCTTTTCCTCTATGGCCACGGTAGAAATGTTATTAGAATGACAAGAACACGTTGAGCTAGTGGGTATATAGTACGCGAAGTGCTGTGAGCTTTGTACCATTTTCCAGCAGTTCTTGTTTCCGAATTTCCGAAATGGGTCTAAATCACAATCTTGATCATCAGATGCTGGGTCAACTGCGCTGCAAATTTTGCCCGCGATGGACATCATTATTTTATCGTTTCACGAGCTTCCGTGGAAGCATTTTTTCAGGCTTCCGTTAAGGCGAAAATAACCTCTGCTGAATGTCAAATTTATCAAAGTGTATTGTGATTTTCCCAAGTCCCCGTTCTTCAATCTAACCGAAATGAATAAATAATAAGACAATCTGGTCACTTCGGCATAAAATGTCCCCTTTTTCTATTTTTACTAGGGCTATTTAATCTTATGTTTAGATCAAGTGATAAGCGTTTAATATGCCCACACGCCTCGGATACCCATTGTCCAATAGACAGGCGCGATTTAAATCTGCATGATGGGCTGCCTCCTTGTTTATTGCATTTTGTACTCAGAATTTTAAGCTGGAAATCGGCGTGAAAAAACATTGCTGCAGTTCGTGGTCTTGATGACACAGAACCTCCGGTGTCCACTGACGTGACTTGCTTGATTGAACGCATGGATTGTGTATTTTCTGTGCTTGAGTTAGCTGGGACGAACGAGAATCACCTTTATCTGGGAAGATCATCGATCCCACCGCGACCATATGATCAGCTGACGGACGCGTGTGCCATCGCCACTCCTGTGAGGCGAAATGACGCTCACGTGCCTGTATCGACACTCGAAAAATGATTGTGACCCCACTTGGGAGTGAGTGTCGCAGCTCTACTTCAGGTTCATCCGGCGCATTCCATGTAGTGATAGGCTTGTCCTTGAAGTTGTTGATGCCAGGTAAAGTCGGTTCATTTAATTGTGAATGGTATAATGTTAATAACACAGCGTTGTTGGCAGATGTAATGGGCTAACGTTTCGACTACCGTGGGTAATCTTTCTCAGTGTTCACAAAAAAACTACTCCAATCAGGAGCGCGATGAGATCTGTTTTACGTGCACATTTTTCGTTATTGTAAAGCAGCAAGTCCCGTTTAGCATTCAGTTAGAACGGTTCAGTGGACGTTGGCGGACAGTTGTCAATATTGTTTCCGCTGATGGTGGAAGAATTCATTCTTAGCCTTCGTGCGGCATCTAAATGGTTGTTGTAGATTACTGTTTTTGCTTGCTATTTGTAAATTTCCCCGGTGAAGAGGAGAAAATACTTGGATTTTCTTAGAGACCATATTATTCCATATGAAAACATAAAAAACGTGAATTCAGGTTTCAGATCAGTATGACCTGTTTGCTCTGGATTCACTGGTGAAGGTGATGTTTTCACGTACAGCCACCGTTAACAAGTGAATGGCCGATTCTGAGTGTTGTCGCAAGTTTGCACACGGGTTGACTGACTGCTGCCTGCTCTGAAGCACTTCCTTGGATACAACTTCCACGAACACTTTTCTTTAAACGCTAGAATTCTTGTGCTTGCTTTGGCATCTCGCATCTTGTCAGCAAGAGAAGTTCCGTCTACTAGGATGTGACTGCTTGTTACGGCCAAAGAGAAGTATTTACATAATTTATGGTCCAACTTAGCGCGCATGTAACGCTGTTTACATCATTCATGTTATCGCAGGACAGATTAAAAAGAAATGTTCATTTGGGATATAGTTCAATAATGAGATTAGTTTTGAACATCATTCTGGCGAAGCATGATAGAAGGAATCGATATTTTGCCGCACATTTTGCAGCACATAGGGCCCCGTTTAGAGTAAAGTTATCGGAAATGGTACGATTTTATCGGTAATTTTCGTCCCTGGAAGACACCATTTATACTGGATAAAATGTGGACCAGTGCTCTGAACGCCGACCTAGAGAAAAATAAAGGTTATTGAAGTCCAAAATCAAGATGGAGTTATCAAAAGGCTAGTAAAGCGAAGAATCCTAAAGGTGACAGTATGGGCTGCCCGGTTCTGCAGACGCAGCGATTATTTACTCTGCAACAAAGAATAGAGGACTACTAAGAATATGGTAATGTTTTCCAAATCGTTTGGCGAGAACCCAGAGAACGACAACGGCTTCTTCTTTTCCCTTCCTGAAAAACGCATCATCTAAGTTCTGTCAGCAACATATTTCTAAATAATTACTTACTCGGTGCGGCTTGATGAAACAGATGTCATGGAGCAACGACTCTTCCAGGCAAACAGTAAAACAAATTGTAAAACCTCTCGGTGAACATATCTTTGTTCCCCAGAACAGTTGAGTTCAGGCTCCACCGAAATAACTGACTCTGTCATCGAGTCTTCGAAACTTATTTATCTGTGATGCACTTTTCAGAGGTCTGCCCAATTTGGAGAAATTTTTAAATGCTAAGCAGTTGGAAGTGTACACAGTCTTGGCGACTTTGTCACGCGATTTAATATAAGCCTGATGGGTCAACCCTTAGGCCAATATTCATATGAGTTGATGATGGACAAAATCGCCGAGTAACTGATCTGCTGATACATACCTTTGGTTTCCATTTTTTCTCCCCACGTTTAGGTCTACCAGAAATTAAACCCGTTACCCTTTACTGTGCCTCACTTGTTTCTTTAGATGTAAAGTAAAACAATGGAGGATGAGTGCAACATATTTCGGCCGACAAAGTGAACCGGTTTTCAGTGATGTCGGCGGCGGCGGAGGTCTTAGTTGTTGTCATATCGTTATCAGCGGAACTTATCGGAATTGGCGATGCTCGTAAGTTCATAGCCTCGAATAGAGACCCTGGTTTACTTACCTAAATATTGGATCAGTCAGGTAATCGAATGATCTTGATTGCCTGCATACTGTACCAAAGCGTGACCGCACTTACTCTTTTGGTTCGTGAATTAAATCCAAAAGCGCAAATCCACATGAAATATCTGAGAATTGTACCGGCATGTTATTGCGAAGAAAATAGTGATATGAACGAAGGTGGAATAACTTGATTTGCTCCAAATGGCAATTACAGTACAATTGACTCTTCCAGGACTGCTTCACATTAATCGGTCGATAAGAGCATTTCTCAGAGGTATGTCTACGACCCTGAGGATTATGTCAAACCGTCCTCAGGATGATCTCTCTTTACAAACAATCTTGGCAAAACTGGCACAACTGTGTCATCTGACATTATTATTTGCGTAAATTTGTAAGACCACAATGTGTGCGTACTGATTTTACCCATGGAAATCTATGCTAGTGTTACTTTTGAATTTTGCGCCATTCGTCTTGATGCCCTCTTGATTTCTGAAAACCTGGTCTCTTATTCGTCTGAAGTAATGTTGGCTTGGGTTGCTGATACGCTCAATGCAACCGTACACGGTTTAAGGAAATGACCGTTGTTAATCAGCCCTAACAGACATCAATTGCTGGGGAAAATAGCTGACTCTTCGTATAAACTGACTGCACACATTCATCGAAACATGTTCTTTGTGCATACATGAACCCCGCCCAAATCCTAATTAGACGGTCCCGTTTTCTCTATCGACGGACCTGACCGGTCTCGCCAGAACAGAGGACAAGGCACACAAATGACCAATGAGGGCGTTCGTGTTGCACGTCTCGGGTGGCTTTTTGCAAATGTGACGGCGCTGACGGTACATCCATCACTAGTCATTCTAGGTTGCGTCAGTTTGGTGGCTGCATTTAGTTGCTGATTTGCGTAACTGCATATATTGACAGAATCCTTCGTACACCCACAATACATTTTATTTCAGCCTGCTTGCTGCTGTTCTTCGTTGACCTCCTCACGACGCTTTTGTTCTCTCTGTGAAACTCATTCCATGTTGATGTTTAACTTTCCAGTTCTCCTAGTATTAGAAATACCCAGAGACCCCTCGCACGCGAGCTAACCATATGTCGTCGAGACACCGTGTTTTGCAGTTGCGAAATGTTCACTACAGAGACCATCTTTTGCGCTATTTCGGTTGCGTATTGTTGAATAAATATCTGGTCATTGTTGAGTTATTTGCCATCCTTCTCTGAAGCAAACATGTTTAACTTCTGCGTAAGCTTTAGCAATGTTTTAGGGCATACTAGAAGATTACTTTTTGTTTATGATACCAACCAGCAACTTTTGTTCCTTTCTGGAGGCCTAACACAGTCACCCAGCCAACGGAGAATATGCCTCGTCTTTTTCGCGCTCGTAATGCAGGGTCCGTCTTGTGAAGATTCTGTCGACTTGAAACATTTTTGCAACAGATTGTATAATTACTACTGCTAGATTCCACATTCCATCAATCTGCTGGCGTAAACGGCTTCAGCTTCAATCAGCAGTCGAGATAGGTATCAAATATCCGAAAACGGACAATATCAAATCGCTCCGATGTAGTAGCTACTTTTTAGAGGGATGACATATGTAGGCTCTGAGGGAGCCAAATAAAACATGAAAAAAGGCAAGCCAACTATGTCCGAGCAAAACTTTCAAGGAATGTCTAGATCAAGGACACAAAAGGGTATCTGCTTTTATGGAAGTCTGTCGGTTTATTTATGCCTTCGACTGTCCTAAGCCATAGGTAGCCACACTGAATAATCATCCGACAGTGAAACAAGACTCACAAATTTTGACGCCAGACAATCTCCGAATTTCTCCATCCAACAGACCTGCCTTCGTTAGCCAGTTACCCACACACCACGATGTTAAAGGTACCCCAGAGTCCACGCATCATCTGAGGTAGTAGGTTAAAAATAGACTCACCGACGTTCAAATCGTGCACCCTGGCGATCATTCTGTTCCTTTCATCTTCCACACTTTACAGCCCACTTTTGGCCGCAGTTCTCTTCCTGAAAATAATGTACTGTTATTTCATTAATAAAAAACGAGAAAAGTGAAGACCGTTATGATAAAAGTCAGTGGTCAGACTAAAGTACTCCGAGGGCAACTATTTCTTCTGTTACACCACACCGACCAAATTGGCCGTTTTGAGACTAGTTAGATTAAATCGATTTTAGGTAAAGTGTTGTCGGTGGGAGACTATCTTGTTGGAGACAGACGAAGTTACCACGATGATTGTTGGAACACATAGGAGTAACCTACACTGATAAAAAAAGCTGATGCATGGATGAGAAACGATGCAAAAAAGATGCGGGTTATCACACACAGAAAAGAATCGGTATTGCTGCTTACAAGAAAAATCCGCGAAATGTCTCAACCGGTTTGAGAGGTGTACGTCCAGACTTAATACTGCTCTTTATATCATCTAAATTACTACAAATGAAGAGAAAGTTTTTGTTCAGACATAGATGTCATATGACCACTGTGTTTCAAATGTAATAACAATAGGAATTTAGGAATGTACCATTTCATTTTCAGCGAGTACGATTTGCCTGATGCAATTTAGCTTTTTCAATTGATTACGGCAGCTAAGCGGCGGCAGTTATGAGAACTTTGCGTAAATAACAAACAGTTAGTTGAAGACAATTAGTTTGTACATTTTTGATCGGATAAGTAATCCCTTGTTCAATAAAAGACATTGGATTTGCTTCCACTAGGATGAATACTCAATCAGAATGACCAGTATCAAATAACCGAATCTTTTTTCTGTAACAAATTACTAACCATAACATCACCTGATGAAATGCTCCACGTGTGAACTGTTCACCATAGGCGCGAAATCTCATGCATTTGGACAACGGAATAATTTGTGGAAGCCCATGATAATTTAGTTAAATTCTAGCTGTCCGAACTCACTCATTAGCTGCAGTCATGACCACGTAAATGTGAAGTTGGCTGAGTCGCAGTTCACCTTCTGGTTAAAAAGAAGAAAGACACTTTCGGGTTATCAACGATATCCATATAATCAAAAAACTAACGTGCGGAAAGTTTGTACCCAGGACGACTCTTGAGAGGGATCCAAAACACGAATAATTTCAATTTATACTATCTTTACTGACATAAGGGCACTAAATTCATTTGAATAGGTTTGACTGGACTAGTGCAAAATTCGTTAAAATCCATGTTCATTCCTAGTGAAGAATCACTTGTTCGAATCAGATTTACCGGGTAATCCTTTTTAATTGTGTTTGCGAAGAAACGAACCAGACGAAGTAGAAAATACATGGATGGAGACCATATCGTAAGAGATATGCGCAACATAAAAATGGCTCTTTCATTGAAGCGCTTACTTCCTCTTGAACTTGCCCCATAACCAGTGCCGTCAGTTTTGTCCTTCATACAATTTTATTTGAGTGAGCATCTATCACTTTCTCATGTGGATGAAGCACTGCAAAAGATAACAGAGATGAATTATAAAGAACACCAATTTTGTTGTAACTTTAACTTTTGTCCTTGAGCACATTTTCCTAGTTTTTCATGATACCGACGAGGATAGTGGGAGTTTCCATTAGGCTTCATGCAGCACTGAGCTGTTGCTGGTGTCGTTTATGATAATGCTGTTACCTAAGGATGATCTGCATCAGGCCAGCAGGATGGAATAACTCACCACGCATTGCTTTTGCGGTTCGACGATGGATGATACCAGGAAAGAATGACCATAAGCTCGAGAACTTCTCTAGAGGAGTGGTCAGAAAAACCAGATCAAAAACAAAGAAAAGCCAGGAAAGAAACGTTAAAAACTTACATGAATAGCCACTATTCCCAACAGGCGGAAAAGCGCATATTCACAATCCTTCCGACTATCATTTGACAACGATGCAGCACAAAGTGCTTCAGCTGGCGTTAGAATTTAACCTGTCTCGAAGGCAAGTAAACCTGCTACAAACGCGTATTCACTTTGAGAATCTTTAAGACTAAATTAGGGATCTCGTTTCTACGTCCTCCGACAAAGTTGATCGGTTCAGAGCCAAACTGATTGATATTTCAGAGCAATACTTCTCCACTCCATTACGCTAGTGGTGTCCACCAAGGCAACTTAGAGAAGCCATCAAAGAACTCAAAAAGATGGACGAATTAATAAATCTCCGACCAGATATAGGGTCAAGCATCACAATTATGGGAAAACCAGATATCAAGATTGTCTCAAGTTCTACTCCTCCGTGGTTTTTTGTTCGAAAACTTGCATTACAGTTTAAAATAAACGAGAACGCAGGGGGATCACCGAAAAGTTACGGATCTGGAATACCATTAAAGCCCATATAATCCGTGCGAAACTTTAACGTAAAGCCAATTGGGGCAGACGTTACTTGAAATTTTTCAGTTTCGCACCATTGGCAAATAAGCAGTGATTCGTTTGAACTCTCTTCTACACAGTGGAAAATGTCTCCACACAAGACCAAGTACAGCAGGAAGAGTTCATAAAATGATCCTGTTAACCATTGGTTATTCAGACAATTCCATCGAACAACATCCGAGGCAGAGGAAGCCATGTGAAAAATCGATCACTGCAGAACAGAAGGGCATTTCAATCGCCTGGCCATTTAGAGATGACTCTCTGTCTAACCAAATTAATAGAAATCTTAAATCGTATATCAGGCATAAGTATCTATTAGCACAGTTGCATCTGCATCACTCAAGCTGACTTGCTCTTCCTAATGTCTCACACGTACTCCATCAGTTCACTTGCATTTGCGGTGACGTATCCATTGTCAAAACCAATAGCTGCTTGACTCAACGAGTGACAGAGCATACCCCGAAATGTCAGAATCGATGACGCAATCCCCTGCGACCTGGTAAATTGAAACAAAATCCCTGACTTCTTCGATCACGAAACGTCTGGTCGCGTCGGGTCACAAAGTTGACGTACAATCTTTCGAAGTACTAGTGCGCAAAACAAAATCCAAAATACCGGGGTTAGGTGCTGCTACGCTTTTCAGCAAGCATCAGCCAGCGCCTTGGGCACAGAAACGGTGGACTCTGAACATTACTGTACCTTGGCGTTAACCTGCACGGTCTTCTTCCACCTGTCAATCCACTACATCGGTAAATGTATATGCGCAACTTTTTATCTAGTCCAGTGCATTCCTCACAAACTATTGCCTACAAATTGTTGACCAGGTGCTTGCACCTCATGATGTGTTGCCTTCCTGTCTTAACAAAACTAGAACGAGTATGTATACGGATGGTAAGACGAAATATATTTGAAATCGACCGCGTCTTGTCAACCTGATGGCGCGCCTTGCCCAACCGACAAATAGCTCTCACAAAATCATCATATACATCTCATCACGTCTCAATAACATTACGGGCATTCCATGATTCAAGCAAGGCTCTAGTGCGAACCCAACTGACGAATGCTAAACCCTCGAGTTGACTGGACAGGAATAGTACATGAAGTATACGTATCTCATGAGCGTCAGTAATCTCAAAGTCGGTCGTGTGCATCCTCAGAAATTTTGTCTTACAATCCGCGTACATATTATTTAGGTGGACATAGCTAGACTGGCGACTAGGTGTTTCCGATAGCTTTGTGGAACCGAAGAAAACATTTTCGTTTGTCTTCACGAAAGTCTGTGGTGGGTCTACGTGGGTGCACGTGACACAACACGGTGTACATCAGCATATGAGAACCGCTGCTGCAGGTGACTGTGAAGTTCAAACATGCCTCCAATAATATTGGACGAAATGCATCCCGGAATTTCAGCTACTTTGTATACAAATGTATAATTTGTAAACAGAAGCGAACGTTTTTTCCACTTGCTATGGTAATTCGCATTCATTCGTTAATGCGAGCGGCCGACGTCAGTACAACGAATTCAAACGCAATGTACTACATAAACTCAAATGTAATCAGCATCCATGCATGTTGTTCATAATTCCAAAGAGATTCTATGGAGGAATGTTCCATTTCATCCGACTCAGTAATTTGCAGCCCGCTCTAAGCCATGCCGGAGAGCAGTTCATTAGGAAGTAACGCAACTTAGGAAAATTGTGAGAATCATCACCAAGAAAATGATTTACAAGATTACTGTCTAGCTAACCATCCCACAAAGTATATGCGTGTTAATTAATTTAATCACTCTAATCCACTCCATTTTGTCAAGTGTTTTTATTCCTTTAAAGCCTGCATTAGACCAGATTTGCAGTAATCCTCTTGAAGTAAACCCCAACCCTTTTCTCTCGCATCATCATTAGGTTGGAATTCATGTCTCATAGAATCCGCCTGGTGATGCATCAGTTCTTCACCGTCGACGTTCTTTAGAGCTGACTGCACTTGGTCTGTGGACATTGATGCGCATTAGGTAACAGTCCATTGCCTCGACCTCTGAAAACCCTATACCTAAGATACTCGCTTCAGAGATTCCAGTCCTATCGTTTAATTGACACCTTTATCATATACCTCAAGAAAATTTCACCTACGCCTATCAGAGACTTCTGGTTTTGTCAGCTTGGGTGTTAATCTGTCTGAGAGTGCTAAGGTTGGGTGTTCAATCAACTGTCACTTGGGTGCAGTGGGACATTGATATTCGCGTAAGGTAAGCGGATGTTGTTCCGAGGGATGCAGCCTGTTTGTCGTTTCAGCTTAAGTTCCTACATATTTCAACCAATATTTAATTTGGGATAAACTGATACAACCTCGAGTGTAAAGCAAACCGGACTATTATATTATTTTTAGCAGGGGGCACGAAGGTTTTGGTAGCTTGGCTGAACTGGAACAAAGATAATCTAGAAGTACCTTATGGTTCCAGCCAAACGATCCGGGAAGCTGATGGTTCGCCTGTCCACAGCCAACAGTTTTATCAGTTTGTGATTCTTAGAGTCATAATTCGCCAGCCTCCCCTGACTTCAACTGGGATTCGGTCGCAATCGTGGGACTGAGTTAGCCAAATAGACTCATATTTCGGCCGGAAGGACTGCAGGTCCCTTCTCCATAAGGAATTCGATCATTCCCCTCGTCTCCACTAAGGTCTTGTACTATAACTATACTAGTCATAAAAGTATAAACTTTATCACACTGACATGAAGCGTTCAGGGAGTCAAAAATCTTGGAAATACGCCAACAACAAAGTGCCAGTTAATATTTAACCTACTCACAAGAATGTGCGTTGCTGACTTGAACTGCACAGATGTGCATGCGTGATGTACGTGAATGTGAGCAAAAACTTTTTTCAAAGGTGTATTTCACATCCATCAGTAACTGTTAACATTCTACATGCCTTCCACACCAGATAGCCATTGAATCGCTCGTTGCCACTAGGTTATCCAATGTAGTCAATCCCACTACTACATTATGCCAGATAATCAACAACAACGGCATATGCGACCAATTTTCCCTTTCCATGTCTTTTAAGGTGTTGATTTCCGGATAAATCGAACACCTTCTCTTCACGTATCCGTCCTTATTTTCTGGCAATGAATTGGCCAACCGAATCTTAGCCGATCGAGTAAAGTCTAATGGTTTGTGCTTCGACAGCAAAAGCTGCCAGCGACTGGCATTGTTCAAAGGTTTCATATGGTGCGTTTGGAGCACACAAGGAAAAGGGTAGGTTCCGCCCCGATCGCGGATGCATTGACTAGAGCTTCATCCCTTAACGGTATTTTGTGCATCATTAAACTTTTAAATCCCAGTAAACACGTTTTAGACACTCCAACGGCCTTCAACTCCATCGATACGTTTATGCTATACCGCTGCTTGTTTATATGTGGCTGGATATCAGTCCTTAAGAAGTTGTGCCCTCACGGCTTCGGTCAAGTTGGGGCTCTTGATATTCTCCGCTGAAGCACGATAAGTATTCCCTGTATATTCGTTCCTTTCCAAATTTGATATCAAGCATGCTCTGTTGGACGTTTTCTTTGGTTCATCGGACAGTGGACTTGAACTTTTACCCGAGAACAGAATTTCCCATTTACAGTATACCGATGATACCGCTTTGCCAAACATGTTTGCTCAGGCATTTCAACATTCCTTGGAGTGTGCAACAACTAAGGTGCCAAATAAGCCCTGATAGTGCCACCTACCAAATTTAAGATATTTCCCCAAGGCTAACAGGATCCCGTATTTAAAATCACATTGTGTGGTAATCAATCAGAGGTAAACACTAATTGTCAGATCATGGGAGGCATGAATGCAGCTGGTTATGTCTGGTAGGAGAGCATATCACGAACAAAATGTGAGTAGCTCTGATGAACCTGCGGCAATTTTAGAAAAGCCATCGTATTCAGTTTTCCCTAAGAGAAAGGGCTTATAATGAATGCCACGGTGAGCGGTGTTCTTTTGCGTTTTCGACACCTGGTCCCTACGCGCTGCGGATGTTCGGTAGTTGTTTGTTTTCAACAGCCAATATCTCCGAAGTGCATTCAGGATGCAAGGATGAAAGTAACGTACCGAATCCTGCACTGGATTCTGAGAGTGCCCTTTTGTCAAAGTAATCTCTGTGCATCGCCTCCGATGGTTTGGACATGTTTTGCGCACTCCTGCCTACCGCTCACCATTATGTGATTTTTGTCTCTACTGAGAAAAGTGAAAGAAGCAACGAGGTGGTCAGGGTATTACTTGAAAGGAAGGTTTAAAATGTTAACTTGAACCTTGGCTCCGACTCGTGCTTCCTCAATGGGAACTATGATATCAAGATCGTCGTTTGGTAGAGAAGGAAAGGATTGGGTCCAGAACTGTATATGTGAATTTTAAGGCTGCGTCATTTTTCTGTTCAACTCCCGTTCCGAAACGAAAGCCCAAAAAATACATTGCAATAATTGTGAGTTGAAGGCAAATTACTTCCTTCAAATTTTTTGTCTTACCGTTCATTTCACATCCCCCCATTTTGCAATATTTCTGGCATTGCAGTGTTAGCATCGTGCTGATTATGAAGCCGGCCTAAAATGTGCATAAATTATAAATATATATATATGTATATAAACGCATTTGATTTCAGCATCGAAACCTTTTGGGTTTCTTTTCCACTGAGCATATGACTAATACAGGTTTTGTAACTGGTACTGAGTGCTGAGTTGTGTATTTAATTCTGACCAACAATAGGATAATAATAATGTTGTCTAAATTTACATTAAAGGACGTTTGAGTCGAGCGTAATTGTTTGGATAGCTAATAAAACTTCTGTTTTACCGCGGTCAATGAGACGGGTGCAATGCGGACAAATATTTTTGGATGGCTATGTTTTCAGCGAGTCAGATACCAGGCCTAATTTATGAAAGCTGTTTCTGGTCCGAGTTGCTTACGCCGAGTTCAGGCCCACGCCTAGGAAAAATGTGGATGCAGATAGACTTCGGGAATTATTCTTTATACAGGAATAAACGGACAGTAAATATCTGGAGTGCACTCGGTGCCCTCTCTAAATTTATTGTCAAAACAATATTATCACATAAAAGGTGGTTTGGTGAATAGGTGGGAGCTCTGGGAAGCTGTCTGTAACAGGCTTAACTGTTTTCACCGGAAGTCTCCGGATGAAGACGGACCTGAATTCGTAATAACGAGGAAGGTTCCGCTTTTCTGAAATGATCCATTCAAAGGAAAAGCCATCCAATGGACTACTGCTTTTGGGCTAGACTCCGAAACCAGTTTATCCAATTATTCTTACCCTACAATTTCTTTATGCTCCACTGTCCCCATTTTCTACCCTCCAGTAACAATAAACATTCCTCTTAAACTCAGTGTCTTCCGAAAAAATGCGCGGCATTCGTATATACACACATTCATATGCACTATTTGTCAGGGTTTTCTTCGATTCTACTATTGTAAAAAGCAAGTTTCCGCATTATGCACAAAACATTTCAGTCGGAACTGTCACGGTTTATCTAGGAGGCGCTGCTCCTTACGTATCCATGACTGCACCCAAATTGTTAACGGCTTGCATTTCACATGTTTCATCCAACAAATCCAACCCAACCGACATCTTCGTTCATGAGAACACTCTTTTTTATTCTCCTTCTCATCCCGCTCTTTATAGTCCAAAGAGCAATATCAGCTGCAGTTCATTCAGGATGTTAGCAGTTTCTGATCTCAAATACATCCATTGCTGAGGCACACATAATCACATCGACTTTCATGTCTAACACAGACCGCGGAGCTGAGCTCTAAAATAGACAACACGAAAAAAGATCAACGGCAGTCGAAACCCAGTAAGCGTGTCAACCAGCACCAAAACTTACACAAATTAATCCAGTACGGCAGCCTACAAATTGCCCATTACATATGATTCAAAACCCTTTTCCACCTGAGTCTCTTGAACATGGCTCATTCAAGTCTCGTTTCTATTTTTGCCTAACCAATCCACGCCCTTCAGATTATAAGACTCTTCTTGGTTTATTCATAAACCCTATTTAATGCTGGCCTACTCACCTTACTATAAGCGTTTCTCTTGTTGTGCTGGTTTTCTATCCACTGTTATGAGTTCATCCACTGTTTCCAATCTTCTGTTGCACAAAGGTCAAATCCGCCTCGCACCTGAATACTTCAGCCATGCATGGGGTGGAAATTCGCCTGCCTTTCCCCCCCTATTTGACTGGAATCAGCAGTCTCCAAAGCTGCCTTCCATTCCACTTACAATATTTCACCCTTTAGAAGGAAGACCAATGAACTGGACCTTACTTGATCGAGCCCTTCCCCGAAACCCCTCTTTACATTACCACCTCACTACGGGGTTCACCTCCAAAAGTTAGAAAGCGCTTAGAGCAAAGCAGGCTAATAGCATTTAGGGGAATATTTCGTTGTTATAAGTACTTGTGCAATGCAGAGGCCATATCTCCATATGCTTGTGTTACGGTAATAACGAATTTAAACCGTTACGAAATTCTGTCTTGAGGTCAAAATTTTAAAGCACATTGGTACAGGGAAACAGAACACGAAAGCAGGAGCAGCGTAAGAGAATACATGAGTTAAGGAAATACTTCTTTGAAATGATGCTCGGATTCCACAACTAAAGCGGAAATCCCCTTGTGTCGAACACGCAACGTGGAAGTCTTTGGCTTCAAATTTGTAGAATGTTTCATTTTGGTACGAGGGTGATTTATTTGAATATGACCAAAAAATAAAAATCACTCGCTCCTCTAAGGTCGTGAAGAGTTCCCTCTTCCACAGGACAACAACAGGATGGAAAAGAAGAAGAATGGATGGCCAGTTAATACCGAATTTCACTGCGAAAGCCCATGGGAGCATTGTGCAATTATTCCATCCTCTTCAAAAGTCATCAACACTGCATACCCATCACACTCGAACTTAAATGCGAATCCAAAATGAACGGCTGAGAAACGAAAATTTTAGCCCCAGGTCTAATCGGGGTTATTTATTGATCAGCAACAAATGATGTAGTGCCCATTTCCGTCGACGGATTCCTCGGAGGCCACAGACATTTGCGCTCCAGGTGTGTGGCTCCCAGGATGCGGACACCTTTATGAGAAGCAATGTCACTATGATCAATCTTACTTAGCCCGGTTATCTTGAGGGTCAGAAGTGTAGCTATCACGTTTCAGCTTCTTATTGCGGTTCCCAGTACATTGTTATGGTAATGGCGGTCGAAGTTTACACAGAAGTCGAGCACCTCTGGGTTAGCAGCAATTGTTTCGGTGTTACATCTGAAAGCCCCATGAAAATTCAAGAAACTATGGACTGAATGACAACGTTTTCAATCTGAGTTATTTCATTTTCCCTCGAAAACACTGAACTTACCTAGACCAACATCGCAGTTGGTCAGGCACGATAGGCACTTAGGCTAAGCACAGTATACCGTTGAAACCTCAGCTTTTATTTTACCGACGAAGACGTCACTACTGAAACGGACAAGTTTGCTAATTGAAACTGGCACGGTTTCATTAGGTTCATGCTATTGGCTCGCTTGTTGAATGGTTTCGCTAGCCCTAGGCGATCACAAATAAGCAGGGCACTTGCGATGACATCAAAGTAATTGTCACAAACAGGAAAACGGGTTCTTTTGAGCAAGATCACTTTCCGTTTTCGGTCACTAAAATTTGAGAAAAGTAGGTCTGCTTTAAAGTGATTTAACACTGAACAAATTAAATCACTGACTGAATTTGCCTGATCACGACTAAATGGCGTCTGAGTTGGTTTTCACTAAATGGCATCAAACTATCCTATCGTCGCTATGGAGAGCAGAAGTGCAGTCCTGTTTCCTTGTGAAAGATAACCTTTCTGACTGGAGCAGTTCTAGGCATTAATTTCAAAAGCATCTAACGAACCCAAAATATCTGGTGGGGATAACACATCGGAGGCATTTCCTCGACTGGTTTCAAAATCATGAATCATGTGGTCATTGTGACTCATGAATGCGTCAGACAATCGAAGAGCGGTACAATTGGGTGAGATAGGGGAAATGGGAGAACTCGTGCCAGGTTATCCTTATGACTCATTCGGTGCTGGACTGGTGTGGCAGACAGTTCTGTTCCTGCTTAGTTCTGTCCCGAATGAATCTGGCATGAACACTGCGAATTCACACTCATCCATGAGTATTCCGTTTAGTAGCGACCATCTAACAGAGCAGGAAAAGTGATATACGCAAGCCAGTTGTTAATTTGGCGGTAGCCCATGTGGACCAACCATGAGCAAACGTGTTTTCAGCCAGAGGACTTCAGTGAAGTATGACTGAAAAACGGGGGACATTGTTGCCAAACTCCATTGACTATTTCCACATGGTGGGTTAATTAGTAATCTGCTAAGGTTGAGCGCAACCGTCATCATCCGTATGTTCGCTGTATATATGAATCACTCGGCAAAATCAGAAAAATGAGTGCCTTCACACTGTTATGTATGAGTAAATTCGATAAACATATGATTTTGCTGGGATGGAGCTACTTTATATGCACAACAGTGAAAACAATGCAGCTATCTCCTAGTCTTTGGCTAATACAATTTTGATACACATTTATTCGTGGTGGACATTTCACTTGGTTGTTCATAGGAGTGAGACTGCCCCATAACGCTTGAAAATGTTACTATTCTAGGCGTTATTTATAGTTGGAGAATTTCAGTTGCCAAACAGAATAACTTCATAACGATCGTATATTGTTAACTCGAACAGCGAACAATTAGCGCAACGGATAAAACCCTTGAGGGATTTTAATCGTATATCTTCATGCTATCCTAAATGACGGCCGAAATTTCATTTTTGAATAAAATGCCACATGTCGTAAATACGCTCCTGATGCCCTAGTCGATGGGTGGAACAAGTAGTCTGTTTGCTTCGCACTGAGGTACAGACTCGCCGGTACACGAAATACGTGAACCTAGAATAATCGAACCCACGTCGGAAGCATATCAGCTACCGTGTACCACAATTTAAATATTATTTTGACTAACTGCTTTGAAAAGGCCTACGTACGGCCTAGTTTAGCTTTTGCTTATTTCGTTCTGTCCTACAGTTGCGCTGGTTTATAAGGGATGAATATTTCACCTTTTTCCACAACAAATCGGTGCTCTCGGCTTTCCGAGTTCAGATTACTCAACTCATTTAGGTAAAGCATATTTCCTGGAATTGTTTTGCAGTAAATCCGAGGGCAGCACAATTTATGCAGTGAAATACTGACAGTAGTGCATTTCACAGAGACGGCAGCCGAGAAATCATGCAGAGTTTGAGTTAGAGTTTTTACAAACAAGGCTGTTAAGTTCCCAATTTGCTTTAGAAATTACAGAGTAATATAATGTTTGAATTATGCTATTCAGAAATATTGACAAAGTGCATACTGGGAGAGCATAATAAGAACACCGAACAGTATAAACTAACAGGAAAGAAGTAATACGAAAAGACCTGATTTGTTGACCGCATTGATCCATCCAGTAATTTACGTCCTTGCAACTTCACTTCTCCTATTCGCGGTAAGTGAAAATGCAGTATTATCGGCTCCATAGTTATGTTGCACCAAGATACTGTTCCCAGGCCTGGCACAGTGATACTACATACAAGGAAAAAACAGCAGAATATTTCAGAAACCATGATTGTCTAACACTGAATGCAGATTTTAGCGAAGCATACAGATTTCCCCTTTGGCATTGTGTCTTGCCTGCAAATTTCTGAACTCCGCAGTATATGTTCTCGCATTTGCCTCAACGCAGGTCCTCATTGTCCAACCACTACTCGCTCGTGCATGATAGTTCACTGCGCTGGGCATCAGTTTATCATGTTCTGATCTGTTCACCCCCGTGTACAGTCTACCCATCTAAAATAAATGCGATCTAAGCTGTCCAATAACGACTGAATTGGTTCTCTTAGTGCATCATGGTGGACAGTCATCACCTGAATACAAAACAGCTGTGGATAAAGGGGAAACCATATGTCCAATGCTTCACCCAATAGTTAGAAGAATGGATACCGACCAACTTATCTGATGAATTGAATTCTAATTTGACCGATGATGCTTGCCTTAATGATCGCAATTGTAAGGGAATTAACTACAAATGAATCCATTCCAAAACAAGCATATAAATCTGAATGGTGTATCTCACATTTGTTTCATTTTTAGCTGCCGAAATGTAACAATGTCCTTGTGTGAGATCTTAAAGTTATGGGAAAACAATGATTCCTCAATATGTACGAAACTCACTCGCCAAGGCGGATTGCTCGTATGGAGCCCGGTAACATTGAGAGATCGTTTGAGGTCAAACCATTTCCATTGGCCCTCACCAATTACGCAACTGTTTGCGACATGTAATTTATTGCAATCGCATAGAATGTTTCGCTGACTTACAGTCCTATTGATTAAGTGAGATATCACTCGATTACCTGGACTGTCGCTGGCGCGTCCTCTTTTACCATCGAAATTGTGTGTACCAGATCGATTTGGGTCCCTCCAGATGAAAACACCTCAACCATAGGACAGCAGTTTGTTTCGTCCACTCAAATCATGGTTCCAATCAAACGCTAATTTGAGTTTATCAAAGGCTTGTCATCAGGACGTGAGCATAACACATAAAAAGTGACTTGATTTCAGGTAGGCACACTGGCCATCAATCTAGTTAAGCCATTGCCCCTACCTACCATAGTGAGCTATACTTATACATACAAAAACAGACATTAACATTCTAAACGAACTTGCTAACTCCTCTTAAGACTTATGATCATTTCAATAGGATTCAGCCAAAAACCTCCCTAGCTGGCCTATAGTAAACCACTTGACAAGCAGTCACGTAAGTTTCTCATTTAGTAGTGAGACCCAGTGCAAACGATTTGACCTCAGAAGATCTCTTTGGGTTATAGTGCTCCATCCAAGCAGTCCGCTTTAGTGTGCTAATTTCATACACTGTGAAATTAACGTTTCCCTTAGTCTAAAGATCAGCTACGACAAGCCCAGTGTCAAATGCGCAACTCATACTCAGGCGTCTGTTTACCTGATAGATATATCTGCGGTCAAACTACTTGTGTTGGGCCTCACCACCTAGTGAATAACTTACGTCTAAATGTGGAAATTCTGCTGAACTGGTTCCAAGTTGAGTACCAGATAATAGTTATCATAGGTTGTCACCTCTTCGATTAGCGGAGGCCCAAGGTGGACGAAGACTGCTGCTTTATAACGTGTAGTTTCATTCTTGATTTGTGTCCTACCTGAAGCATCACAAAATAATTGGGTGAGACTGACAAAATGGGCATTTTGCTAGAAAAAGCATATATGGTCAGCTCAGGGAAGTATGGCTTCAGATTTATTATATCGGGAAATTATAGGATGGACATTATTTCAGAAAGCTTTGTTTTTTTGATGACATGTAAGACTTACAGGTGAATCGATATACTACTCGTTAGGTTATTCTCACAGAAACTGGATCAGGAACAAATCCGACATTCACTACTGTTACGATTTTATGATACTCTGAACCGTTCACATTCCCGCAAATCACTAGCAAGAACAAGGCGCTCCATTTGCGACAGTTTATCAGTAGATTGCTTGTGAAGGCTTTTTTAAATGATCAATGGAAAACGTATATTTTATCCAAAACAGCATTTGAAGTAGCAAGCAAGCGACGATATTGCTTAGTCTAACACTTAAGGTCTGCGGTCACGATAAGAATGCTATGTTGGGCTAGCTTAAACTCTGCCCCAACATGATGAGAAATATGGCAGAAAATTTTTCGAGTCATGTTCGGTACACCTTAAATAAATATTTTTAACACCTTACTTCAAATCGTGTTGGTTTATATCACCTGTGATTTGTGATACAGTCGTTTTTATCTATCAATGCCTATTTAGAAAACAGTCAGCCTTATATGAAAGGTAAGACAAATTTGTCTAACAGTGGATACGAATAAATTCTTATCCACTGAAACACCTAGGCCCCAGTGAAGTAAGGGGCCTTATGTTGTATTCAATCTCAGTGGGAGACTAAACAATAGAGATATTGGGATAGTTTTGTAAAAAAAATGTGCGACTTAATTATCACTGACTGAATTTTTTCAGGACGTCGGGGATGATGATGGCAGTAAGAGTGGAAAAATTACACATCCATCCTAAGAAAGGAGAAATCAACGTCGTTTATAATGCGGTTTTATTAAATTAGTATGATTCTGACTCCTGTGGCTTCTAAGGTTCATGGAACCAGTGGCTAGGCTGTCGACAGACCATAACAGGTTCACTTCAGGTATCAACGCGCTTTCATCATTTGTAGCCGATGGCCATTAATCTAAAAAAAATACTCGTGTAGGCTTTTTCTGAATCATCGACGGACCGGTTGTGTGAAGTGTCGCCATGTGCGGATGCCAAAAGTACAAGACCACTTGGCTTCGGTGCGGTGATGCATAGGGGAGGCACGGCTACACTCCGGCAAAACAGTGAGGTGAACGCGCCAGTTGTCATCTGGTGTCCCGTAAGACTGACCACAGCAATCAAGCTAACGTTATACGGAGAATCAAAACATGAGCGTTCCGAGTTCCAATTCTGCGATTACTTTTTCATCATGGAGACTTCTTGTTTGTTAAAACCAACTCTATAAAGTTTCATTGTTTATTTCCTACTATGGAAAGAAATTAAAGAATTGTTGTAATCGTTAAAAGATTCTGATCATTAGGAATGACATTAATTTTGCCAAGGCGTACCTCGATTTTCAGCTTTACGGTTTCACTGCTGCAAAATGGGCAGCCTTGATCTTAATTGGAAAGACTTGCTTGTTTCCGGTAATTCGCAAATGAACAAAGCAGAACAGTAATTTATTGAACTTACGAGAAACGTTTATGGACCAATATATTTTGCACCATGCGCTGACTACTTTCGGTCCTTTTGATAAGGAATTAGCTGAATTTATCTTTTTACTTCGGTAAGTTTTTTCTTTGCCGTTGTCCTTTTAAGTCCCTCGAGCGAACGTTTAAACAAGGCGTGGCGACCCAAATTGACACAAACAAACTCAAAGCGACTCTAAACTGCTACGGTACTATTGCAAAATAAAATTTTTCATGGTACAATAGCCAAACCTCAGCAATGTTCCTTTCGGGCCCTTTTACTCCGAGTTTCGGCAACAAATCACGTCAACGACAAAGGGCGTCAAACAAAGTCAACCAACGGCAAACCTAAGCTCGTGGCAACGGCGAAATTCCAGACTTCGAAAACAATGCAACTAAATTAATGAGATAAAAAAGCGATTTGTCGCGCAAGAAGCAGTTAGTAATGGACCTGTGGCATGCGAGGAAGGAAATGTCAATCTTTGGTTCAAATTTCTTTTAGGATTTGTTTGTGGTCCTATTCTGAAAGTGCAGTCTAAAGAGCTCTACTAAACTAATCATGCCTTGGTATCGAGCTAGCCCGTTTCTGGTATATTTTAGACCAATGATTCTCTCGATCAAAGATTGACTGAACCACAAACGGACATCGTGATTTTCTCCAGTGCGATGGAAACTGGTAAACGCAAACACACAAACAT
Source organism: Fasciolopsis buskii (assembly GCA_008360955.1). Classification (NCBI taxonomy): domain Eukaryota; kingdom Metazoa; phylum Platyhelminthes; class Trematoda; order Plagiorchiida; family Fasciolidae; genus Fasciolopsis; species Fasciolopsis buskii. The sequence continues at coordinate 279,642 of LUCM01005527.1, forward strand.
GCACACAGGCCTATAGTTATTTGCTCAATATTCAACAAAATCTGATTTATATTTGCACTCCGAACACTATCCCGTTTTACGTCATTCGATACATGGGGACCCTTTAGGGATGAATAGTAGAAAGAGTAACACCCGGATTATATCATAAAGCTTGCTTGTATTCCTTCCTATTCCAGCGGATTTACTGTCTTCGAGCACTATAAATTGAATTCAGTTTGTGCACATGTTTACTCAGCAAATTCCAGATACCTTGCCCCAGTAAATTCAGCTGGTTTGCTTGTCTATCGATATCAGAACATTACAAAAAGACACATGAAGATAAATGAGATAAAACTCGTAGCACTGAAACAAAGTAGCTTAGTTCCTTTAAAGTTTAATCAGGAGCTGTCGAGTATGTTCAAATAAGTCTACGATTTGCATTGAGATATAAATACCGGAGAGGTACATTTCAAGACCAGAAGGGATAAAGTCTCACACTGAAATAGGTCAGAAATATCATCCCAGGATGTGCAGTAGGATACTGTATGAACTCACAGTAGCAAGAACCTCTCCAGTAGACCCAATGAATAAATGAATCGAACGAACTGGGTAAGTTTATTTTCTATATACCATCTCTTTCTAGCTGATTTGCCGCACATCAACGTATTTCAGATCACAGTTACGATAAATTTGCACCAAGTCGGGAATTGAGCACATAAAGCACACCGAAACGAACAGAGTTTGCGTTCTGAACCCTCAGTTCGTAAGTGGATTTGAATGGTTTCGTGTGGTTCCTGGAGTGGCTGACCACAAGCGTATCCCTTGCAACGAAGAAGTTTATTTTCTGAGAGGTATCTCATAAATAAAAATTTAAAGCACTTTTCTCATTTGATATCCTTAGATGAGTAAATCAAGAAGCCCTGATATAACGTTAACTACGGTATCTGAAATGTCACCTTTATCCCATTTCAAGCAACAAGGCCATTTTCGAACACTGCGTACGTGTCCTTAGAGCTATTTTCGTTTTAGCCACAGTGATCCAAAATTTGATGCATCTGACAGGAACAAAATTTGTAAGTGTCAAATGCGGCACCTTTTGGAGAGCAGACTCGACTGATTTGCCGTACCGATTAACTTCACTTACGCTTCAGTCGCGTCGGTAATGATGGTGATGATGTTGATGGTGATGTCTTGAATGGTAATGGCAATGTTGCAATTTGCCATGATGGTGATGTTACAAATAACTCTTTCACATATTTTAGCAATTAGATGGCTATGTGGTTTCACCCAGTGAAGTTTTCGAAAGAAAATACTAAAAGTGTCCAAGCCATCTGCATTATTTGGAATATTGTTGCCTCATCGTGATTGCTTTTCAGTAATTTTACGTCAAGTGAAAGCGTCGCGTTATTTGAATTGGCTGTTGATTTGTAGCATACAAATTCTATTATCCATGGAAGCAACAAACACCTCCCGACTATGTTGTGCGATTTATTAGTCCGCAGCAATGGTAGCTTTAATACTTTTGTTCTAGGTAATCCCGGAATCGTTAGTAAAAGTGGTTATCTGTTCATAATTTCCGTCGACATTTCCAGAGTATACCGTAATTAACTACCCATTTGTCATATGATTCCTCGTTCCTGGAATGCACAATTTACCTCCGATGTACAAATACAACATTCCTCACCTCTTTTTTGGAGGCTAATAGCACGTATGCAACATTAAACCGGATTGGAAAAGAATCTGAGTCTACAGGAGATTATTACGGAAGCTAAAATTACCCAGATGTTTGCGGGTGGCCTGAGCTAATCCGATCTAATCTTATTTTGAGTGCAACATCGGTGACTGAGAATTCTGACGAGAAAGCGCTCTACTTCCGAGAATATTTCTGTTCCGCTAACGTCCCGATAGGTTCGTTTGATTAGTAAAAATTGGACGCAGCTGAAACAACTTTTAGAAGGACTGTTGAGATCTACTGCATAATGATCCGTGTTGTGCACTCCATACAAGTTTATAAACCACATAACGCGAACCACATAAGGTTGTGCATATCTGCAATCGGTTCTGATTACATTTTTCCATTGTCTAAGTGTTCTGTCAACCTGTCGGCCAGAAACTGCTGTCACTCTTTTAGTCTTTGATTAGGAACGATTTTAAGCTTAGAATGGTAGAACTATCAACTTCGTTCGTAAATCTCCGAGTTATCAAGATCCATGCTGCTTTCATCCATGAAATTTCTCATTACTTTTGGGAAAAGTCATATCTAGTGAATTCATATGTCGCGACAAGCCACTCAGCCTAAAGTGGTTCGTCTGTTCAAATCGACACCGCAGTAGTTTGTTTCACATCAGCTAGAACATAGTGATTGTTTTGAAGCGTCTTTTAATCAAACGAGGGATCCGAGCCACCTCTGTTGAACACATCCTAGGTGGCTAGTGTTGTTTGGTAGTTCGAAAAATTTGAACGAAACTGCGCGGTATGTAATTGCATTTGTTGTCCTACGGAGGCAAATCGACGATCCACGATTTTGGTCATTCAAAGAATAACAAATCTACTTACACGTGGGAGGAAATTTTTCAAATGCAAGAAAGTTCTCGTAGACCATAAATTGTGGAAAACTCAAAGTATTATATGGTCACAAAGAGTTATCAAATTTTAAAGATTTATTTCTCAAAATTATCATCTGCAATTCAGAGCAAAGTGGTTTCCGGTAGTTTTCAATATTAATGTGCTTTTGGATTAGGCTGATGACGTTGTGATACCTGAGCACGACATTTTGATCGCATCTGTTTCGTGGAAAACCGAGGTGACACTCCCAGTGCTTTGGCTGAGCTCTCTTTTGCTCCTGAACACTTATAATACTCTTATTCCAGATCCGACCCAGACCTCGAACTTGAAGGTGGTCAGTGCCAAGCAATCCGATCCCCATGTGGTAGCGGTTGTGGGTGCAAAAATCTATTCATGAATCCAATTTGAACAAAAGTTTTAATCAATAATTATTTGGAATTATAAATCAAACAGGTGAGACTCCCTTTGGATATAAATGCATTCATGTTATGTAAACTTCATATGACTGACAAAAAATGTAACGGCTGTGTTGACCGAATTCGAATTTGCAGCAACTCCTATACCTCGGTATTTTTCAGCAATTGGAGATTTGTCTTGATTTCCTAAATTAGTTGTCATTCTGAGTCAACGTCCAACTTGCCATTACAAACCACGAAAACATTGCAAAACCATCTCCCCTTTGTTAGTAATCATTTCCTGCTACTGAAAACTATCAGGTGAGAGAAATTTATTTGCACCCGACAAGGAATATCGTCCTTACGTTGCAGCCATTTGCCTGGTGCAAAATGGATGTGACTGGCAAAATCCGGCATTGATGTTCGATAAACCTTGAGAATCAGCCCGGCTGGCATTGTGGCTAGGGCGTTCGACTTATGACTTGTCATCCCGGATCCGCATCCCATTTCCAAAACGCTGGATTTCCACTGCTGGCGATTCCTAACAAGGATGAAGCAGCTGTACATTGCTTCTGTGGTTTCTTAGTCGTTAGTTGAGCGATGATACGGCGTGGTTATTTATTTCGTGAATATATACTTGTGATTGGCGTGATTTTTTATCAGCCCGAAAGTTATTGTTCGCAAAGGGGTATTCGAAAGTCTTCAGAATAATTTATTCGTCCATGTAGTAGTAGCTGGCAAGCATCAAGGTCCGTTATGATTAAACCTTTCAAGAGCGTACGAGCGCAAGACCGCCAGAGGACAAGCAGGTAGCTAAATAACAAGTCACTTTATATGCTTTTGATTGATATCTCGAACCATTTCATGTAAGCAGGTTTTAATCAGACGTGTATTTAATACGGTACACTGCAAGTGAAGTGATTCGTAGTGTTTGGTTTGATCAATCACCGTCGTGCAATATAGGGCTTGAAATATTCTGGTCAGTTCGCAGATGCCAGTTTTCCAGAGATAGGTGATGGTCATCTGTCTTTACTAGTGCTCGAGGCCTAACTACTCTTCATCGATTTCTAGAGTCTCGGTGAACAACCAAGAAGATCAAATAGATAACTACTAGTTTCCAAGTTTCCTGCGGATTTACTGCAGTGGAAGCATAGATTGTCTTTGTCCCGGTCATATATCAACCAGTGGGCCTAGTGTTTTTCTATGTACATCGAGAACTTCTGCGTCTTTCAAATTGTGTAAGCCGCACCACATCTACACCTTCATTGGCTAATGACCGTAAGTTAGGTCCACGAAGGAGAGTTATCTCTGTGTTTGGGTAAAATTGCTGTTGACAAATAGAATACATATTTGACTTTGACGAAGGTAAAGCTTGTTATTAATGTGGATACCAGAACACTGATCAGTTCTTACGATATCTTACACGTAGATCGGTATAGCGAGAGTTCAGAAAGTACCGTCAATATACTAATATTAATTACTAAAGGGGTTTATTGTTCCGCTCGGCGTCCTCTCCCAGTAAGGCCACAAAAAGGCCTACAGAAATTGATCCTAGAGACGATATCAATCTAACACAAGCTTGCTCAAGACAACAAATATTACCAAATATAAAATGTCGATACGAGATATTTCAACATATCTGCTTCTTATGGTCCCTGTTGGAATTCCCGGAGGAGTCATTTTCGCGGCAACTAATCGACGGACAAAGTTCGCTGCTTTGGTCGGGGATTTAATGATAAGCATATAGGTCTCAGCCAGAGCAAATTATTGCTTTACTTCGAAATGTGGATCTTCCATTGATTGAGTACGATAGAGTATTTGAATTCGTACGATGTACTGGTTCAAAAGCACTGCTACTCGATGAGGTCAACCGATTCAATGCGACGGCGCAGCAGACTTGGGTCACTATCTCTGGATAGCCCATAAAATCTGGATAAAGTCCATTATACGCATTTAAAGGCTTTAGAGTGAACCTATGCTTTAAAACTATCGGATTTTTACGAGTATGTTCCACTATTTTTCCACTTTCATGATTTTCGAGGGTTCAAAAATTAGGCCGCATGCGGAGCCAGGCACATCACAAAACGGTGCGCTCTTCGTCTGGTCTACTCCAGATAATATGAGGGTTTTCTTTGTGCATCCCTTAGTGCATCGACATGTTTTGTTGTTAGACTACCTGGTTTAATGAGTTGAGGTCCGCGACACTGACAGCAAGCTATGACTGCTGAATACATAGTTTGTTCTGAGTCTTCTGGCGATTTCAATACATCGCCAATTTTCTTTTGTTCTTAAAAGTTATTTCAATATCAAGCTACTGTTATTAGGTAATGGACAACAGAATTCAGGCCCACGGGTACCACTCCAATCAAAACGTGGTCGGTTTCGATACCAGAAATACAATCCGTGCCTTTTCAACTGACTGGGGAGATGTCCTTTTCGACGAGTTTACACTGTGTATTTTTCACTGGTGATAGTTTCATCCCGTGGCGCCAAATACGGATCATAGGAGTGTCATTCCAGCCAAGGGCGTCCGTCACTTTCACCAAATGGGTAGGTGCATGAGTAACATTGAAGTATGTTTTCCGAGTGAAATAACCAAAAGTTTACTGGTAAGTTCAAAAGTCAAATGGCGAGGGCGAGTCTCTTGGGATAGTCTGGCAACGATCAGACGACTAAAAATACGGTGTTTAAACCTGAACGGTCCGGGATCAGCGGTTTCAAAAGCCGATCAAGTTGTCCACCTAAAAGATTTCGGTCAGCCCCTACTTCATTTCGAAAAGCGGTGTGCCATCTCATTCCATTTTTGGGGCAGTAAAAGATTTAGATTGAGTAATCCACTTGCGCAGTGCGTATCTAAAAGTCGACGCTGTGAGCTGGAAACGAACCGACGACCTCCCGCTTGCCGGGCGAATGTCCCACCTCTGAGCTATCTTGAAATCATCTTTTAGATGCTTAGTGAGCAAATGGATTTACCATTCTGCATAAATTCAGCCTCCCCCGGTAGCGTAATGGCTAAGACGTTCGACTCCAAGTCGTCCGTCCCGGGTTCGCGTCCCAGTTCGGACGCGGTGGATATCCACTACTCAATTCCTGACAAGGTTGAAACAACTGTACAGTGCTTCCATGGTCTCTTAATCGTAAGTTGAGCGGTGATATCACGTGATGAATTATTTTGTGAAAAAAATATTTAATTTAAGTTCATTGAAAAAATACTGCCCTGTGAAAAGTAGCTGCCCACTTATAAGTGTTTGTGTGCATCGAGGGTAAACTAACAGAATTCAGTTCATTCTATTATTACACAAAGATTTAGAGCTTAGACCGTCGAACAGTTTTGCTTTTCTAACGGGCATAGTCAGTAGGTTACCTGCTGAACAAATATCGGAGTGAAGCTACCATTACGTAATTATGCAGGAAATGTATAGTAACTTCACATTCGAGTTCTCAGACTATCCCAGGTGGGTTTGGAAAGATTCGGGAAAACGAAGGCAAACCTGTTGGACGTCACTGAATGCGAGCATTGCATTTTGTCGTTATCTGTGTTACATCTCGATGAACAAATCTGGCCATATTTTTCCTCGAGAACTCCCAATCCTTCGTGATTGAGATGGCCTGCTAGTGACCAATGTTTTATAACTGCGGAGTTTTTATAATGTTCTCTTAATAAATAAAAGCGCAACACATTTTCAAAAATCTAATTGTTTTTCTATCCAGGTCGCCATGTATAACAGCAATCATTGTTTACCGTATGCCTATTGGATCATTGTTGGATGGTTTTTCCACCCTCTCCATTTACTAGTTCTCAAGTCCATATTTTCCGTAAAAGTTTCAATATTCGAATCCTATGTTGCTATCAAAAAGCATTACCCAGATAATTTATATCAACCGTTGTAGTGGTTCGGTTCATTCCTCCATGGTATTACCTGGATAGAGTACCTCAAAAGGATGGGCACAAACGTGGAGTAGGACAGAGCACAATGAGACCTCAGCAAACAAGTACTACTTACTACTACTAATATAAGATATAATTTTCCTTTTATTTTTGTACATTAGAATCTTAGCTTGTAATCAAGGGCAACTCTTCATCCATATTCTGTGCCAGATATACCATTTGATGAATTTATTCACCCGTTATTCCCAAGTTTGATTTTTTATTTATTTCCCCTTGGGTTTTTCAAACAAAGTAACAGAACATCAACTGGATTGGATGTGAAACTGATTTTTGATTGATTCATTAGTCGTCGTATTATGTAACATGCTGAGTGGGTGCAATAATTTTCACAAAATTATAAATCACAGTTTATCAACACTCAACGTCCCTGATCCATATTTCAGTTCTGATCCGGAGGAAATGAATAGCTGCCGATTTTTAACAATGTCGAAACAGTTGTGCAGCGCTTCCGTGATTTCTTAATTTGGGTTGAGCATTGGTAAAACATGATGAATTATTTAGTGAACCATCTGATTTTCTACTGCTGGCAAACAATAGTAAAATTCAGTTTGGCATTTGGGATCACAGCCTTTATTTTTCTGATCGATTAGAGTACTGAGTGTTATCAGGTTTTTACCCAAAATCTATTGTATTATCAGCTAATTCGGAAATTCCCTTTGGTAAAATGCTCAGCAGCATAACGTATAATATGCTTTTTATGTTAACTGTTCCATTTATAGAACCAGTTTTCATGTATCCTCGAGTAAGTTGCTTGCCCAAATAATTTTCCTTATTTATGCAATGAAGTTTTGAATGTGATAGGAAAACTGAGACCTAAACGATCAGGTAACTTTTAAAAACGCCATGGACGGGATGGACTGTACAAAGCTGATAAACGGGCCCTCAGGCGTTTTTATGTGGTTTGTAGGCCTGTGGAGTGTGCATTGATTATTACGCTCCTTATCTCACTTTCAGTCTAGATATATGGATCTTGAACCAAGTAGCAACTCTAACAGGCAAGCTATCGAATCATGTGACCTGATTGAAATGCGTAGGTGCAAACCGTCGGTTGTATGGATTGTCTTGATGTCAAATCGAGACACACTGTGCGAGATCGCCGCGGTTTCTTTCGCTGGAATCCTAGTGGGTGGGGCTTAGAAGCTGCGATCGATAAAGTCATACGCCGCGCCGGCAACATCTGCAAAGATTTCTGGAACTTCGGACACACGGGGTTTCATTAAACAGGCGCATTTTCCGTCTTCATCTTATTGAAATTTATCAAAATCTTGGTTTTGGGTGCCCGGTGAAATTCGCTCGGAGGAACGGGCAGGGTAAAGCTGTCACACCAACAGGGGAATCATTTTCTCGTTATTGGTGAATTGTCATTGTAAAATCGTCAAAAGATGATGGCATTTTGTTACCTCGCAATACCGTACTTAGTTACATGTCGAAATCTTTGCATACATCTCATGGTAACCAACGGATAGATGGGCGCGGATACTCACCAAACGACGAACAAAAACCGTGAATACCTGATAATGTCTGTTTGAAATTGATTAAGGCCACAAATAAAAGTAAAAATGTATTTGTTACCGTGTAGGAATTCCGCTATTTTAATTCCACCATAAAATTTGTAGTGAGTTACGTTCAAGCCTTGATGGCGCTGATACGTCTTTGGCAGTATTTATTTGATATTCATCGTTGTCCCCCTGGAATATTGTTTCTCTAAGTAAACTTTTCGAGTGAACTGTGCCTTATAGGCATTCGCTGAGATGGTATAACCGTTTCCCGTTTGCCATGATTTACAAGAATAGTATTCGTTTTCCCTTGATTCTGTTTATTCTAGAAGCTGTTCATTGTTAGGGGACGTTCCTAGGTCCAGTTTTTGTTATTCTTCTGGTTGGTACCAAATAAGTAGTTCAGTCCATCATTTGTGACCACATTATAATTCAGATGGATTCATTAGACGAAATCGAATTCGTATGAGGTACTCACATTGCTCACATTCAAACATTAGAGTCATTAGTCATGCCCTTTTGTTTGGTCCAACACTGCGCATATCGTAGCCTTGCTGTCGTATCTTGTCTACTGTAGCATGGTCTCAGTTTTCTGACCAAAGACGGTTTAGAAAAATCGATTTTCTTATTCCTATGGTCATTTGCAATTTGACGGATGAGCATAGATTACGCAAATTTAAGTCAGGACTAGTAAGCAGATTTTACTCTGGGTTGATATGGTTTGATGAATGATTCAGTTTGCAGCCTAATAGCTTCGCTTGGAGTCATCAGCAATCCAAATCAATCAAACTCCAAATGGTTCGCGGACCCAAGACGATGGATGAACACCACAACCGCTAAGATATCCCTTTGATATTTCACCTATGTTCCTCTGACACTGGTATACCATTGGCCGCTGATCACGTGAAGGATCTTGCGGTAGACGTTTTTGCACAGTTTCAATGTAAAACTCGGGCACACAAATGATCTGAATGGTTAAGGTACTTGAGAGAAATATTCAATAGATACTGCTATGTTCAACCGTTAGTAGTGTTGCATTCTAATGCTAATATTGGGCAGTCATTTTGGCCTAATCCAAAGACCTTGAGTGGTGTTTAATAATAAAATTAGACTTCTGATTGGTGGAGATCACAGTAAATAAGCGCACTGTTGAGAATATACTTCGGTGCCGTCCATGTGCAAGCATACAGTGAAACACATAACATTACTAAACGCCTGATTTTCTGGGATTGGATGCCAGACAGTAGACGTTTTGAAATATTTTGCCTCGTATTGATCTTTTCGATTTTATACAACACATGATCACTGCAGTATTTGTGCCTGGAATCCTAATATGGAATTCAGCCATTGACAATGACTCGCGAATACGAATTACCATCAGGGATTGGATTGACTCCGGCCGAAGCTACCCAGCTGATGACAATATATAGCGAAAAAAACCTGGGAAGCAAGTTCGACGGTTATTTAAAAATCATGCGCTCATACAGGAAATAGGAGAAGCCCCGAAAGGCGGAGTGCATATTCAGTCCATTGGTATTCGAGGCATGTTCGAACCTCACGGGTGCCTGTCGCCACGGTCAAAACAGCCAATGAGAGGTTGCATGAAATTTAACACAAATCGCGATATTCTTTATTAAAACGCCCTGTCTCTTTCCGAGATGTATGCATATTTTACACGTCGCTGTTTTTTGATTTGGTCCCATAATAACCGGGAACAGAGGAGAAAATAAGTCAGGACGAAAAGGGTAGTTCTTCAGAATCTTTCTCTTACTTTCCTATTCTGTTTTCAAGGCAAAAAGGGGTTTATTCAAGGGATTGCACTGACCGCGCAGCTGGAAGACCTGAACTGCAAGACAGTAAAACGAAGTCCCGGAAATCGGTGACTGAGAGTCCAGTTCCTCTGTTTTCTGGTCAGTTAACACCAGAAATCTAAAATTCACCGCAGGTACGAGGTATCGCAGTTAGAACTGAGTTAGTTGTCTTATTGAATGGATGGCCATGATAGCCATGTGACAGCCCCATTGTTGTGGTATTTCACGAGGTAGATTCACTCGTCTCCGTTAGTACTGCCTGAAGGTGGTAGTTTATTTTGAGTGTCCAGAACTAGTTACTCCTGAGGACAGTGAACAAAGTATGCAATTCTGTTTTGGTCCGACGCGTACTGTGTTCAGTGTAGTTTTTGTCGTCCTTCATTTACGATGTAAGGGGCCTTCTTTGAACTCTATCCCAGGCTGCTTCGACTATCGTGCAAATTTTATCTGTTCGACAGGATGAAATATAAACATATTATTGAGTCATTATTTGAAGCCACGCTCCACACAACATAGACTTGAAATTCGGACCTTACGTTGCGTAAGATTAAAAAATGGAAAGTCCTGCGAGACGAGTCAGAGGACTTAACATCTATTCCCGCTTCTGACGATTCAAATGAGATTCTAGTGAGAAACTAAGAAAGGAGCGCACCAGTATAGGAATGGTTGGACAGAATAACACCTGAAGAGCTGAGATAACCGCGAAACCGGTCGTGTGCTTCCGGGGAAATTTTGTTCATCCGTTCGTATGCGAAACATACTACTGAACAGAAAAGCCTCATTCTTTATCGTAGGATCTCCATTATTAAATTATCGCTATCGTCACTTGCGGTTCAAGCATCCAATCTAACAATACTATTGTACTTAATCTACCTGGAATTAAAGTTTACGCAGATTAGTCATGTTAGATAAACCACACACAACAACAAGTCAGGGGCTCAGAAAGAAAGCTCCAACGGGACAAGTATGAATTACTCTCCGTTGTGGACGACCGGGATGGCAAAGCCGAAATCGCTTCTCACTGGTCCCGGAAGTTCTGAAAAGTCGGTTGTGTGTGAGTGCATGTTTTCGTGTCTGTTTGTTCGTGTCTCAACGTGCGATCTGTTTGAGAAAAGGTATCGAACAGGGCTCAGTATCTATCAGTTGGTTTCCCGATTATCCTGGTACGCGCACGTTACTTGTCTACCAGAGACAAGGTAGACAGATCGTCGTTTCTTTGGAACATGCAACACTCGGCGGGATGCGAATCATGAATATTTCGTATATTCGGGTCTTTTTTGATGTTCACTATCGTCAGTGATTGAATACATATATTTATATGTGGAAGCAGCAAGTAGTATCTGAATGAGTGAACAAAATTTGCCCGGGAGCATGCGAACGGTTTCGCGGTTATTGTCGCTCGTCATTTATGCGTACCCAGTATATATATAAATATATATATATATCGGTAAACCAAGATTTGTTATTCTTTCGAGTGTTTCTGTTAGTTTTGTTTATCTGCTGCGCAAATAAATGAGGCAATCAGTTCTAAGAAAAATAATGACGAGGAGAACAAAGGGCGGTATCCTGCTTCTAATTCATGGAGTGTAATGAAATGAAAAATGAAAAGCAATCGGTAGTGTGGTTGTCATGCTGCCAAACTGAAACACCAATTTGAGATGCCAGGACACTTTCGTGTGTTTCACAGTCCCTTTAGGAGGTCACTGGAAGTGGATCTTAGCTGGTTCTGATAGAATGAACCGAATAAGACGGAATGCTCGATGCATGAAAAATCTTGGTATCCACAGCCAACCTTATCATCAGTAAAATAAATTTGAAAATGAACTGATTAACAATTCCAAAACAGCACAGAGTCACTGAAAAGTAGACAGTCATTATATGGGCATAACATTCTGCCCCAAACAGTGCTTCCCGATTCACTCCAAACCACTCTCGGTTGCAACGGGCAACAGCCGGGTGAGATCGGGAAACATGTCCGTCAAATAGGTATTTTATCCCGAATGCTGTCGGCAGCGATGCAGTATTTGTCGGTCCACACTGGATTACTAACAGTCAATAGTCTACCTCAGGCTGCGAAATCCCCTTAATTTCTCCAGTACGATAAATGCAAAAATATCCTTGCCCGTGCCCGTGTGTGTGTGTGTGTGTGTGTGTGTGTGTGTGTGTGTGAAAAGATGAATTCTCTGAAGCCCGTTGAAAGAAAAACCAATTCGACTGCATGAGACTGATTTTAAATTTGTAGATGTTTCATCCAAAAGTGTTAGAAATGAATTTATCACTGAACTTCATGAAAGTACTGTTTAGACCGCGTAACTCATTTTGGTCCGTAAACCGCTATTCATTACTTCCCAAAGAAGCTCAGAATCCTGGTTGGACGAGTGTGAAAAAAACACAACTGCCTTAAAGGTATTCCTGCGTGTTTTCAACTGTTGTTTTAACACCATAAGCAAATGACGTGGTTCCATTTTCATCACTTACTTTTGCATATGCAATAGTCAGTGTTCCTCATATGGACGATTGTCCTGTTACGAAATGGGCATTCTGTATGAAAAGAAGAATTAAAAAACAGACACTAAATCTGGATATTTGATCGATTTCATTGACACCTGACAATGCATGATTAGATATTTTGAAATGCACTTTGTTTATGTGGAGACCATTAGCAGAGTGAAATCCCAAGGCGAATACCGAGGGTTGTGATGATCTGTCTCTTGGATCATAGATGCTTAATTTTTATACCGTCTCGGTGCATTTGTTATATGGCAACGGCCCTCGCAACTAACACAAACAAGAATCCCTTGATGATCATATTGGACTGTTGGACTCTACCTCACTTAAGGGTAAACATGTGTGATTTTAGCGTCATGGCTGGTTGTCCTCGGTTTCGTTAGATTCCTAATCAGAATGTCTTTAGGCAGCTTGTGCACTGAAACGATTTTTAGCCAAGCAACATGTTCCGTTTAGTCTCTTGTGATTCATTCTTCCTTTGTCCTTAGTCATTTAAAACGCAAACAAACTGGTGTATTCAAACAGCTCTGTATAAGTATTGAATCGAAATTTATTGATCTCTCGGCGCACTAGGTTAGAACCAAAGTCTATGTAAAGGGGGTATTTCAATTTTAAATTTTCCCAAAATATATCCAGGATCACTATAATTATTTCCCAAAAATTCCTCCCTGACTTTGATAGCTTCCTTCAGCGAGATTTTTTGGTGAAAACTTCAGACATTTCTGAAGATGTCAAATTGTCCAAGAATGTAAGGAGTCATCTGAATTTACAAACAAATTTTTGACAGTTGCCTGATCTTTGCCTGATCCAATTACCACCACAATGTCCCAAATCACGTGTACATTTTTAAGTTCCCAAAATCTGGTAATTGTCGCGGGGTGTTTCAAGAATAAGGATAACATCGTGAGACTTGGCGTTTAGATCCGAAAGGTTTCATCACCTATAGACGCGCTATCGCAAGTGCGAGTACGCGGTTAGCAATGTTCCTGTGTGTTTACATGTGTGCTACTAGCTTTAGCCTTTGACCCCGTCAAAGATCTTGACCTCGTAGCTACCGCACTGTTTTGCTCGCCAGACTTTTCTGGCTTGTCCTTTGACCCTAGAGAGGTGGTGTTTGACAGGAGTGCTTTGGTCCCTTCCACATTAGGTCTCTACTTCTACTTCGAGTATGAGAATATTTGATGTGCTCTCACAATTGTTCACGAGTGCGAGGGCACTTCGTCTTCTGGGACATAAACCAGTTTCGATTTGGGTATGCTGTTCGCCTCTCGGGACCATTCGTTTGGGGTGTGAAAATTGCTCGCCTTCTAAAGTTTAATTTTTTCGGGGCAGAAAATACAATTTTCATCCTTGTTGTACTGGTAATTGCACAGATATTTAGCTTAATGATGAAATCATGGCATAACGATTTTGATGGCAGACTTTATTAGAAATCAATTTCTCGCCAGTTTATACTGCTTTGAAGTGCTCAGTCGGAGGTACAATAACATGCGGTGTCTGGAGCATCTGTAGACAACACAGGTTTGCAAATTTCCTCTTTCCAGCAATTGCAATTTCAATTGCGTTATGGTTTCACAACCTGGCATAACCGACCAGAGAAAGGAATCAAATAAATGAATAAATAAATAGCCTGTTGATGATAAAGACGTCGGTGCTCAAACTAATCATGATTTATGGCCAGTCCCTCTCCGGTTGACTTGTTGCTCTTCTTTTGACTGAGCAGTGGTCTGTTCTAGCCGGTGAACAGTGGCTCAGGTGAGGGGTAGGAAATGGGAGAAAAATAAATAACTGTTCAAAGCAAGTAGGCGGATATTAATTGTTGGAGAAATTGTTCGGCGTTGAGTACCAAAGTTTCAGAATACTTGACAAAGAAGCTTCTAACAACTTCTTTCATGGCTAAGGATTGCCGATCGACCTCGAATGTGATTTTGCTTTCTTCTTTAGTGTTTTTAAAGGAAACTGATCATTTACGGACGCTTTTTCTTCGACATATATCTTAACTGGTGACTGTGGTTACATGGCATGTTTTTGGTTGGGTCTGTTGGCTGAAAATCACCACGTAGAAGACGTCGATTGGTCTATTCAGTACTTTCCGACAGACCAATAACATGCCCATTATTAGATCCATAAAATTTGCAACTGCGATGTATAACGCAATGGTACCGTACGAGGTTCAATGTTGACCTTAGTGTGAATGTGTTTTACCAGTCAGTCTCCAGATCCATTTTGATGTGTATTTACCTCATTATCTTGGTGATTTTTTGACACGTAACCTGTGGGCCCTGTTAGTGATTAGTTATACGAAACAGTAGAATCTCTGTCTGACCTGCTTGGTCCCGTTGTTTGAATTGCATGGCGATAATTATTATTATTGTACTGGTTCTTCCAGCCCGGGAAGTATACCAGTGTTCAGGAAAAAAGTGATTGTTCAGCTGATTTGTTCCACCGCAAAAGAAACAGGAATAGGAATAAACGGAAAATGAATTGTACAGGTCAAGAGGATTGTTTTTTGAGTTCCAGTTCTAGTTACGGCAGCTGAGAAATATGCAAAATACCGTCCTGTTTATGGCGCTTTACTAAGTCTAAAGACGAACCATGCAAATGCGCCATAAGTCCGTTGTACTCAAGCAGATTACCATCAGTTTTCATTGGAAAGGGAATGTTTCAGTTATTCATTTAACTCTTGGCACAGTGGTGCAAATTTGCTGTCAAATCGACGTTACTTAGACTCGTTTATGTGCTCATCACGTAGTTAGCAGCAGATTTCTATCTTCCCTATCCCATCGGCTCACGGCATCACTGGTCCGACAGAGGGCTCATCTAAGGTTTGTATTTCACAAGTCTTTTACAGCTCTGTCATTTTGCTGTTACCAATAAGCTTCACTCCGACACACTGATCAGTAATGGCATTTAATGTCTTGGAAAACATAATATGCAACCACGAAAGCCACCAATATGAACTGGAATAGACAGGAGATGGAGAAAATGAAATAGAGCAGATACGCTTAAATTAAAAAACTACACTTAATTTGAAATTATCAACATACGTTGTTATAATATCTATGGAGATGAAGTTATGATGAACGTTCTGAAGCCCTGGGGCGAAATTTAAGATGAATATACTTGTTCAATTCGCTAAAATGCGTGCAAATATATTTTGATCATGCTAGGTATTGTCCAAATGCAGAGATTCTGCACCACAAACATTCGGTCAAAAAGTGCTTCCGAAAAGTATGGCTGTACCCATAATTTAAGTTGTCAAAGACACGGAGACCTGGTTTCTTCGATCTGCAATTATTTTTTTGAAGAGAAGCAACTTACTGCGCGAAACCGGCAAATCCTAATTTGGAATAAAATTTATTCCAGTTATGAATATTCTGGTAGCTAAAATTATTCCGCTATATGAAAGGAAACTTCTACCTGACTTGGAAGAAACAACAGCAGTCATCCAATTTTTGCTTCTATTATGAAATTACGCACTGTTCCTGCAGGATTGATGTAAGGAATCAGAGGCACTTTTGTTTCTGATTGACTGACAGTGACAGGATTGGAACCGCAACTACCAAGGCCCAGATAATGGAATTCTGATGGCTTGCTTACTGCCGGCAACTTGTTGAACTGTCGTCAAATTTTTCGTTGAAGAAACCTTTGTTTGCATTTGACAGCTTCAAAGTTACAGTCGTCAACCTTCCCGACAAAACCGGAAAACAAAGCAACCGATTCCACTAAGAATAAGAGTGTTCATTAGATCCGAACTGACAAGCTAAAATCAGGAATGCGCACTGCCTGGTGCATACAATCAGTCCAGAGCAGACATATATGAATCACTGCTGTATGATTGTAAGTCGAATTCAGCAAGCCAACGGGACAGGCCATCAAAGTTATCTAAAGTCGACACTACATGACATAGTGCCCCTGTATTCCCCATTGGTTTTTCATGTCACAGGGGCTTGCTCACCAGATGACCAACATCCAAATGGGGAGGGTTTCTCTGTAGGATGTGTTGTAAGAATCAGGTGATTCTTAACAAAGCCGAAAATGACTTACAGTGCATTCATAATTTCCGAACAGTGAGCTGGGTCTTGGTATTGGATGATGAATTCTTTGAAAGTCCGTTATCTGCATCAATCTGGTCCGTTGACTTCTAAAAATAAATTTGGTGAATAGACCAACTGATGCAAAAGTGAATGCAGACAATGGCGACACGGATCAGCTGGAAAATAACGCGGAGGGCTGCACGAATCAACAGCCAAATATATTCAAGTATTTTCGTGAAATTGCAACAACAATGATCACATAGTCAAGAAGGTTTTTTGAATCTAGTTATAAAATCTAGTATTCCAATGTCACTGGCAAGTTTTTGGCCAAAAATGATGTTCATTTCGTAATGAAACATGAGACAGGTAACTCGTTCAGTTACAGGAGGATACTACAGAAATGCTCCTCTTGTCTGACATTACTACCACACAACAATGTAGAGTGAATAGTTTCTCACTTTCTTTGTTACCACTCGCCCGATATTAAGCACGACGTGGTGTACACACTCTTTGCAGAAGCGCAGCGAATCTACACCGAAGAGGTGCTCCGGCCAAATAGTAAATTCAAGCAATAATCTCCAACTGAAAGCGGTCAACGGGAGTGACTTACTTTGAGGAATTTACCAGCGAGGAAAAAAGTCAAAAGGCCGCCTAACCGGTTCCGAGGACACGGTTGTATTTCCCTGTAATTTAAAGACGATGCTAATGCTGCGAGAACGTGGATAAAAGAATTGGTAGAACAAACTCACATTTCTGCATCTCCAAATCTGCTACACAAGACCGATTTCCTGTGAGTCATATCTGGCCAAGCTTGACATTCAAGTCATCCTAATCTCTTTGTACCTCTTCCACTCTGGTTGTGGCAGTAAATGCATAGGTAGGACAAAAAGGAGGCTAGCCCGCTGCAGTTTACAAATTGAACCAAATTCACCAAAGTAAAATGGTAGAAAGAACCGACCAGCTCAGTCGCTGAACATCTGCTCGACTGTACCTTGACTACCCAACAGAAGGAAACATGCAAAATTGTTTAACCTACTTATCAAACGGCAAGTAGTCTGGTTTCCAGAGGCGTCAACTATTCGCTGCTTTCAGACCACTCTTGGACGAAAATAGGTTAGGCCGGTTACTCCTAATCTCGGCAAGAATGCCGGGGTATGTTTGACTACTGACTGGAGTAACTTTTCTTCCACTTTCCATTTGGCGAATACCCTTGAGGCTTGTGTCCATTTCTGTGTGTTAGTTAACCAGTGAGTTGAGTATAGTTAGACACCTGAAACTGGGTTGACATGAAAAGCTGAAACCAAACTTTCCTGCCAAAATAATGTTTTTTTTTCTTTATCACACATATACTGCTGCATTAGCAAACTTACTAAGTTATTTTGGTTACTGATATGGTTAACCAAGTCAGCACATCCTTCGAAGAGACGGCCTGACTAACTGCAGAACATCCATCCACGAATCACTGTTGGGGTTCCTAAATGGATTCATCATCTGCGTACACTTCTGGTAATCCAGATGCTATTATGGTACCACAATTTCACCCTCTGTACTCTGATGTATCCGTACTGGCATGTTCAAGTAAGACGATTTACTCGAATTGTAAGACTACATAACATCCTGGAAAGTCAGCAGTTCGTGACTGAAATCCAAGGACGATCGCCTAGTTCGTACTTGTTAAAATCAAGCCGCAAGTAGCAAGTCAACTTTCCGTCACAATGAGCAGGCTTCATTTGTTTTTGGTGTACACTAACTCCGCTCTGGGCCACCAAAAACTGCGCTGATCATTATGAATCCTGACTATCGGAGATTTAGTGTTTACTCATGAGTATGCAAAGTAAAGATTTAAAATTTGGGAAAACAATTCCCACAATAAACGCGAACCAGGTTTCACGGTGTGTTCTAGGTCGTTTCTCAACGTCGTTATGCAGTGCATACCACAGTTAAAGTGATTGTTTCAGGTCGATATAAAAGCCTCGGTCATTAGCAAAGAAGTACAAGCTCCCATGCAACACGCGCACGTATACTGTGGGGGAAAGTAGACCCAGTACGATATCACCGATTTTCAGGATTTTGTAACTAAGGTAGTGAAAGACTAATCCCCAAATCTTGAGATGTGACCCGCACAGACTAACAGTGCATTTACATATCTCAGTTTTCGATCAGATTATTTTGCAGGCCAAGCAGTCTGGCACGCAATATTTTAATTCAAGTGTATGCTCAGCTATGGATGACCTGATTATACTATGGCATATCGATGGCAAATTGGAGATAAATCTGTTGTTAATAACCTTTTCAGTTTATCCAGAGATGTGTTCAATCCTGCCACCACATATTTTCCTTTCCGTCCTTCTTACTTGAGTGGATGAGCATACATATTTTTATTTGCAGACGGATATGGAGCTGATAGACAAAAGCTCCTTTGTCACTAGTGCAGATAATCAATTAGTGATGGTTAGAATTGTTGGTTTAACAGCGTTCTAAGTATGACTAACAATTTTAGTCATTTTCTGGCAAGTTCACTCACTTTTTCATCTTCGTAAACGGGTCAGAGTTAGGCTCACTTAAGTTCAGTGATGTACAGTTTTCAACACGGTAGGAGTTATATATCTGGTTGATGACAAACGTTAGAGTAATGGGTTCGTTTACTCCCTCCGAGTTTATGCTGTAAGAATTTTTGTGTTGAGAAATCTACCTAGCATTGCCTTATCCGTGTCCTGTAGTTGAAGACAAGTGGTTGTTGGAATGAAACCGACAGTTTTCTTACTTCACCGATTCCAATCGGATTTTTGGCGCCAATTTTGCGTTGAAAACTCCACTATGGGAAACTACCGCGGAACTGCCATTCCTATCTTGCTATTGTTCCTCACCTGAAAATTGCGTCGGTGAAAGTAGCTACGTTGTTAAAGACTCCCTGTTTTGCTCTATTTGAAGCGATCATATCTCTCGAAGGCCGTGGTTATGCTGAGAATTCACCAAAATGTCTGAGCTTCATAGCGGGAGCAGACAAGATATAAAAATTGAAAGCAGAATTATAATACGAATGTACAAAAGATGCAAACTAACTGGGGAGTTATTACGACTGACTTTAGTGCAGAACGTTGAAAAATTAGATCCCCATATACTGGCGTTCAAATATAACTGTTTATCTACTTGCGGGATCACTCATTTTCGGTTTCCTTAAGTCTCATATCAAGGAATACTAGTTCAGGGTAGGAATTTAGAAAAAGGACCCTTCTGAGACCAAATCGAACCTGTTCTGTAACTTATAGCTCAGAAGATGAAGGACGGTGGCTTTTGCAGTTATGTATCCAGGTCATCAACGCAAGGGAAGAGGAAACATTTTCAAATGTGTAGAATCTCTACTGGTTTTTCATTACTGTCCGAATGAACATGGACATCAAGGATAGAATCTAAATTTGGGTGTGTCCTGGCAGCTGATTTCCACCTAGTCAACCATTCCCATCCCCGGTCCAAATCACGATATTTCACTTTCAGTATAACTTGGTTCTATTGTTTTTTTCGTTTACGCTGATCGTATGCTTGATT
The DNA here is from genome assembly GCA_008360955.1 of Fasciolopsis buskii. Lineage (NCBI taxonomy): Eukaryota > Metazoa > Platyhelminthes > Trematoda > Plagiorchiida > Fasciolidae > Fasciolopsis > Fasciolopsis buskii. The sequence continues at coordinate 299,928 of LUCM01005527.1, forward strand.
AACCAGAATACAGTAGGGGAAAGTAAACAAACCACACTCTGATTGTGCAAGTTTTCGCATCATTATTGAAAATTCCCTCACAGCCTCCTCTCGTCCATGTGTTCGATTGTTACACATTACTCATTATCCTTCATTCCTTGATCTCATTCGCTTGAATTGCTTTTAGCATAGGCTTCAGGCCAGTACTAACCTTGCCTATCCATTCCATGGATTGACTCGTATGGGCGTCCTTAGTAGTTTGTTTTTCGGCAATAAACCTCGTCCTTTTACAAAAGTCTGTTTTAAAAGCATCTTGTTTCTGTTAAAAATCCCTACTAAATGACAACGTCAAACGCTTCACAGAGGTAGCCAAAACAATTTTTGATAATTTCTATCCCTTTGGAACCGTGGACTCAAATGGTCATTTCATCTCGCAGTTACTGAAGTCCCTGGTGATGAAAGCAGAAAATTTACAAATTTGCGAGTCTGCACCTTAGTAAAGGTCGAAATCAAACACACTGAGACAACGTTTGCTAACCAACTCCTGAGGGGCAGAACCAGGAAGTTCATAAATCAAGGCATTCTACTGTTGTGTAGGGAGGGAAAAATAGTGTTAACTGCGCCGTCATCCATCTTTCTAATGATGCCCCATATACATTTGCACCTAAAGATGGGATGTCATTTACTCCTTTTTTCCAAGGAAGAGGTATTTAAGTATGCTCGTAACACTAAAAATCGGTCTTTATAGTCTACTAGGATAAGTTGCTGCAATTCTGAATATTGTTTTCACTGCTCTAATCAATAAATCCATAGGCTTTTCTTCTATTTATGACTGCTGGGGACCTGTTACCATTGCTACTGTGCTGCAATAGTTGTCTAACTATCTATGTGAACCCTTCTGAAGATCGATTTTAGTTTGCTTATAAATTCAACAGGTCCACTATGGATGCTATCGCCTCCCTTGTTCATCATGCTTGTAACTCCTTAGATGCATTGGCAGAATTGGTGCCACGTGCTTTTCCAGTCAACTCATCTATATTGAATTCTGTCCCACGATCATTCCTGTTTCACAAACTGGAAACACTTGGTTGCTCCGGACCATTATTTGCTTGGCCGTTTCATTACTTTACGAATCAAACCCAGTGCACACGACTAGCGATGAAACGTCGCAACGGCTGATAAAGTTCTCAGGAGTGTATTATGGTGTTGTTCATCCCCGTATCCGCTTCGCACATACATCAATAGCCTATCAACTAATTCTTCCTGGCGCCTAGTTCAGTAGACTGATAAAGTTGTATCTTATCAAATCGTACTCTGCAAGGAATAATTTCCGTCAACTTGCCTTCTATCAATCATCTATCAGTGTGAGCCAGTTTAAATCCTAATGGATTTGAGTGTTCTGAAAACATATCCGTCCTCTTCCGGCCTCCTTGCCCATCTAAATCGTCGTTCATCAGCTAACAAACTATTACTAGAATAGTTTTTTCGAAATATCTGTTTGTTGTTGATAATCCCTTCAACTGGACTTCGCGTATATCCGTCTTTGTGAAAAATCATCCGTTCGAATTAGAAGGCTTCGATTCTGCTAGGTGAAACGAAGCACCAACTGCCGTTTTTCTTGTCAGTATACATTTTCATTCTCTCGTTGTCATCCATCTATTAGTTTTGCTTGTTTACTTAAGATGACCTGAAAATTCTGTTCCTGAGACCAGGTCTTCCATCTCACTAAACGAAATGTCCAGTAAACTGTAATCAACATTTCCACACCTGAAACGTTTCATGCTCCACTTACCTTCTTCACAAAGAACGGTCAGAATGTCGTCCTCATATTTCCCCGCGATCAGCATTTCTTTTCATAGCCTCAAGACTTAATGCGTACATGGGTTCTACTGTTTCATATTTAGAACACGTTTAGACAAACCGATATCGTGTCACAGTTCACCCTCTGAACAACTAATCATAAACGTTAAAATCATTCATTTAACCAGCTTTTCTTACCGCTGTCACGTTTTTTTTGTCCTTCACAAAGTGGTCATAATAACTGTTTTTCCCCTGCTGTGTTGCACATAAATGCGGACTTTTATGTATCTAAATCTATATCCTTTTTAACTGCCCCACTATTCTGATTACCCCACTGAAAATTAATCATAAACTTCTACTCCGTTATTCCACATTCATGCATACCATATGGACAGAAATTGCCAACTTGACAGCTATGACTTTCTAAACATTTGTTATTCGCACCTGTCTTGGCTTCCCTTTTAGCATTCGTTTGCAACCCAAAACAGCCCTATCATCACACGAACTTAGTTTTTTCTTAGCCGCATTTTTGTTGTAGTCCAAGCACATGCGTTCCCCCTTTATTATTTCTTTCACCTAAGTCACGTCAGATCAAGCGAAGTGAAGTCAACTTGGACTTCAACAAACCCAAATGGGGTTAAACTTTAGGTCGGTTGTTGGCTTAGTCTGTCTCTTCTTGTTCCGTGGTGTCAGCTTACTCGATCACCCAAACATCAACTATTTACGGTTCCTGTTCCAATGCGACCAGCCCCAATGTGCCACCAGAAGCCCATTTGAGTGTCTTAGCTATCTCACTATTACCCTCAAGCGCTTGTACGCATACTCACTGTACGATGTCTCCGTCGTTCCACACACCTCAGAGCAGTGATCTGGAAGTTCGGTTTCTCTGTTTCTTACATTGCGTTTTCCGGTTAGGATACCAGGTTGGTGGTCGGCAAGAGAAGTAGACAATCTACACTATGTTCACCGTACTTTCAAAGCTCGGTGGAACACTAACATTGAAACGATCATAAAGCCTATATTAGCAATTCACGAAGTCATGTGAATAGATTTTGGAGAATGTAGATCGCATTTCATATCTCGTAACCAGATGTATTGTGATTCGATTAGTTTGAGATTTAAAAGAAAGATTTCATTGAATAAAACACCAGGTGTTTCAATTACCCAAGTTTGATGTTACACTGACATACCTCAATAACTATGTAGACATTTTGCATAAATTTAGTGTGCTGATTGTGAGTGAAGATAACCAACTAGTAAAGTGTTATTCCAATAGTCAACTGCGCTCCATGAGTGTTTAAAGTAATTTGGTTTCATCTTGATTTTCTAGTTAAATCTTGGAACGTAAAAGGTGATGAGCTGTGTTTTTCGTAGGAAAGACTGGAATAATAATTTCGAAAATTTGTGTTGGCCTTAGCTCAGCTTCTTGGTTTTCCAAAGGTTCTACTAACTGGGCTTGGCATTTTGATCGCAAACGTTTCATCACCGAGCGAGGTACGTCATCTGGTAATGAAAACTTTGCAATAATAAACGCCAACTTCGGCAGTCAGAACCTCAAGAAAATGACTACAGTAATTCCGTCACTTGGATGGGAAACAGATTCCATGCCAACAGCTATACTTGAAAATAAAGTGGTTTTATATCTGCCTTCATGTAAAGTCGGCTGAGTAAGAGAAGGCTGAGTAAAATGGACATTATCCTTTTATTACAACTCTCTATTCGACGATGAGGTTTCACTTTCGCCTCTAAATTTAAACGCAATGCTGTCGAACCGCAACTGTTTAATGTAGTCTAGCGTGATGACTGTACAAGGAATGCAAGACTGGTTGTGTCTCCAACGTTCGAGCGGTCAAAAGTGCGTAATTTCACATCGTCCGACTGACGATCACTCCCAGAGAAGACAATTTGCAACTGAATGAAGGTCTCATCCTTGAATAATGTACACTGGGATAGCATCAAATACACCAAAATTAAGACGATATTGTGTTCCATGTTGATGCTGTCCCATACATATTAAACAATAGCAGTGAACAGCCTTTCCTTGTTTTGTGTGAGAACAGCCTCGATACTGCCCTTAATAGAAAGGGAATTCATTTTCAGAAACGCTAAAATTTTTTCAATATTTGTTAAGCAACAGTGACACGGAATTAGGGCAATTTGTCTAGGTTTGCACCACATGCTTTGTTGTGCTCGACCGAAAAAGACAGGACACAATTTTCAGTGGACAGACTACTCAATATCCTTTTATCCAACCAGTAGTTGCACTCAGATATATATTATCGTAAAACTATAATTCGCAATCTTCTGAGAAATCGATATTAAGGGGAGAAATTTTATTGGTTTCCAAGTTACCTATAAAATGTAAACAACGTAAGGTGACACTTAACCGAAATCGACTAAAAAGTTGGACGTGATTTAAGTAAATCTATCCCTGACTGTTTCCCACGATCTCACCAGCCTTAAAGGATTGGACCTTCTTAAGCGGTTTTTTAAAAGGTTCTTAAACGCAAAGTACACGGAATCAAACATTTGCTGTTTGATTATCTCCTTTTCCATCCTCAGAATTCGATTGCCACTCTCTTTAACTTTTTGACCAATCTTCCCTCTTTATTATTCAAGTACGATCGCTCCAGATAACAACCAACGACAAGACCAAACGAGAGGAAATAGATTACCCGAAATAGAATCCTCGTGTTTAACATGTTTCATGTGACTATTGAGTGAATGTCAGCAACCGGACTATCTCGGTGTACCAGTACCCCACTTCACCATTGATCAGAATGTAGCACCCAATTGTGTGCCTACAGCCAGTAGTGTATAACATGTTGGGTACTGTCTGACTGTGAAGGTCCGTTCGTCTAAAAGTTTCCTTAAAACACTTACCTACCGGTGTCAACCATGTCGTGAACCTCATTACCATTGTGGTCTAGGGTAGTATCGCTCATCCGCTTCCGGTCGGGCCGTTACAATCGGATTGGAGCACGAGGAGTTGAACGAATCTGTCTGAACTGGAGTTCGGTACGTCCTTCTCACCAATTTTTCACGTGACTCATAAAGGCAGCGTGATACCTAGTGGCCGTAAATTTGAGTAGAACAAAAAGGATAGAAAAGGGCCAGACGTGTGGTTTCGGGCACAATGCTCCCGCTTACACCGCAGATTGCATACAATACAATAGCTACTTTGTAATTATGATGCATCGCCGACTGTAACACCGGATACTGTTACAATTATTAAAAGATTCCCGGCACCAAGGCATGAAAAGGTCACAATTAACCAACACGGCTGCGCTGTTGCTGTGTCTGGATTTGTTCATCGAATAATACCACAGTTTTTTCACTCATTATTATGTTGTTGTTCTTCACAAGAATATGTGCAGATCATGTGTGCGGGAGTTGTAATTTTTCTAGTTTACTGGTTCCAGAACCTCCCTCAGTACAGTACATCCTTGGTGATACCGACATTTCGCTGTCCAGAATTATTATATTGATTCAACACACACACACACAACAAAGAGTAAGTCGAAGTGTTTCTTTCAATAAGTTGTCATATCTCTCTCAATTGTTCATTATAATTTGGAATTTCGCTGCCATCGTGGGAGAGGACAATCAAGTGTTGTTGTTTCAGAAGCTTCCGTCCTCGTGAATTCAGTTTAGCACTAAGGACTCCAAGTCATCCAAACCGACGACAGAATCACTTCTTTATAAAAATATTCATTAATGCATTAACACTATAAAAGGAGTCTGAAAGCAAATTATCAGAGGCTCCTGAGGTCGCAGCCAGAGCAGAGACAAAATTAGTGCGTGACAGTACAAACGGAACAGACTGACTGACAAAAACTGGAAGTTCTCATAGGCAGTTCACGGTTGGCAATATTTGGTCTCGGTACACGCATGTACCTTGCCTATTTCCGTATGGTTTGCTTTTGCATGTTTTGTCTCTTCGATGTACTTTCGGTTTCAAAATATAAGAAACAAATTCATCACACCTCGTTGTTGCCTCAGGCCTTCTCTATTTTATCAATTCAAGGGATTCCGTCAGCTGCGGGGGGCTTACACCAATCGTTTTTTGCATCGGTGAGCCCACGCTAAAATACTCGTTACTCTCGACCAGTCTGTGATTTCTCCGAAGTTCAATCCCTCATTTAGCACAATATGTTACACAATATGGTAACTAGTTTGCAATATAGAAAGATTTGGCGCCAGTCGACCTGAATTTTGCGTTGTTTTATTGCTAACTAACTTGGCGTTCTGAAGCTCGAACAGATTCACACCAAATCACCGGCAAATTTCATGATACTCCCAATAACTTCCAATAATTATTTATCAAATTTCTGTTGCAGACTGAACTTTTCGAAGAGATAGATGACTGGTTTTGTGACACATCATACGGCCACCAATGTACCACCCCATTGGCACCGGACAAAATAGTATCCACTAAAGGGATTTCGATACCTTACTTACCAGTGATATTTTTTGTCTTCCTCACAGTGTCTTCGCTCTTTTCCTTGGTTTGAGAGAAAGCTGGTGTCAGCTGGCCACTGTGGCGTCTATAGAGCACTTAACGCGCTTGCTCCGTTTTTATCGGTATCTTCGACCCAATAAACGTGATATCGAGGCGTCAACTCACTGTAGTTCCTAAAATATATTTGTCACAAACTTACCATCAGACCTTAGTCGTCCTGAATAACATTAAAATAGTTGTTGTCACGTCCACTTCTCGTTTGTTTTGGCTTCTATATGTTGACTTTCATCCCAGATATTCCAGAAGTTAACCGACGTTATTAAACTGGACTTCCGTTTCATTCACGTTCATATCAATGGTTAGCTAATTCCGTTGTCGACCGCTGTTGAGCATGCCAAGTATGTGACACTACTAATTCACTGTTTGTCCTACCATCAAATGGTAGTGTCATAGTTGTTCATAAACTTTCTATCCTTTATCATTTTACCCCCTTTTTAATGAACTACCACTGTACATCAATTTTTAGGAGGGACGCCGTGGCCAACATTGGGAAGGTGACCGACAGTGGGAGGATTCGAACCCGCGACCTTCAAATCGAACGCCACTACCTAATCCGTCTGACCACCGCCACTAGTTCTTTCCTTTTCTTACATGCAAAACCTTGCAGTACGATATGAATGTGTGAGATTAGGTTGTATAAATACATGAACTCGATTTATATCCTGATTCCAGCCGTTGTTATTCACTCCTTAATAGGTTTGGGTATTTCTGTTCTATCGACGGCGCAATCGCAAAAACTTTAGTATCATTTACCAACTAGTCAATTCCGATAATTTTGAACTTCGCAGAACGGAACCGACGATCCTCGGGCAGGCAATCACTCGATGAAGCATTTCACTCTCCGAGGCTAAAGTGCTAGCCATTCTCCGTTGTACCCTGCCTAGGAGTTTAATGCATTTTTGACGTCAGTGAACTCCGATGGCCGTTTCATATCGCATGCAGCTGAATGCTCGGTACCATGGATCGATCTACTTCATGGTAATCCACCTATGTTTACGCTTACCGAAATATCTTTACCAGTCATGTCTTCTATGTGACTTCTCGTGTTTGACGGAAGACGTAGTCTTTCGAATTCAGGCATTGCTGCTGGCCTACGACTAATTGCTGCACGATGCGTTTGGCTGTCCGTGAGTAAGGATGTTCGTATATGGGCTAAGCAACGTTTGCATTTTCAACGAACTAAAGGGAAAAGGTACACAGTTTCGTTCATCGGTATAATCGCTGCGCCTGATGCTAGCTTTAATCACGTTCGTGTCGACATTTCTAACTCTTTGGCGCCATTACATGGGAATACCTATCTACTATTTCGCACGGATTGATTCAGAAGGTACTTCGAGGCTATTCCCATTTCCACTGCCACGACCGAAACAGCTGGGTGACATTCTGGAGGGCCGTGGATAGCCTCATGCGATTGTCTCCTACTGATACGAACGATCAAGGGCAACAATTTGAGTCCCACATACTATCTTCAGTTACAAAAATATTGGTTAAGTATCGGATCCGTGCAGCCGCTTATTATCGGGCATGGATCGGTTTATCTTAAAGATTTCATTGCCAGTCCAAAGCGGCCCTCGGATCTCACAAGAAACTCAACTGACTTGAAACGTTACTCCTAGTTCCACTCGATATTAAAACCTGCTTAAAGGTAGACGTCTATGATTGTAAAAATTGCCATAAGAAAGACTACCCACGGTAGTCGAATCGTTGGCGCATTACATCTATCAACAACGCTGTATTATTAAAATTATATCATTCACAATTAAAACCAATACGTGGCGCAACGATTTTTCCATACATTCCCTACATCATTTGGTCCTGTTATTTCCGTTCTGTTTGCTGAACCGATTCTTGACCCTCTTCGTTTTCATGGAAATCGACCAATTGCTTCGCTAGTTGACCCGACAGCTTCGGCCCCATTGGTTATTTCGTAGTCCTTCCTGGTCGTCTTCTACGTTTTGTTTACCAGGGTTTTAATTTGGACGCTAAAATTTTCAGTACTTTACCTTCTTTGGTGTCTCGATCGCACCGGGACTTGAATGATAATGTTTCGCAACCCCGTCACTGACAACGAATCCAATTCACGCTGGACCACTATATGACGTTATCTTCTGTTCCATACCAGCGTGTGCTTCACGACGATTATGAATTCACGGTGTTTTATTGATAAGAGTAGGACTACCTACAAAAGGAGTCTATCTTTTATCAAATTTGTGATTTTATTATTTAATAAACTACTAATCATGGGGAATCACCGGTTCATTCACCAACAAGAAATCGTTGGTGTTCTTCAGGTGTTTCAAACTTATCAGCAATCAGTGATGGTGTAATGCCATCTCCCCGAACTGAGACGGGTACTTGGAACGAGAGGACGCGTATCGAACATCCTGGATATTACTCAACCGCGTCGGCTCTCGAAGGATTGTTGAATTACGCCAAATGATATAGCACCTAACTGTTTCTGATTTCCACGGCCACGGGCTGCTGGCACACTGTAATCGACTTCAAGCGGCAGATGACTTCTCTGCAGGCAGCCCAACCGCGACAGCCTTTTAATACTGCTCTTAGAGCTTGGATACTTGGTGAATGTTATTAATTAAAGACTATGCGGTTCATGAAATTATTCTTTTGGTGGTTTCATCTCTCAAACGTTTTGGTAAGCACTGCTGATTATTCCTAACCGCTGCATGATTCCGTAAACCGTATAATCTATTCCAAAAGTTAAATGTTGATACCTTCAAAACATGTCACCATCTCGGAACAAAGTGAAGAACTGAGTGAACTTTCATTCGTATAAATTAACGGGAGCCAACAATTCATGAACGTCAGTGGCATTACTTACAACCACATTTTGAAAAAAATCAGTACTGTCGGAAGTAAATCTGTGTACCTCGTAAGACAGTTCTTCTTAGCAGTCCGTTGAAAGCCTAGTGCCACAATATCATGCACATGGAATTCACACAGAGACCGAGTATTCACGAAATTAAGGTTAACAGATGAACAAGATGAGAAAATTTAGTAAATCTATGCGTTTAATGGGGTGACACACCGAAACAAAAGAAAGAGACCAGAATAAAATCGCTTGCCGAGGAACCCCTCGTCCTGTCCATTATGCCACTATGGAATAGAGAGATAAATCAAACTCAACCTGGATGCATTTTAGTGAAATGTGGCAGAATTATTGTTAATATAATGTGGAAACAGGACAGGGAAAGTTACTCATCACCCATAATCCTCATTTCGTTCTCCAAGCCATAACAATCAGACATCGTAATGCCGGAAATTCACATCTCCACTGGTCTCTTCGTAGGGTCCAATAACGCTGACCTCATTGCCACCTTTTGTGCAGATCATTATCTTTGTTCCGTCATCACCTGAGATAAGGAAAATAGACATCGGTTTCTGATATCACGTGTTTACGTATGAAATAAAATTTGGAGAATTTCGGCAGACGTCAACTGAATCCACGTGAACTATACCGTTGGAATCAACATCTATGAATTATTTCCACACTACTATTCATTAGGTTACAAATACTCTGTGGATAAATCAATTGTTTTGATACCCCTTAGTTGTGGTGCCATCACTCTGGGCGTTGAGTATGATCAGCCTTAGCAGGAACAAGTTAACGTACATTAGGGTGGATGTACGCGGTAGGAGCAGCACCTATCGATCGCCTGGTTATCGTGTTTCATGAACTTATCATTGCCTAAGGTGACAGTACACGAAACCGAGACACATCCAACGCCTACACTCCAGTAAACCACCTGCAAGGGTTGCTAAGTCAGGCCCAGGCTGACAAAAGCGCGCTAGTCTAGCCCGTGATGGCGGCCATCCTTGGGCGATTTGAAGAAACTTGATGGATGATTTTAAGTGTTGGCAAAACCAGTGGAAGATACGTGTGAGCCTTCTGACTATGTTCAACTCAGCCCAGTGACTAAAGGCGCCTTAGAAAGCCTCGTCAACTATGTGTTAGCAAGGTGATGCCTTGCCCACTTGGTTATCCAGAAGCACGAGGGAAGAAGTGACGAAAACTAAACCGAGAGGATCTGGGGCCTATTATTATGCCGAAAACCCAAAACTTGAAGTGGTCATCTAACGTATACCTACACTTTTATGGAACTCAGTCACAATAAAGTAAGTTAAACACTTAAGTTGTATGGACCGATATGTGCTTAGCCTGGCGGATTTCATTCTGGGACGTGGTTTGACAAAGTAGTCTCGGTAAGAAATAACTAAGTGAATTTCTTAACTGAATCCGAGCGCTAAAACACAATCAGTGGTTAACCTCCATGGAAGAAGAAAACAACTAGACAATTCCGATCTTGATGTCGGCATTGTTTGTATGGGATCCAAGGGAGGCAGAAGCTATCCCGTGCAATTATGTCTCCAATCACCGAAAGCTGGCTCAGATGTTAGACGGAAGTATGCTGTTGTCTAGATCAATGCCGCATATTCTCTAAGTATAGTATTTACTGTTCTGGGCGGATTCAGTTTTGGCGGTCACAGTTGCCGATTTTGCCTCTGATGCTGTGGGACTCATCAGTTCATCGGCGCAGATTGTGTGGTCATGCTGTAGGAGGAACCGATCTTGTGAATCTTATCAAAATACCAAAATAATAATAGTAAGAAAGGCGACTGAATAAATCCGATCAGCTTTATGAAATTGCTAAAAAAGTGGACTGTAAATTTTATTTCTGATGTTGGCCGTTTTCATTAACAGACAGCAATGTTTCCGTTTCTCCAATGGTTTGTCTTTTTGTTAATTTCCCGCTTGGCCATGTAATATCAGCCATTTTTAATCGCATGTTTAACTATGGAGTGAAATGGAGGTGGCACCACCATAAAGCTTAGGGTGGCATGTAGCCACATTTGGCCCCCCAAAAGTAGGTGTGACTACGCGTCTGTCTAAAGTTCAGTTTCCTCAGTGTTCTCGTTTTCCAAGGTTTGTTGTTCATAGATGGTTTCGGATGCTACGCGTATGCGACGGGCGAAATGCCATCCAACGTACGACTCGTTTGCAAACCTACTGTATTTGCCCATTAGTCCACTACATGGCGCTTGAACACTGATGTTGATAGGACAAATGACAGAGAGTACAACAATATCACTGGTAAGAATTACAAAATTGACCATAGTAATTCGTAATGATTAATTCAGCTTCAACAACTTGCCTTATATTAGTTGTTGCTTGTCCAAATAACAAATGAGTAAGTTTAGAATAAATATTAAACCAGTTATTGTTCTCTTCTCTTTTTTAAATAAAATACTTTTTAACGGCAGCCAATAAAATGGGGGTTATAGGTTGGCTTATTTACCGGGGTCCACCTGATACTAGCTTGTTGATTCCGGGCACCAAGCTCATGGTGATCAGGTGATCAGCAGATTTTCAATGAAAATATTCTTTTTACTTCAAACCTTATTAAAAATCACCCAAAGGTAATCACAGTTTACAAACTTTTCCGCTAAACATAAAGAACAGCGTGCAACGGCCTATCCTTGGTTTGCAGATAGAGGAATACAAGAATAATAAGACCCATAAAGTTCCTCTTCCTCCATACGAGCCAACATGATCACAAGATCACTATTTATTGGTAGTCATTTAATTTATGAGATAAATAAACATTATACATAATAATGGGGATAATAGTCACTGCTATGTACAATTCGACAGCATAGAATGCATCGAAGAGCGGTGCTACAGAGCGAGACCCGCGATAGTGGAGCACGCGAAACTACGAGGTGTAGAGACTGACATACACAATCCTGGCTGCTGAAGGAAATAAGCCAATTTTTCTCATCTATTTCAGCTGAATTCAGCGAAATATCGCGTTGCCGTGGGCGGACCTTAAAGCGACATAAAAGCCAGAGCCGAGGAGCTAAAGGCCTTGAATGACTGTGAAAACTAGTGTTAGCCATAGCATGGTCAGCCCTCTTATCACCGCTCAAGGCAGCTTTGTTGGTGCGCATACGAACCTGACTGAGAATGAAACTTTTACAGCCTAAATAACAAGCTAAGAGACACAGACCCCACGAAGAAAAGCAAACAATAGTCCAGATAGCGCTTTTCCTGCTGACTATTCGAGGAATGTTTAGGCGTGTCAGTAACCGTAAGATGTTTTTAAGTACCATAGTTGCAATTCTAACGGTAAAAGTACAATTAACGTTTAGACAGATGCTGTAAGAGAACGACTACTGTGAAATACAGCGAACTGAACCCACGTCAGTTAGGATCTTAGCAGAACTCACCAAACTGCTACCAGAATATCTCGTTGCTTTCTGTGTTTTGATCAGCACATCTTACACGAAATACCATGAGGAAATCAGATTGGAACCTTCAGTAGCTATGCATCTCGTAAATTTTGACATCAGTCGTCCGTGATTAAGTCCAGTTTAACCATTGCTGATGGTCATATAAGTGGAAGTGGAATTACCGTTCTTAAACTGCGACCGCGTGCAAGACCGGCTGTTGTTATTACCCGTCATCTCACACATGTGAGATAACTAGAGCATTTTATATCAGCTAGTATTGGCTGGCCACGAGCTAGTAGCCTCGGGGTGCTTCTAGCATCCTTGAACTGTGTCGGGAAAATGAACAATTCCGAACGATGTGTACGGCGAACGTATCGATCACCGTAGACATTGGCGACGCAGCACTCAAATTCCTAAAAACCATGGTGACAATTTTAGCAGTAATGTGTATATATTTCCATGCTGGCCATGAAGGCTAAAAGCAACCCGAGACCAAGAAGCCACTGGAATCCGCTGTCAAGTGACAGCTAGGAGATAAAAAACGATGTCCAGAAATTTTTAAAGGATGGTACAATTCATAATCATTCCCGCATATGTACTGCTTTAATGATTGATACTGTCAGTTTTGATCTGTGCCTCGACAGAAAGTTGTACAGTTTCAATGAGCCCTAGCAACAAACTGTGATCACTGAGGGCGAAATCTTGAAAATCTTAGGTAACTGACATAATTTTCGTATTATCCGAATTATTTAACTGAGCGCAACTATGTAGCGTCAAGTCAATTAGCGATGCTGTTGTTTTGCATGGGGCATCGATAAACAGGTTTTCATTTCCAAACTCACTGGTCGGTCGTCTTTAGTCTATGCGGATTCAGTAACCTTGTTGACAGTCAACATTTCGGGCAACTCTCTTCCTAATTTCCGAAGGTGCTATGAAACCACGATAGTTTTAGCATTCTCCTGGAGCTGCAGTGAAAATCACTCGATGAGAAGTTGCAATCGGGTTTAAATTTGACCTAGATCTGCTTCATGAATCATTCAAGCGATTTTTAATATGTGCACAAGTATGTTCTCCTGGCCGGAAATAAGCCGTTCGATCGTCGTAATTCCCACCGCTGCGCGAACAAAGCATCCTGGCTTGTAAAAATGGCGTTGTGTCACATGTGCGCCATACTACAGCATATGTATTTTAACGGCTAAAACTCGCAGTTTGAGAGCATTCTGCCACAGTTTAAGAAGTTCCCTCATTCGTCTCACCTGATTTGTTCACTCCAAGCTAGATGAATTGTCATTAGTTTGTTTCACTGAGCCAGATCTATATTTTCGGGTGGATATGGATTTCAGTGAATGACCAAAAGAAAATCGTTAGATAGCACTGACACTATACAAGGTTTGACAAGACTGGAAACCTAAATTCTGGATGTGTACGTGTTCTAACATCGGTTGCTATGACAGGCGATAATGGCTTTCCTACCTCGGTGAGTACGTAAAATTTATTTTCATTATAACTGGTTCAAAGTGGTCATGTGAGCTTGAGGAGCATGACTGGGTTAACGTGAACAAGCAGATAGCTACAATATAAATCTCTTTTTCATATCAGAACAGAGCATTGTCGGTTCAGAGTATCATCTTGCAAAATTGTGCTCCCAACCTGAAACTGAACACATGGCGCATCGATTTTTTGACACATTCAAAACTCAGATGGCTATGTCAAATTGAGTAATCCAGAATTGCTTAGCCCGGAAATTTGGGATCTTTTCTTCTTTCGCAGCCGTTTTCCTTGTAGACATGCTTTTTTTCCCATAGATTCTTAATTTCAATTTGCTGGTGCTACCAGTTTCGAAGCTGTGCTCCAGCAGTGTCACTACTAAGCTCCCAGTTCTTGGTTCTTCTAACCCACCAGTTTGATTTATACAAGTAGAGACTTATTTTTATTTTCGAAAAATTAGTTACCAAGCATGTCGTTACAGTTTCTCGCGGACATTGCCTGTGCATATATTGCTTTCATAGAACCTATACTCCCGGTTTCTTTTGCGATTTGTAAAGGGCAGCAGTGCTGAAAAGCGCTACGTCCACTGAAAAAGCACACCTTCAATGACCCCTGGTAAGGGCCGAACTCAGTAACTGTTCCTCCTGTCAACTTCTGCAATACGTGTTGTCCCCAGTCGCGCAACACCGTGTCAGTACTTCCGTTTTCCTACAATAATCTCCTGAGATTCTATTGCAATGAACTAAGCTTGGTGTTCTAGTGTTGAAGAGACGTCCATGAATTTATTTCATATAGTTAATCGTACCACGAATCTCTATGTAACCACGTTTTAGTAAACAACATTTTAAATTAATTTCTCGTAATCATATCTACCCGAACAACCTCCTATCGAGCACAAGAACAATTATCCCAAATGGTTACTTAAATTTATTCAGATAATTCAGACTAAGATGATCAAGTCGATCCGCAGATCAAGTCTGTCCAACCCGGACCACACCTACTGAGAATAGAATAAAGTGCCAAAGGAACTGTTTGCGCATGAAAAAACAGGAGCACAAGTTTCTGTTTATGCATATGTTTTCGTCCCTAATTTACTTCCCCTGCCACGGTGGTTGTATGGCCAGGCGAACCACCCAGAAGACCTGCTGGTATTTTGATATTCTACCCAAGACTTATTTTAGGCTTGTGATCAACATAAGTTCGTGTTTAATTTACCCAACTGAAATCTTGGGTATGCTAAGTCATGCGAGAAATCTGTAACAAAATTGTTGGCTTTTGGAATGTTATCATGATGCTTATTCAGCTAGATCCCTTGGGAAAGGTATCGTCTCATGAAACTTAGAGTAAGCGTATTTCTGAAAGAAACGTGGCAGTTACGTTGGGGATTTTTACAATGTTCACGGAAAGAAAGACAAAGGTAACTTTACTACGTCTTGGTTCTAGTTTATTGAGAATAAAATGTGATGAAACGTTCATTGACACGGCGACTGAAATGGCTAAATCGATTTTTTTCAAATGTTAAAGAAGTAGGTGTTGAATGAAGTGGACGCTTCTTTTTGGGACCTTTGCACCTTTTGATGTGATCATTGGGGAAATCTGTAACACTGCACCGTTGATAGAAAAAACGATCCCTTTTTCAAGGTGACCTCTTGTTTGTCCTTTTATACTGGATTATGATCCGGCAACGCTTGTTGTCTTCATTGGCTTCCACTGTGGTTGTTTCAAAAATCATAACAAATTGGGTCTTTGAATGTTACATCTTTGGGCTGATTTTATGCGGGATCGATCCTAACTTCGAGCACTCTTTGACCTAGGCCGTATTCAAGCCCAAGCATGGACTCAACCCACGCATTTCTACCACGTGTGCTTCGAAGTGCATCGAAGTGCTTTCCTAGTCGGCTGCTTCTAATTGTTGACCCGATAATATACCCAATTTGCCGGAAAGTGATGGTGAGCCAGTGTGACGGAGTCAAAACGATGAAATAACCGGTGATAATTTGATCCGGAATCAAGACATTCATTTTATTCCATCACAAGGTTGACCGGCCTAGTACAGCCTCACCTAATACCACTTTATTTCCATAATATGGCAACCACTCGGACTTTGCAATAGCTTTGTCATTGATTTATTTGACTTTTGTAATTATTTATCGTTGAACGAACAATTCTGGGCGGTACTAACGTTGCAGCTGTTTTCTCTTTCATACTACCCAGAACAGTTCCCCTTACTCCCTCTAGCAGTAGACAACGTAACAAACCTAAGAGTTATGTCACCGCACTCGAGTGAAAGAATGCCCAGATGACCATAATGAGGCGACATCTCCTGTGCGGTCCACTGGAACTAGGGCAAGTCAAAGTCAGTGGTGCAGCCTCACCCACCGTCCGAATGCATTTCGCTTGTTTTGTACATAGTTGCAGTTGCAGTGCCCAGTGCTGTTAAAACAAAAAATGAAAGCTAGTTAACTGTCTGAGAAAGTGTGTCAAAGACTTGTGTTGGCTCAATTCATCAATAGTGCAAGAGGTGATCAACAGACGTATTCCTACAACATGAAATTTTAAGTGCCCCTGCAAGAAAAAATGGGACTCAGATACTTTTCGAATAACGGGATGGATTACTCACCGTAGAACGATATAGGGTTAGCTTCCATAATGTGACCGCTTGCTTTGATCAGTGACGTGTACAATGTCGAGTCGTAATGAATGGTCTCAAGGCTACATTCATTATCACGCATTATCACGCTCGTTTTGTGCGCATGATCACTGTCCAGTACAAAAACAAAATGATACATTATTACAGGACAGTCTGCTTCCGCTTCCCAAGAGAGCGAATAGAGGTCTCCAATTCTCTTAGTATAACTCACTGGAAAAAGAAGAGAAAATGAAGTATTTTTTTGAAATAATATTTATTAGATCACTGAGAAATCAACAAAACTTTATTTTCGGAATGTCATCTTTATCAGTTCATTTAAGTTCGGTAAATTTCTCCGAGATAACTAACTGGCCTGTTAATTTTGATCGGCATCCTGATGTGACCATTTGGTTAGTACATTACTCTGACTCATGTTCAACTTGTGCATAAACCAACGTGAAATATGGAATAAAAACTAAAAGGCTTCGATTTTATTGAAATTCTTAGGTTCCAACTGATTTTGTGCAGCTTGAAGTGAAGAGGAAAATCTAACATAACAGAGAATTAATAGAATATCTGCATTTATTGATGTCAGGTTGTTTCTATTCGCTGCGCCTCTAAAAAGATATCTAGGTCTGTTTTTCCTCATCATTTTAGCACATGACAAGTAGGATAAGGAATGAGCTCTTTCCGTATTGCAGTAAGTCGTCACGCCACATTCAATGATAGGAAATAGGTAGAAACTGAGCTTTTTGTGTGCTACCTATGTCCATAAGTTCACTTTCCGTTTTTTATTGTGAGCTGCTATATAGAAAACATGAAATAACTAAATGCTACCTTTGAAGGATAGTACTCAACAATTAGTTTCTTATCAAGCTTTTGAGTAAACACGGTCGACAACATTGGAATTTTCTAATCACCATTTTAAAAGTGCACCAATAACCTTCCAGCGAGCTCGCCCAGATTTTGATAGGTTCCAAATTTTTGTTTCCGAATGGCATGTGGGCAAATGTGAACTTACGTTTATTATTAAATTAACATACGTTACTGCTTAATGATTTCTTTAAGATACTTCCTGTAAACCAATGTAATTCACGATCCCCGCAATTTCTTAAATAATTATCATATTGATGCACTCAGGAAGAGATAGTCAAGTGATAGCTGCCATTGTCTCCTGAATGTATTGTGCCACTTATTGCAATAATTCAGATTATTCTTTAATCCTCATAGATTTTCTTTGTCCATATCATCAGTGTTGGATATTTCTTATTAGATGAATTCGTTAGTCAGGACAAAGTAAGTCTCCCTCTGCGCACGATTGATTCATCTGCGTCACACGCAGATAAACCGCATCTATCGAGTGCTTTCGATCTTGGACCGGCGGTCCGTAAAACTGTGACGGGTTTTTCATACCGTAAAAGTTATCACTGTATAGAAATCGGTGATTCTCATTTTGACACCACTTAAACTTAAGTTCAGCCAGCCCAATTTCGCATGAAAATAAACTTTTGCAGTCCTCAGTGGGGCACTGCTACAGTGTCTTCACAGCCTTACCATTAAGTTTGAGAATACTTTGCTATGACGTGATAGCCAAGGGCAGCAGTTTATATCGATGTTTAAAATCTATGACTGTGGACAAGATGTCTTACTGTGGCGCGAGGCAAATGAATGGGGTCGATTATCTCTAAAGCTGCCGTCCAAAGCTCACGCCCTCGCACTAATCCGTACCACTGAGTTGTGCAATACATGATGAAGGCAACTACAAGCATTTGGCGATGTGACTTCCAACATGTAGCTAAAAAAACTCGGGGCTAACTTGCCGCAATTTATGAAACCTATATTCGGAGGTTACAGTGACATGAATCGTGCTGAATTCAATTACGGTGATTGAGGAGTCAGGGTGAGTTAATATGCATTTTACACTCTTGTGTTTCTTACAGAAAGTATTCAAAATAGTATCAGAACACTCACATTTATGAGCAACACCAAAAATATTTTCTTTCGGGGAGCATCGAACCAGTTCATCTGGAACTGACAGTCCAGGCTTTAAAATGGAGTCAGTATGTTCACCTGAAAGATGATGGGGTTGCGACAGTTAATTTGACTTCCGTGGGTCAAAATGAAAATATTTTAACCAAAAGAAGCGGTCTTTTTTAAAAGCCGAGCTAGATAAATCAGTAAGATGAAATAATTGCCCACCGTTGGTTGGGAAAAAATACCTCTTCGAAAATCTAAAGCTTTTTATTTATCGAAATGGTCAAAGCTTTCTTGTTGTTCTCGATTTCTCTGTAGCAATATTACTAATAGTAGTAGTAGTAGTAATTTAAGTACCACTAATAGAATTAGTGGTAGTAGTCGTGGCATTAGCAGCAACCGTAATAGCAATAGTAACAGCAGTAGTTAATGTGCTTGAAGCAGTTATGACAGATCTTGTTAAAATATAGAACGGGCACTATCGCAAAATGTACCGAAAGCTATTTAAACGATTGTCTTGGAAATAAGAAAAGGGGACGGTGACAGCTTCTCTACGGAACATTTAATTCCCCGGTGGGATAAACCCACGGCCGTGTTTTTAGTCCGCTCACGTCATCAAGTCATCAACTGTTGTCACTAGATTGAAATCCTTGGATTGGAAACCTGTTTATTTTAGATTTGTATGAGTTTGATACGCTTTCAGCCAGATGAATCAATTTAAACCGTACGGTTCAGCTTGTGCGACTGCAGGCCTCTATCAAAGTGCTCCATCTATTATCTCAGCACCATCTACTCAAAGACAGAAAAGAACGAGGAATGGCGAGAGATCAACTGTGAAATATTAAGTTGAACAAATAGCAGAAGAAGGAAGATTCCGGATTCGAGAACGCCGCTGATTGCAAAACTGAGTCAAATCACCTACCATTATCTCGAGCCATTGTTTCGGGAGACCCCGTGAACCTCAACCCGGTAGTCTAACGGAATCTACGCGAGCCAGTTCACTGGTTAGATTTTTCATACTTTTTATCCATGTCATCGGCTGGTCATCTCGAACCATCCCTCAATCACCACAGGCATCAAAGAGTAGGGTGCAATGTGGAAAACGCTCTCCGGGCTCAGAAAGTGTTCCCTCCACCCTAACTTATTCTGATTTAGTGCCTGTTCTAAAGCCTGGATCCTAGGACCCAGTACTTTAAACCTAACTTCTGAGTTACTTACAAGTCTCAGCATATTCCAGCAACAGTTTCCGAGCATTGAACGTATTCGGGCATCTATCCTTCGCTCCCCTGTTTCTCAGCCGCACAGAAATAAAGATCCTTGTGTTGTTATATGTACCCGACCTTTGATCGAAAGCTGGCTGGCATCCCATTGCCAACGGAGCCTCAAATGGTGATGCCAAGCGAGCCTTCTGCATGAGTGAAAAAAACTTCATCCAAAATAAGATCATCAAGTAAGAAACCACTACTCAAGAAACTTAATCTATCTATCTTACTCAGCTGTTCCCCAACAAGAACAATGCCCGGTTTGCAGCCCACCCAGTCTCGCTACTGCATTTTGCACTTTGAACGTACAAAACGGACCCAAAAAATATCTATCATTATTGTTCAGGTGATCGTGATAAATCTTCGGTTTACTTAGATCTTCGCTCAGTAGCACAACGTTGTCCTTATATTTGACGCCAGAATGCATTGCACACGAGCAAATGTCAACGGCACTAGTCTCACGTGAGAATATATTTTATCTTCTTAATTCCTTTAGTAATAAAATAACAATATACAGCATTTTCCAAGAAGGGGACCGCGACCGACAGAGATCTGTTAACTGGGGAAGCCGACCAGCGGCAGGAAGACTCGGACCCGAAACCTTCACGTCCAAACGCCACGGCCTTCTCCGATTGGCCACCGTCGGTTGATATGACCATCTCTGTAACCATCTCAATAACAAAATGCATCAGAAAACGCGCATGCTGAATTCGGATGAAAGTTCGATGTGAGCATGAACTCGATTCAGCCGTTCCCACAGAGTTTGAATGAGTGAAATTAATTTCTCTGGCGTTTCCCTTAATGAGAGTCAGCAGCAAACAACTGCAAGATCGACTGAGTCGACAGCTGCTTTCAGATCAAGAAAGGCAAAGCTCATAGGTCTAGGAAACGTGTGTTTAGGTTCTGCGATGTGTTCCAAAGTAAGCATTTGTTCGATACAACTCGACGGGGAGAAACCGGTAAAAAATATTTAAACATAACTGACTATCGGACATAAAACATTAGTTAATTTAACAGAAGAACACTGGAAAATGGATTTCTTAGGCCCCAATATAGCTAAATTTTAATGGAATCTAAAGGTATTTCACCAGTATTGCCAGGGGTACACCTAAGCTCTCAAGAGGAACTGGATTTGTGCATAAGTTTAAGCAGCGGTCGGACAAACCGAGTTGAAGTGAGCATTAGCTTTCACTGCACACTTTATTATTTCCTTTCTTCTTAAAATTGGCAGTTTTCATTGTGAATTTGATAAAATCAAACTAGATCCTATAGATCCGAAAAATTTATGCATGAATATGTGATGACAAAATAACCAAAGGGTTAGTTACAATCGAAAACCGATGAACAGCCGATCGACGTCGATGAACAAGCGATTCACTGACGGATTGATTGACTGGCTGGCTGACTCACCTAAAATTACTGCTGGTTCTGATACTTCTGTGTTTAAGAACGGGTACTGTGCTGCGACGTAAACCGTGCAAAGACTGCACCAATTCGGAACTGCAACTTCGGTTCTCCGGGAATCCCCAGCTCCGGTATAGACTATCTCGGTGTGATCATTCGAACGAACAATAACACTGACAACGATCGGATGACAATCCTTCGGCAGGGTCCACTCGATGCGCAGTTTCTTTCTTGTTTGATCCACGGTCGGTCTTTGCATCTTCCCTAAAGTAAATATGAGTAAATAGAAATTTTATGTACCAACTGGACTCGAGTGATCTCAGTTATTAATTCAATACTAGGAGCAGTATTCGAGAAAGTGGCGAACGTATCCTTTATTCGTGCCATTCAGAACCATCTGTTTGAAGCTGATAGAATGAAATTACCGAGAGACATGATGGCTTGCTGATGGTCGACAGAGAAAATACAGAAGCTGGAATAATATTTAAACTATTAGAAGACGAAAAGTTTGAAGAGACAGACGGGGGATGTCAGTGGGCAACTACCATCTACTCCAGTTAGTGAAACGGTCAAGAGTGAGGTCATCAATTCTGATCAAGGAAGTCAAGGAGCACGCACCACATGCTCACTAACGCATTTCAAATGCAACAACCTATACGCTGAATGTCTCAGTCATTGCTGATGTGCAGCTTCCTATCGCCTTTATGGTGTGGTACTTTGTACGTAATACGAAATAGTTTGCCCAACTAACGAAGTTTAAGCATTATCAGTGGTCTTACAGTGAATTCACTTTTGCTAGGATTTGGTGACTTGTTCAGTTAAGTATTTTGCCACAGGTTCAGTGATTCTATTCGAATACTTCACTTATTGACAAGGAGAATTTTGCATTAATAACTGGTTTCCACTTCATGAGTGGAAATGAGTCAGAAACCAAGTAGCAGTGACTAGCAAAGCGGGAAATTCTCAGCGTGTTTCCTGCACCACATTGTCTCATTCCAGTGAATCATCTTACCATGTGGCAGTACATCCGGTAAGCAGCGTCGTCCAATCATGCCTTGTTGCTTATCTCGAGCTGTGACACACAGTTCAGCCAGTTCACAGCCTGCCCAACCATCTAAATCAAGATAAGGGTGCAAGGTTGTCAGATTTGCAAAAATCCGGCCTGATCGACCAATAACTTCTAACGTATAGTCGTACACATGATCACATGGCCAAATCGTGGACCAGTCGACGTGCAATTTGGAGTCCACGAATGATGCAGTCGGCTCGAATGGAAGTCCGTTAGCTTGAATAGACAAAGAAAAAGGACAAAATTAATCCACCCACCATACTGATAAGTTCAAGAAACGCTTCAAAATGACCCATTCTTTTTGACGCATCAGGCGAATGCTTTCTCTAGGAGTAAGTGCTTCACAATTTACTGGCCAAACATTGCAGTTCCAAGCAGTTCTTCAATGGATTCATCTTTGAACTAGTCACAAGACACTAGAGACGCAAAAAACACTTGCATTGCTAGCATTAGCAGCATCTGGAAAGTAACTGTTTTGTGAACAAAATTAAAGGTCTAGGATATTTTTCCTTAAAATTGTGATTTACGGAGAATAAATTGTTTGTTTCTGAATCCTAACCTATCCCTGTCGTCCTGAGGGAAGTCGGTTGAGGTCTTGTACTTAGAAAAGTACTCAGTCTGATTTTCCGACGTCGTTTAAGATACTTCTACCGGATGGACGGCATGCAGTTTGTGTACTTTGTTAGGCATCTGCCGTCCTTGCTTTTTTGACGTAGAACAGAGGTTAATAACAAGTTAGACACTTTTGCGAACTCAATTTAGGATCCACGTTTCGCAAATTCAGACAAGTAGTATCCGCCGTAATCTTTGGTATTTAACTGATTTGAGCGTAATTGCACATTCACCGGAAAACGAACACTCACTGGCGTCATACTCGAGTTTGAAATTAATTGGCTCGGTCCCATCGATCGGGGTTTTCACAACATCGACTGAAATGTGAACACATTTGTTGGAGAGGATCAGTTCACTGCTGGTTGTTGGCCCATCAAAGTGTTCATGCTTTTTTTCTACTCCATTCACAATCCATTTGACTGAGAATTTCTTCGCTGCAGATTCATTGAAAGGCCAGACTGCTACAAATCGATGTGCTTGTATCAGGAGCCCAGGATACAGTTTGTCTTCGGGAGCTAAAATGCAGGTGTTCAAATTAGGACTTGGCAAGTGGATGGATAACTCTATGTCCAAGTAACATACCGTTCTATCAGAAATACGGTGGACATAAAACAGAATATGGACGAAGTTGAGCTAACAAAAATTTGGGCATCTGTCATCTAATAGACAGTACACTTAAGCCCACACGTAACGAGCTGGACTGACTAATATTTTGAGGAGAAGCATTCGTCAGCATTATCATAACATTTACTAATATGATAATGCTGAAACAAGCAATTTATGCATTACTTTATCCTGCCAGTGGTTCTAACTTGGTATGTCCACGTCATTCAGCTAATTAAATCGGACTCCTTTGGAAATGTTGCGGCTGGGATACGCACTTATTTTTACGGATAGGTAGGGCGAATTAAAGTTTGCGCAGTTCGAATTCACGCCAGTTGTCAAACGTCATCCCTGTATCAAAAGCGCTGTATCACTTTTGCTCCACTGTAAACCAGTGCTGTCAAACAAAGCCACTACAGGAAAGTTAAAAACTATAATGTAGTGAAATTCCGTTCAAGTATATCCTTTCCTTCTCGGTTGTAGAACTGATTAAGAAATGTTACATATGCCCCAAAACTCCGTTATACATATTTTAAGAACCTTCGTTGTTTTACAATGACGCTGGCTCTGGAGTTATTTCATATTGCATGGAAAACCAGTTCTGTCATCTCTTGGGCATACATTGGTTAACGGTGTTCCCGGTTTTGATTTGTACAATCACCAAATTAGCACCGATTTGCCCAGCAATCAGCTGCTTTCTCTCGCAGCACTGTCTACAGTTTAAAGAAGTAAACAGGAACGTTGCGAACAAACAAATAGAAGACCTTTTTAGTAGTAGGAGATTGAATGTTTACATGAAATAATTCACCATGTGATATAATCGCTCAACTCAGCATAAAGAAACCATGGAAGCACTGTACAGCTGTTTCATCCTTGTTAGGAATCATCAGCAATGCATATCCACCGCGCCCGAACTGGGACTAAAATGTATCAGGTAATCAAGCTCTGCAGGTCATATCCAAAGCCTTCGTCGTACTTAGGCTACCTGCAGAGAAGTCATCTATCAGTAGGGGTCGATCGCTTTGAGCTAACGGACAGTAACCGTGCAAATCAGTGACGGATAGGTGCAACATCATGTCGTGAAGCTCAGAGCCTGCCCGGTAGCGTAATGACTAAGGCGTCCGACTCAGAATCGTTCGTCCTTGTTCGGGTTCGCGTCCCAGTTCGGGCGCGGTCCATATGCACTGCTGATGATTCCTAACAAGGATGAAACAGCTGTTCAGTGCTTCCATAGTTTCTTTATGCTGAGTTGAGCGATGATATCACATGGTGAATTATTTCATGTAAACAGAAGACCATCTGGTCCAAAAGTGTACCATCAAAATTAAAGCGAACTACAGCACATGGATGCTTCACCGAATGTCGGCCAGTATATCGTCAACTGGTCATTCGAATCCCGAATAGGCAATGTAACTAACCGACTTCCACCAAGTTCACTGGCAATGTTTTTCACGCCTTTTGCTATGTAAGTGGCTGGTCACCACTGAATCAATTCCCAACGATCCCCTGCATAACTCAAGTAATAAGCATTTCAAGCAGTTTCATCCTAATGTTTGCGCCAAAAAACAAGTTTTAGTTCTCAATATCCCATGTTCAACCTCAACGTAAGTGTTTCGGTGTTTCAGTCACACTACTCCAATTCTGCAAAAAAAAACAGTCCATCGAAATCATTATTATCAGCTTCAGTTTCATTCATCAGAGCCGCGTCTCCAGATGGTAAGGAAGGATAGTTCAACGTTGAGCGCCTCGTCTGACTGGCCGAGCTACTCTTCAGTGCTATCCATACCAAATTGTAGTTGTGTTGGTGTGACTTCATTATGGGCTGTTCCTCATTACATTTACGCTGACATGATGGTATTTAAACAAGAGAGATTTTTATCATCAAGTGTACTGCGTTCTAGCCCGAAGAAAAAGTACACGTGCCGGCTGGAAGTTAACTCCTAAAATATACCAGAATGTCTATTCCTTATATTTTCCGGATGGAGATGGATGAGCAAAATTGCCCCGTGAGCGCACTACAAGTTCCACGGCTGATTCCATTTGTCTGGTATGTGCACCTGGCAATTTCCTGCTCAGCCATACCCATACCCGTGCATTCATTTGTTATATTGACACTGGAATCTCATTTCAATCGTTATGGTCGTGCACGGTTAATAAACCCATGTTAGCTTCAGACTAATTCGCCGGGCACAGTTGCTGGACGAGAGACCATAAGTGTGAAACCGATCGTGTACTTCCGGAGAAGTTTGTTCATCCATCTGCATGCAGATCTCACCACTGATAACGAAACCCCATACTTTCGAGCCTTGTATTCGCTTTTTGAAGACTAATCTTGCCTTGTGGGGAAACGATCGTTTAATCGGCACTGCAGTTAAGTCCAGTAGAGCTCTCATTGGTTATCAGTAGTTGAGCCAGACAATTAGCGGTTGATACACTGGCATGTATATAACCTGATCTTGCCAGACAGCGGGCGAGTACAGATTGCTAGACCAGACTGAGACCGCTTTACCCCACTGGGTACCAGCTGGCAGCCTACATGGTGATGTGATCAGAAGATAAAGTGCGGATATGTAAATTGAGAAGGCCGTACCTTGAGCTGTGCCAATCAATCAGAATGAGCTGTCCGGATTCAACAAGACAATGACATGAACTAAATATGGTGAAATGCACCAAACATGGTGGCTCCATTGTTTTGACCTACAACTTCAACCTATATTGGCAGGACAGAATTTCCAGCAAAAAAGCAAACTGGAGGTGCTGGAGCAGGGTGTGACAACTGTTCTTGGTCCGGCTAGTCGGAAGTCACCTGCAATGAACGCGAGTGATTGTCTGAGCAGTCTGCATCATCCAGGTCCTCTCACATAATTACTTCTCGTTCAACTGCTTTCGGGTAGTTTATCTATTTTTCTGAGTGCTTTTTTGCACTTCGACACTGACACCAGTTGCCTCTGATTTAGCAGGTCATTGTGTTTCGCCAATCAGTGGAACCATCATTGTAAATAGGGCTGTCAAATTAAGAATAATTACCTGAGGAAACGGCCACTGCTTACATCTATTACAGCCAAGGTTTACTCTAGTTCCATTTTTCATACTTTACAGCAAATAAACCAAAAATAAATTCACATCGGTTTACATGAAAATGTTGCTGTAATTCGCAATCGCCTTTTCCATTCATTTTTCGTTTGAATTCGTAAGACAAGGTATTGTTAAATTCATCATGAAGACGGTCCTTGTGATGTTTGATATATACTGTTCTCTAAGATCATTTTTCCTTGACGGTCACATCCCATTTCAGTTACTCTGATTCCTAAGGCATTGCATGGAGCATTTTTACAAGCCTCTTGACTAATTGTGGGTTACATAAGCCTCAGTTCTAGTAGAGGCAGAAATTGAATGCACTGGCAGGAAATTTAACACAGAACTACTGATTGGCAGCAGCGGCGAGTTTCTATGGCAAGCTGCTCGACTATTCTGTGGGAAAAAAGTGGACCATCCAAAGTCGAAGATGGTAACAGTGCTTTGATTTATCTCTCTAATCATGTCTCAGTAGCATTTATACCCCTAGGTATTCAGGCTCATTCGCAGAACGGAGATAACATTTGGAATACGCCCTGACATTTTGTCATCGTTTGCAAGGCAGGGTGTCTTGGCTGAGCCTAATGCTCTCTGTTCTATTATTATCAAATCGTTAGTCTTACCTTATTTGTTGACTCCTGGAGACCTGTTACTATTGGTCCTGTTTCGAAACCTGACAGTCGTAGTTTTAATCAAGAGATATCGCCCACTGTCTTGATGTCTTGATGTCTTTGGTTTTAACCTGATAGATTGTCTCGTGCTTAAACTTTTACATTCATATGGGGACCATCTTGTTCTTCCTTTTCAGCTTGTTTATAATTCCAAAAGGTTTGTCTCCCTTCTTCAAGAAACATGTTAATCCATGGATGCATTAACGACCCACTTTCTTAGAATACTCATTTGTATTGGATTCTGTCCACAATCTCATCTGCATCACCAACCGGAAGGACATTCTTCCCCCAGAATACACTGTTAACAGAGACGGCAATGCATACGATTGGGTTGAAAAACATCGAAACCGTTGGTTAATAACTAAGACGTGTTTCAGGGTGCTATTCTCTTCTCCTCTTTGTTTGCTACTTAAATCAACAACTTATTTACTAGTTCTTCCCGTCGTGTATTCAAGCATGCTAACGATATCTATTTCCTCCAGGCACTGCCTGAAAATTAAGGCTTTCCTAGATTTCGTAGCAACTTACCTTCTATCCACGACTTTTCTGTTTCAGCTGATATGAACCATAATTTAACCAAATGTTTTCAATGTCATTTCTCTCTTTTCTGGTCTTTCTACCCATCCGATCCATTCCAAATGAACACTAAAACACATACTGAGGTAGATTCTGTGAAATATTTAGGAATACTATCAGTATTGCTGTGAGTCGGTTATCTCATATTTTCGCCTCTGTAAAGAACCCCTCAGAACTGCCGACCCAAACAGGAATACTTCGGTATTTCAAAGTAAATCGAAGTGTTATCCTCTACTTTGTACACAACTCTTATTTTCTACCATTCTCTACTGCCCTTCCTCCGTTATTTTTACCGGTTTGCTGTAGAACTTTAAAGGCCTTTGCCGGAGACTATTATTCATTAGTCAAATATCTTTTAAACCAGTAAATGATTTATCCATTATTTGTGTAACCAACATTTGTCAGCATGCCAAACGTTTGGCCTCAGGACATTTTTTGAGATCCATTTCAATCTGTGCATGACAATCTATCACAGTGTCGCTCTCATTTACGCACACCTTCAACTTTTTCTTCCATACGCTTCAAAATCAACACCTATGGGACTTCCACTCCATCTGATTTCGTACTTAACCTGACCAACAAAAACCGTGTCTCGGCCAACTTACTCGCTATTTAGTTTTTGCCTTTTATTTCACGCTTTCGACCGAATGACGAGTGTAATCGCTTTCCGAGTGAAATGCACACCTCCGGTTAAACAAAAGTTTGTAAATATGATGTATTTCTTAGTGTTGCAACTTTCGCCTACCACACAGATGAAGCATATTCCCCAAACTGGCAAACGGCCAGCAGGCATTTGGGACCAGCAACGGAGTTTAACACAGCTGAGCTACCATCTAACCTTATCTAAACCGATAGTTTGATCGGTGCAGTCTCCGACCCACATTCGTTTACCCGAAGTTCATGTAGCATTTCGGGTTCAATGGGTTCGCGCCAGTGATACTTACTTACAGGATCTTCAACCGTAACATGAGCACCGGGTATTTTTATTCACGTTCAAAATCCATTTGATGAAACAAATTTCTTTTTGTGAAGTATGCATACATTTTCGGGAACACTGTAGCGCAATTTTTAGTATTGCTTAGCTAAACGTTGGAACTGTTCCAAAAATGAGGCACTCTGCTCAAACAAGTCTGTGTGATCAATCGGATATTTGAAGGGTAATTTATATTTCTAGTTTACTTTTTGCAGTTGATTTTGAAGGCACTCTTTTTCTCGGTAACCAAGGATGAAAACCTGTTGGCAGTTTCATGATTGGAACGAAGCCGCGCTTCACGAAATCATCAGAATCACCTATTAGGCCTACCACAGTACCTATACACTACCCTGATTTTACTTCCTCTAAGTCATAAATAGCGCAGGCTTAATCGGCAATTTACTCAAATTTATGTTCTGTTGACTGCGCTCAAACCGTTTTCATTGATCGAAAGCAAGCGAATGAATATCCTGCACACAGATCAACTGATACTACTGCTTGTAATGCTAAAGGGATTCTGGACACTATCAACAGATACAGAGGGAAACAACAAAAGTCCAGTTTCATTTTGAATCACTAGTTCCTTATCAAATTATATCAACTTCCGTCATAATAATGTCACACATAAGTGCGTACTCTTGTCATCCTGCCATTACTACTTTCAAAAGTGTCTTGAAAATGAAATCTTGGAATATAACGATATTCTCGCTACAAGCTTGATGTCAGTGACGACTGACAGTCACGGAAGCATCAAATGTACTCAAAGACTTTTAAGACTTGGTCTAATGGAAGACAAATAAGAGCGGGTTGTATTTATTATCCACAGTGAAGTAAACTTATTCATTATTTTCACAGCAAACCTAGGGTCCTTCGAAGAATTTTGTAAGGTTGTGGGTTCCTCCAAATGAAACTGTTATCAGTTTGTACTTTGTTTTGGACTAAAATACTTTCCCAGTTCATGTCATTTTGATACCTTTATCCCCTTACGCTAAACGTAAAGCGATCGGCTATATGTTGTACCTATCCATTTGGGTGTCAAGTTCACACTGGTTTCTGAACAACATTGAGTGAGTAATACTTTTAATTTATACTAATGCAGTTTAGAACAAAGAACTAAAGCAATATCAACATGAAACTGCTCCACTGTATTTGACTTAAGTTTGCATCCCGCTTTCAGGTTCAACCCAAAAGTTATCGGTTCGTGAAATGAATTGATCCGGTTGATATTTTAGTACAAGTAATTGAATGACAACGTACAAAAGTAAAGACAGAATACGTTTTATGCACGTAACTCTGTATTCTGAGTCAAAGTTGGGTTCCCTTGTCCCGTACATAACTACTTATGGTTGTATCAGATTCCAAATGCTACAGCATGACCGGAAGTGGATGGTTCAGGTTCTGAGGTGGTTCTTTCCCCCTGAATGTCTCTCAAATGTTCCCACATGATCGGCGTCTAAGATGGCCTCTACTGAGGAAGCCCTGCGCACCGTCTGCTCGTGATCGAGTTATTCCTATTAAATTGCCAGGACAAAGGTGAATGCCTGGCGCCCTCCACCGGGTTGACTGATTACTGATAACTGGTCTGCTGGAGTCGGTTAAACTCTGATTCCGAACCAACCACAGGCGGAGTACGAGGCACACGGCTGTGTTCGTCTGCATCCGTGATAAAGGGGCATATTGAACACTCATCCGAATGGCCCGCAAACTGGTAAATCGTTCATTGGACCCCGGTCTGTTACGTGACCCTCGGATCGTCCTGTTGTCTTGTGGGTTAGACTATTTCGTCAAAGGCTGTTGGCAGGGTCTCCTTAAGTAGACCACCTAGTTTGAGTTGCGCAACCGGGTCTTGCCAAGCCTGCAGATAACTCATGGATTCCAATGGATGCTCGGTGATGTGGAGATGGGGAATAGAAGAACTAGCACGTGCTGTAAACTCTACACATTGTTTCTTTTTCTTTCACATTTTCCAATCATTATCTCTATCCCTAGCCTGAAAATGACCACTGTGTGTTACCAGCATGCCACCAGCTTCACAACATCCACTGTAGTTTATCTCACTCGGATATACCCTGGAGGAGAATTCGCAAATTACTTAGAGAAAATCAGTGTAAACTGCACGTGACAAAATATCAGAGATCACTTGCAATATTATTTTCATACGCATCCGAATTCCGCTACATATATCACATGGAATGTGTTGCATAAATTGTAGTAGTATTATGGAAGAGTCAACATAACTCGTCGTGTGAGCGAAATTTCTCAATAACTTCTTCGGCCAATAAGCTTTCTATTGAACAGCTTACGCGAATTTTCACCGTTATGTTTCTCTCTGGATCAGCGATCGAAGGGAATGATCGAGTGTATCGAAATCAAGTTTATGGTCAAATAAATTTACGAACATGGGCGCATAAAATATCAAACCGTGATAGCTGACCAAATCTTTCGATGTTCCAAACAGTTAGAGGAGTCTCATTCAGAATGCTCATCATGCAGTGCAGCGTCAAGGCCAACGGCAACCCAAGCACATTGCATCTGTAATCATTCTTT
This sequence comes from Fasciolopsis buskii, assembly GCA_008360955.1. Lineage (NCBI taxonomy): Eukaryota > Metazoa > Platyhelminthes > Trematoda > Plagiorchiida > Fasciolidae > Fasciolopsis > Fasciolopsis buskii. The sequence continues at coordinate 331,361 of LUCM01005527.1, forward strand.
TTTATTGATCGCTAGTCTATTAATTATCGAGTGGATCGTATGGTGAAAATGCAATGTAAATGTCCAAACCGTAGCATTGTGATGAACCTCCGTGTTTGATCATTTGTCGGCCTATGCATTTGCTTTTCTGTGCCTAAACATAACATTGTGCCAAATGCATGTAATAAGCCACTACATTCCTGATAGTCGAAGGTCCTGAAGTTTGTTCCACTGTCGGCAATTATTTTTGTGAACCCTGTATGAGAATGAAAAAAACCCTGGCTGGTTATATTTTTCTGAACATCAACAGGAGATTTCGTCAATAACATTTAGATATATCCGTTGAAACGGCTTCAAAACACAGTTAGATGCGAGTATCTTAATGGAGTCTCACAAAAATGAAACGTGCTACTTCATCGGCACGAGCACCTTATCCGATAGTTGACGCTCGGGTGAAATTCAACCATCTTGCTAATAAACCACACAACCATGTTTCATTCATCACACTAATTAGTAAGATTTTGCGTCGATAAATTCATTGGTACATCAGTGTCTAGAACCAAGGCTAGAAAACTAACCCCGGTATTTTCCATTCTTTATCGTGAATCTTGCATGCTTAAGAGAATCATTTTGATGATCAAAGGAATTAAGGACATTTTCACAACTCCCTCACATCTCTTCATCTTGAAACTTCGCTGATATTTCCATAAACTACTGAGGTAAGTTCACATTTCTCGTTCGTGGCATCCTGACCTAGGCGCTTAACTTCATTTTTCTCTAAACCGACTTGACCGTGATAAAATTTTTCCAAAATCAAAATGCAGATCGTTAAATATACACGCTTAAAAACGTTTATTTAATTAACACTACTTAGATTGTTATTATTGATGCTTATCAAAACTATACTTCATTCAAGACAGTACGGTTGAAAGGAAGACAAAGTTCAACAAAAACTAGTGCCTAACTCACCTTCACTCCAAAGTACTGTACCATCGGGATGCTGGTGTACATTAGAAGCGACGATGAACGGTAGACAAATAGCAAACAAACAGGCTATCCATAATACGTAAATCTTCATTGTCTACTCAAAGAATCAAGATCGGATTGAACTGACTTTTCTTCGGTCAGAGTACCTTGATGAAAGTGGCCAGTGGAATTAGTTGGTTATTCCGTGTCTGTTCAGTAGGCTACGTTTACAGTGTACCCGAGGCGCAAGGACCAATAACGGATTGTGTATGGCAGATAAATTTTCATGAGGCCATTTGTTAGCTCAAAGTTGCGTGTATGTCGCAAGCCTTAGCACGTATGTTTCTAGGTGATTCTATGGTGGGGTGATTAGTGAGGAATGTTTTTACTACACACTAATTCTGGATTCCAATGAATGCTCTCATGGATAGAATTCTGAGGTTACTCAATCGCACATCGCGGAGGAATTTGCAACTGGGTGAAGTGTGTCAGTCTGACCATGCAAACGAATCTCAGACCAAAGTTTTACTAGAGTTGTATCGACAACACTGGCTCTAATGTTAAGCGCGAAAATTGTTGATCAAATGCTTGCGTAAGTCCTTAACAAAATAATTGCGAGAGTGGGCAGACGCTAGTAGTCAGGTCGGATCATTGTGGTATTCTACCAGACAGTGGCAACCGTATGGGTATCACAGTCCACACTGCAGGCACATTTATTTCTGTATCAAAAGAACGGTAGAAATTTTAATGTTTGGTGTTCTAAGGCGATACTGGCCATATGCAACGGGCCGTGTGAGATACCGTTCAAACGACGGAAGCAAAAGGAGAGGAAAGTCACTGGTTTCGGTGATGAAAGTATTTTACACCTATTATTTTGCACACACCAGCGAATCTCGTACTTGCTGACAAATTCTTGTCTTAATTATTCTCTAATTTCGGTGACCGATTAACAACGGAGCATGGACAAATGCTAATCAGAATGGATCAAACAAGTAAGTCTGGTATAGAGCGACTGGTTCGTTGGTCTTCATATCAGTTTCACTGACAGGATACCAGTTTGTAACAAACATTTATTCAACATTAAGATAATTTCACCAGTAAATCTAAAGACAAATGGGAAATAATTCGTTATATGGGACTAACAGTAAATTTTATTCAACAAACCTTAACGACCGGCTCATCATTTTGTTGAACTTGACAACTTTGGTGGGACTCGAATCCGCGACAAACGATTGGGACGACTGTGACCAATAGAGTCGCGCGGTATCCCGTTGTTCTGTTTATCGTCAACTTTACATGATGAATGATGCGACAACAGCGATGGATGATGCATTGCACGTGGTCGAAACGACAAACACAGAGGTCCAATAAATAAGCTAATTCTGTAACCGAACCAACAGCAAGTGCATTCGCGAAGGCACAATCTGAAGGATTTATTAATTTATTTATTTATTTATTCATTTATTTATGTATATATATATATGCAGGATCCCGGGGCAAAGAGATATAAACAGAACTAGAGAGAAAATATATTAAACCAGGAAAAAATACAGCACGATAACAAGTTGATTTCTTGTATATTCACCAGACATTTTGTGATTTTTGTTCTGATTTCCGCATGCCATGATTCGCAGGAGCCATGACTTACATGTAGAGTATACAGATCAATCGTTTCTCTCGAAATCTTCTACCGACAAAAATCCTCATCTTATGGGCCCCAAACTGGAAAGCATGAAGCATCAACCGAGGACAAACCCCAAGACTAATTTTTCATACCTTTACACTAATTCCTAGTGTGGCCGCCAACTTGCGTCTTCTAGCCTAGGTCAGCACGAGCAAAAACCACCAAATGTAGACGATGGGCAGGCATACGCAATACGTGTCCAAGCCACCGAAGGCGAT